>OZ057408.1:20794275-20846014 GCA_964056735.1 Allodiplogaster pararmata | reverse complement strand
AAAAACTTTTTTTTTCTCCAATAAGCTCAGATAGGATAGAATAGACAAGTTGAGCCGCAATCTCTGTATGTTCTATAAATCATGTAATAAAACTCTTTAATATAGATTGTTGCTTCTATTTTTTATCGTTACACGAATATTAGTAGTTCTTAATATTGGGGAGTCAGATCCAAGAAAAAAGTTCCAGAGCTATTTTTTTCCAGAGCAGAGAAAAAAACCATATGCTTCAATCAATTTCCTTGCATTGAAGGTAGGAATAGTCTCGAAAGTCTTCCCTGCAGACCAAGTCGTTGACAAGGCCGTGGAGTTGGGTGAGAAGATCGCGGCTCAATCCCCGCTCATTGTTGCCATAGTGAAGGTTAGACAGGATTTTTTGTTACTGTTGATAATGTCAAGTTATATTCCGCATGGGTTGTGCTAAGATATGCACCGGGTCTCAGAGAGCTGGCCAGGAACAGGGGCGCATCTCGAAAGAAGAGCGTAAATTGTCTTCTGCAGGAAGCAGTAAACTCGGCGTACGAGACAACCCTCCGTGAGGGTCTCCGATTTGAGCGTCGACTATTCCACGCAACTTTCGCGACGAAGGACCGCAAAGAAGGCATGACTGCATTCGCTGAGAAGCGACCACCCGTGTGGAAAGCTGAGTAGGACTCAGCTTAAGAATACGCCCAAGTCTACTGAACTTAGTGAGGCCAGCCTGCTCGATAACTATCTATCATCAGTCACTCCTTTACTCTTCAAGATAATGTATACATTATACAGTATTCTGAAGATGCACTGTCACAGTTACTGCTATAGTCAGAGTGCTCGAGTTGATAATTGGGTGAGAGAATGAGCAGATATTAATTACGTTTTTGCTTTCACTAAATTAAAAAGGTTCAATTTGCTTTTTCAATGCCATGAACTCGCTAATTTATATTATTAATCAAGTTCACTGCATTTCTTGTCTTAACATGTATTGACAAAAAATGAGAGCTAGAGGCTTTCTGAAAATTGTTTCGACCCATTGAAGTTCTTGTCTCTTTTTTTAATCTTCATTTTATAAATTATGGTAACTAAAAAAGTGTTGAATGAAGCTAATTTTGTCAGCCTTCAACACAATTCAACGCTGTTTTTTATCAATAGAGTAACCCAAAGAGCCGAAAAACATGTGAATTTCTGAACAACTTCAAGAATTGAACAGTATCGAACTAAGGAAATTCAGTATTTCAAAATCGAAAAAAATTTCTCAAAGTTACGATTGATTTTCTTCAACCGCTATTTATCAGAACGCCTACACAAGAAGGCGTCGCTTGTGTTTCCATTCATGCATTCATTCCTACTGCCTTATAACAACATATTTATCTCATCAAACAAATTAATCACGAGAAATGCACAAACCTCCTGTAACAAATTCGAAATCGAAGACAATTCCTTCAAGCAACATATCTCAACTTCAAAAATCTTAAACTTTCAGGGAAACAATAAGGCAAGTTCAACGCGAAAGAGGACACCTTAAAACCTGGGTTTCTTGAGTCAACACTTGAACAACAAGCTGTTTACAAGCAGCACAATCAAATGAATTCATATTTTTACCTACTGAAAATCCCTATGCTCTTCACTTACCGGTTTTCTCTTTCGAAATGTTCTATTTAATTTAAGTTCACAATATTATTGAAAGAAGTAGGAATATTCTTATATTTACACTCCGATTTTCATGGCGTAACGGAAAACTAAGTTTCATGGAAGCTTTTCTCTCAAATCTTTCTATAAACTCATCTAACAAATGAAACCATTTCAACAAGAAAACAACTCAATTAAGCTCAGAACTCATGTTACATTCTAAGACAGCCTAGTCCACGCATTATATCGGGTTGATCTCTTGAACGATAAAAAAAATGTTTCAAATATTTGTTAATTTCAGTCAATTGCTATCCAAATCTCGTTTATCATAATCAATCTTTCTTCGCGTTTAGGTATATTTCAATGCATCATTAAGAAATATAGGCGGAAATCTCATGAACAGAGATGTTATCGTAGCGAAATAAGCTAATTTTTTTACTGAGTCTCTCATAATCAGAACAAACAGGGAACCATAGACAATGCTTCGGGTATAACCTTTGAGAAGCAGCATTCTCACATATGATTGTATGTCCAGTCACTGGATCCATACAGGTCGGAGACGGGAGGCGGGGGTTCCAGGTACGTGTAGAGCGAGGAGGACGATCCCGCCACATCCTCTTCCGGCGGCTCCAGACACACGAAGCTGGAGTTGTGTGCGGGCGCCCCCTCCATCAGCATCTTTAGCGGAGAGAGGTACGACAAAGGATAGGCTGCAAGAGAAGTCTATTCGTGAAATTGATCAATCATTAGAATAATGGACGGTACAGCAAAAACCAGCTGTCCAATTGATATTTGATCAAATTTGGTAATTTGAATTACGGTATATGAAGATCTCAAAACTGAATCTGTAGTAGATGAGAAACTAAGAATCGAAATGATGGTAGATCTATTACTATGCGAACAGAATGGCTATACGAAACAAAAGCAAAACATCACCATTGCTAAAACAAAGGTAAATAAAAAAGTAGCCAAAAACTGACCCGAGTTGTCACCCACAATCTTGCTCGGAGTCAGCATATCATCAAACTGAAACATGTTGGGTAAAGGGGTGAATTTCATCTTTGGAAAGTGCAATCAAAAAAAGACACAGAGGCCCTCCGAAAGAGAAAATTTGCCTGACCAGAGACCCGCCCGCGGATGGTAATAAAAGGTCATTTTGTCAATAAAAGTTGGAGTTCTCTCTCGTAAAACTTCTCCCGTGATGTGAGCAGAAACCCGCAAAGTTGAAAACGAAGCCCCGCAATCAGAGGGTGGGACTTGACTTTTCAACCCCTGGCCAATCAGAGGGTGGGACTTGACATTTCAACCCCTGGCCAATCAGAGGGTGGGACTTGACATTTCAACCCCTGGCCAATCAGAGGGTGGGACTTGACATTTCAACCCCTGGCCAATCAGAGGGTGGGACTTGACATTTCAACCCCTGGCCAATCAGAGGGTGGGACTTGACATTTCAACCCCTGGCCAATCAGAGGGTGGGACTTGACATTTCAACCCCTGGCCAATCAGAGGGTGGGACTTGACATTTCAACCCCTGGCCAATCAGAGGGTGGGACTTGACATTTCAACCCCTGGCCAATCAGAGGGTGGGACTTGACATTTCAACCCCTGGCCAATCAGAGGGTGGGACTTGACATTTCAACCCCTGGCCAATCAGAGGGTGGGACTTGACATTTCAACCCCTGGCCAATCAGAGGGTGGGACTTGACATTTCAACCCCTGGCCAATCAGAGGGTGGGACTTGACATTTCAACCCCTGGCCAATCAGAGGGTGGGACTTGACATTTCAACCCCTGGCCAATCAGAGGGTGGGACTTGACATTTCAACCCCTGGCCAATCAGAGGGTGGGACTTGACATTTCAACCCCTGGCCAATCAGAGGGTGGGACTTGACATTTCAACCCCTGGCCAATCAGAGGGTGGGACTTGACATGTTGTTGTTGTTGTTGTTGCCGGCAAACGTCTCGCGTCGAAGAGAGTTGGCCATGGAGGGCCGCTCTCTCCCTCTCTCTCTCCTCTCTTTTTTTTATTTTTTAAATACATCTCTTCTTCTTTCCTTCACAATAGTCTCAGAAATGAGGCTACTTCTTTTGGTTTCATCCAGAGATCTTCCAACGTGAGTCTTGTTGGACGTCTAGCGCATTTGAAGAGATGGGCCACGTCGTGAGGTCCTTTGAGACAGTCTGGGCAGTAGTCAGGTATCGAGTCATCGATCCGGTGTAAGTAGTGGTTGGTGTACCTGCTGTAGCCTGAGCGAAGTTGGCTCAGCGTGCAGCGGGCGTTTCTCGAGAGGTCCACTTCTTCTTCATTTATGTCCGGTGGTGGTCGGCCGCCCAGTATGACTGGACCTTGGATGGTTTCCTTTTCTTCTGAGACCATGTTTGTGTGGACTCGGTTGGCGACGTTTTTCCCGTTGTTCTTCTCTGCTGTTTCCGACAGGGCTCTTTCAACAGTGCTTCTGCATGCGATGTAAAGATCAGCTTTCATGTTGCGTGGTGGGGGTCCTTGGAGAAATAATCCGTGATGGAAGTGAGTTTGGCTCAAGGTCCTTGCCAAGTATTGGGCTGATAGCATGTGAAGGTGCGATTTCGATCTCATAACTTTAGCTTCAGCATGTATGTGGTCGACGCTGGCCATTTGATGGTTTCCTGTTACGATACGCAGGCCATTGTTCTGTCCTCTTTGAATTTTGGTATGTGCTGAGGAGGAGAGAAAGCTGGCCCAGGCTGGAGCTGCGTAGCTGTATATGGATTGGCAAATGGCTTTGTACGTGAGACGGAGTGTCTCCTTTTGGTTGCCCCGTGTACTGCCGGCTAGCGCCTTCAGTACATTGTTACGTTGCGACATTCGGCCTGCTATGTCTTTCGCATGATGACTGAATGTGAACATAGAATCATATGCAACTCCAAGGATTTTGGCGGTATTCACGGTGGGTACGCTCTGACCTCCGATCGAGACATCTAGGATAGTCTTGTTCTCTTTGCTGTAAGGTGTGAAGAGTAGAAGCTGGATTTTGGCAAGAGAAATAGATAGTCCACGATCGTGGATGAACTTTTCGATGTGTGGGAGACCGGATCGTATGTGTAGCGAGGCAGTGGAAATGCTCGGATCTGACGCCCATAGCGTTATATCATCAGCATAAGAGACGATTTTGATGTTTGGATCGTTGTTCGGAAGATCGCTTAGATATAAATTGAAAAGAAGCGGTGAGAGTGCGCTGCCTTGAGGGACTCCGCTTCTGATCAGGGATGAGCTTGAGAGGACGTCGCGAAAGGATGTACGGCTCGTTCGTCCTCTGAGGTACGATGCTAGCCATTTCTTTGCGAAGTTTGGGGCGTCGGTTTGTAGGACGAGATCTATGAGTACCGCTATGTCTATGCTGTCGAAGGCCTTTGACATGTCGATTGCCAACATCACTGTACGTTTAGCTGGTCTCTTCGCGTTAAAGCCTGCAGCTACGTCTTTTGAAAGAGTGAGGAGGGCAGAGGTGGTGGATCTTCCTGTGGTGAATCCATGCTGGTGCTCAGCTACTCTTACGTACGGCTTGAGTTCTTCCAACAGAAGTCGTTCTATGATTTTCGCCATCGGTGAGAGTAAGGAGATCGGTCGGTATCCTGGTCCATCCGTTGCCTCTTTTCCTGCTTTCAGGAGTGGGAGAGTGACTGAAGATTTCCAAATCATGGGAATTCTGCCAGAGCTGAGGGAGTCGTTGATGAGCTTTGTGAGGGCGGCTATACCTCTGTTCCCGAGATAATGGAAGAGTATTGGAGCGAGTCCGTCCGGTCCGAGGGCTGTTGATTTCTTTGTCTTCTTAATAGCTGATTTCACTGCGGCCTCTGAGTACTCGACAAAATCTTTAGCGTGTATGTTGTGAACTTTCTTCATGGTTTTCCGATTTTCCTTTTTTGTTTTGTAGTCGACTGGGCGTGTGAAGCGTTTGTTGAACTGGTTCGCGATTTCGAAGGAGGATGTGAGGGGTCCTTTCCCGAAGTCGATGGTGCAGTTTGGTGGGGGACGTCCTTTATCATTCAACATCTTGATCGTTTTCCACAGTTTCTTGCTGTCTAGTTTGGGATCAAAGGTCTCCATGAAGTTTCTCCAGATGTCCCTTTTGTTTCTGTCCGTGGCTCGTCTGATGTTCATGTTGAGAGTGCTGATGTCTTGGCTTGATGGGTCTGATTCTCGTAAAGCGTCTCGTTTGGTCATCCAATCTCGGATTTCTGGTGTTAAGGCAACGTTTCTCTTCTTGATGCGACCGCGTGGGATTGAGCTGGCGGCTGCAGATAACAGGATCTTCCGGAAGAAGGGCTCAGCTTGGGCGGCGGGGAGGTCGGGAAGAGGTGTCGTGGATAACTTTTCTTCGACGAGCTGTTCAAAGATTTTCCAGTTCGCTTTTCCGAAGTTGGTGAAGGAGACTTTCCTGTGCGTGCGGATGTAGTTGGAACCCTCAAGGACGATTACGATGGGTAGATGGTCGGAGCTTCCAGATGGTATTGTTTTCCATGAGACTTGAGAAAGTAAGTCCAGCGAACAAATGGAGATGTCTGGAGAAGATGGTCTTCCGTTGACTGGTACTCTGGTAGGCGTGTCACTGTTTACTGCGGCGTGTTCTGAAGCATCGATCGTTTCTGCGATGTGAGAGCCTCTGCTGTCTGAAGATTTGGAGAACCATACGGCATCATGAGCGTTAAGATCACCGAGTATGATGGATTTCTCGCGATTGTGTAAGAACGGAGTGAGGTCGGGCGTGTAACCAGTGGTGCAAGAGCTCGTCGGTGGTATGTATATGTTGGTAACATCGAGCGACTTCCCATCGGCATCGAATATGCGGACGGTGAGAGATTCCAAATGTGTGTCGGTCGGAGAGGGCATTACAGTGTAGGACAGCGATTCGCTGATTCCGGTAATAAGACCGCCTCCGGAGTTCTTCTCACGATCTTTTCTTACGATAGTGTATCCAGGAATTTGTGGACATTTGGAACGGTTCGTTAGGTTAGTTTCTTGGATGAGAAATAGAACGACTTTCAGACGAGTGACGAGTTCATGGAGTTCCGTCGTTTTGCCAGAGAAGCCATTGCAGTTGTATTGCAAAATCCTGAGGTTCCTGCTGTTGGACGTGGGGTCAGAGGAGAGAGTTTGCCTGGTGTTCGTGGTCGTCAGCGGAGTCTTTGATGTTATGCATGACGGGCAGCGGTATTCGACTTGGATGTATTCTTTGAGTGAGGAGAGGCCACTGCATGTCGATTTAGTGTGGACCCACTCTGAGCAGTGGGAGCACTGGATGCAGTTAGTATTCGCCTTTCTCTTGCATGTAGTGCACAGCCACATCCTTGGTCCTGGGTTACTCTCGATGTCTCCGGCCAATAGGAGAAGTAGTTGGGACAGGCCAGCCGGATCGGACTGTCCCTCAGGCGAAAAAAGAACGAAGACGGAGGTGTAGTGAAGAGACGAGAGAGAGAGAGAGAGACAGAGAGGCTCTCTTGTAGTTTCTTCGGAGCGTGATGCTTCCGGAGAAGGTTGTTGATGTCCTTTGCAGTCTGTAGACTGTCGTGCTGCACCGCGTGAAGGCGGACATCGTTGTAGCACTTGACATTTTTTTCAACCCCTGGCCACCCACATTTCTCTTATCGATTTCTACACACTAAAACGTCGAGTAAGCAATCAAAAATCTTGCTTTCGATGAAAAAAATTTACACCATCACTCAAGTTAAACTACACTGAAACATTTCAACCTTTTCAACTCACTCGACCTCTTTTTCTATCCAATCAAAACTTCCCGTCTCCCACGAACCTCCATAGTTGCCCCCTTTCCCATTCCCATGGGCATTGGTGGGAGGACGATATTGCTGCCGCTCTGTCTCTCGTCCATATGGGGGTCTTCCTCCTCTTTTATGATTCCGCTCATTCCGAATTTGCTCTCTTCGTCCATATTCTCAGGCTTCCCATCATGCAACTGTCCAGCTGCAAATTCCACATATATTAACGGAATTCAAGAAATCCGTTAGAGCTTATTTCAAAACTTCTATGTCCTCTCTTCCATGTTCCATACAGGGGTTTTTTAGTGTGCAAGAAAAAGATACAGACGCTCACCGAAGGCGGAAAAAAAGTTTTTTGTCAATTAAGGGTACCCCTCCCCTTTTGATTTAAAAAAAACAGAGGCCAGCGAAAATTTTTTTGTTTTGCTTCACATAAGGGTCCCCCAGGGGTTAAATGGAACCGCCTAATTTGGGTTTACATGTATCCACCGCTCAAAGTTTGGAGGAAAAAAGTAGAGAGGATGAAGGAAAAGGGAAAGAAAAGTGAGGGAGTTTTTTGTCAATAATGTGTGTACATGTATCCGCCGATGGGACCGATCCGGTCACTATTTAACCCCTGGGGTCCCCCTTATGATTTGTAAAACAGAGGCCCGCCGACAGAAGGTCTAACATGACTATTTAACCCCTGGTTCCATACTCTTCTTTCTCCATTCTTTACCAAATTCAAGCGATTTTTGTCCTGGTGTGGCATAATGGTAGTGGACGACTGTTTTGTGAACGGTCCAATGTTGGAACTAATGGTCCGCATCTCAGGAAGCGGTTACTCCGCCGTGAAGAAGAAGTTAACCTCTGTTAAGATAACAGAGCGAGGGCAAAATTTAAAACTGAGATGCATTTTTTGGCCAAACAACTCTTTGACACAGAACAATCAGAATGGATGGGTTTGAATGAAAAAAATACTACAAGTTTAATTGAGCCCTTCTTTTCTGATTAATCAGGTTATCCCCTTCGATAGCTCTCATTGTGTATGTTTCTTACAGAAGTATAATCGTTCAACAACGGATTTCGCTCTCATTATTAATATTAACAGATATTTTATTTTGTCATCAAGGTTTTTTTATTAGTTGATCTGAAAATCCTACAGACGCCCACCGGAGGCGGAAATTTTTGTATACAGACACTTGCCTTACATCTGGAAATTTTTTTCATGGTTCAATCAATCTTATGAGATAAAAAGTTTTTTGAAAAATTTTAACCATTGTGAGATGAAAAAAAAATTCACATAAGGGTCCCCCCTTATGAGTTAAAAGACAGAAGCCCATCGAAGGTCTAAAACAAATGCCCGCCGACAGGCGACCGGACATGACTGAATAACCCCTGATCGTCATTCAAGACAAGAGTATTCTGAACTAAAAAGGCTCTCGAAAAAGCCGTATTTCCTTCTCTAATCCCAGGGTGCGGATCTTTCTCGACGAACCATTATGAGGCTGATTCTTGACCGCGTCGCTGGCTTCCTGATTTGCAGACTCTCCCGGAACTTCTCCTGACTGCGGAATGATGAAGGCGTTCAGCGGATGATTCGACCGTGCAGCCATCTCGAAGAAGTTCTTGCCTACTGGGTCTGCCACCTGAAGTCGAGGGAACATATAGAGGAGGAAGGAGAAGGAGGCTTGGCTCAAAACTGGATCATTCCACTTGGTCACAGGGGTTCAATGGTCGTAGGCGGGTCTCCATAGCTCACCAAACCTGTGAATTTTCTCCCGGCCGCCCGCCTCATCTCCGACGGAAAAATTCAATTCACTCAACTCAAGTTACTGAAAATCGGCTCTCTTTGCTTCTGTGTGGTGCTTACAAAATGCCCAAAAAAATTTAAGTTGTAACTTTGCGTGCATGATCACCGCATTAAAAAAAAAATTTTTTTGGTAGTTTTTTTCTGGATCGGGTTCAATCGAGTGGAAAGGATGAAAAATTATTTTCATTGACCCCTCCTCCCCCACATTCTGGTGAGCAGGGATATTATGTGTAGTCCCAAATGGGGGATGTACGTATCCGCCACTCAACCCCGACCAAATGGGGGGATGTACGTATCCGCCACTCAACTCCGACCAAATGGGGGGATGTACTTATCCGCCACTCAACCCCGACCAAATGGGGGGATGTACGTATCCGCCACTCAACCCCGACCAAATGGGGGGATGTACGTATCCGCCACTCAACCCCGACCAAATGGGGGGATGTACGTATCCGCCACTCAACTCCGACCAAATGGGGGGATGTACTTATCCGCCACTCAACCCCGACCAAATGGGGGGATGTACGTATCCGCCACTCAACCCCGACCAAATGGGGGGATGTACGTATCCGCCACTCAACCCCGACCAAATGGGGGGATGTACGTATCCGCCACTCAACCCCGACCAAATGGGGGGATATACGTATCCGCCACTCAACCCCGACAAAAAATTTAAACTCGAGAATTCAGTTTCTCTTTTGAGAACAAAACAGAAACAGCAAACAAAAAGTACAGAAAACTTTGCAGTATTAATTTCTGAAAAAAAATTATCGTCTTTTTTAACTTTACTTCGAAAAATTATGTTTACCTATGCATGTACGTATCCGCCGCATAGGAGTGGCAGTTCACTATATTATACCTGCTGGTGAGCTATGCGGGCCTCTGTTGGGAACTTTGCGAGTTTTTGTATCCATTTTAAACCTCTTATATTTCAACCAAACTACTCTGAATTGCCAACGGCGGGTCTCTGTTCTCACATCATAAATCTTTCGATGTGCCTTCGCGTTTTTACGGGCTCAGTAAAGACCCTGCTTGGTCTTAGCAACATGATTCATCCCAAAAGGATCGGTCTCATTCTTCGCCTTAACTTTTAGTTCGAGCAGAAAGACAATAATCAAAAAAACGTTTCCAGCCCACTCATAAATGTAGATACTTTGCCAACTCACGTGTTTTCAAACTGTGTCTGTACTAACTATATGGCACAATGAGAGCTCTCAGAATGCTCAGCTTACCGTAACCTCCACGTTCGCTGCGGGAGGCGCTTTTATGGCAATCAGCATCCGCTGCTCCTCTTCCGCTCCATCAACGCCTACTGGGGCGCATACTCGGTTCAGGTCAACAAAGTGGACATATCTGCAGAAAAGAGTCGATAAATACGCCTGAAGGTATGATCCTGTTTTACATAACCACCATATACCGCAGTCAACAGAACTAGTCAAGAAAATGATTGCATGTTTACGTCACCAGAGTAGAAGACACACATTCCCACAAACTGTGTGTACCACTGAGGCATACGAAAATGTGATAAGGTAGCTCTGAGATATTAATCGGTTCATTAACCCGTATGGCTGATCGATGGGGTCCTCCTTTATCAAGTCCACTGCGGATTTCATGTCGTGAATCAAATTATCCAATCTGAACAACAAAGTTCATCGTTTTAAAACCCGAAATAACGAACCTTGAACTTGAAGAACTTTACTAATTTTTTGTTGCTTGAATTATCCATACAAAAAAGGAACACCTTGCTGAAGAGACTCTATCTCCCGTGTTTGTTCTAGTTCCGATACATCATTCCTGATGAGCTGTTTTTCACAAGTTAAAGAATCAGGATTTTACCATATATCAACAAAAGGTCACTTTTCGTTACGAAATGTGAAAAAATAAGGATCGCTTCAGATAGCGAGCCACATGCTAGAGACAGAGAGGGGAGATCTTATAAGTTTTTCAACTCACCCGCTCAAAAAAAGTCGTTTCAAAAGGTGTCAACAGTTCAGGTGACCTATGGTTCTAACTTTACTTTTTTCCAAACCTCTCGACGACGCCTTCATCTCTAATCAACGTGTTTTTTTTCCAAACCCGCTGTGCGTTTGAAATCTATGCGCTATCCAAGAAAGCTTGTGATAAAAAAGCTCTGATCGTCTGCATCCTCTCTTACATCACACATTTTCGCGCTCTCTCGACTGCCTGCCGTTCCCTCATCATTAGTCATTTTGATGTACCCGCTCTTTCTGTGGGTGGAACGAAACAGCCTGTCTCTGATTGCACCTCTGTTTACAATTACTGAAATGAGTAATGACCTCATCTCTTCCTCCTCCAATGCCTGTAGTTCCAGAGTCGCCTCAGTCACATCTTCAGCGTCTTTCTCCGTCCCCATTCTATGCTCATCACTGCAATCAAATCAACAACTTTATTAATTATTATAAACTTTGCTGAGTTACAACTTTTAAAATAATCTTTTCTCCATCAGTTTACATCTACTTGGCTTTCATAGAATAGTGAAAAAACCCTGTCAATTACTTTCAAGTGAACTATTATTACTAGCCCACCATAGGTCCTCTTCATACTAAACCATGATTGTAAGTCATCAGTTCAAAAGTCACGTAGTCACTAGGAAATACAATAACCTCCATTGAATGCTATTCTTGCCAATCTTCTGAATGAAGTCGATTCCCTCGAGCACATTTGTGATATCATAGAGCCGTCTTTTTTGCACTCCGAGAATGTTGGCTGCTTCGTTCAAATTCAAATTCTGCAATTTTTGTCTTAATTACTGAATTTAGTATAGAATCGCCTCACCAAAACTTCTAAAATTGTTGTTGATAGTTGAATAAGAGAAGAATTCAACACAGCGACTGCGAACCTTATCAGACGAAAGCGCTGCAGAGACACGACTATATCCTACTACACCCTCAAC
Organism: Allodiplogaster pararmata; assembly: GCA_964056735.1. NCBI lineage: Eukaryota > Metazoa > Nematoda > Chromadorea > Rhabditida > Diplogasteridae > Allodiplogaster > Allodiplogaster pararmata. The sequence goes on along the minus strand of OZ057408.1, from coordinate 20,833,953 downwards.
AGGTCTACACATGTATACGGACATAGGTGATGCTTCTTGAGATATCCTTAGGCTACTTCTGTGAACAGCCTCCACCCTCCGAAGTTATAATAAACCTGTCCTATGATGTCTAGAGCTCACAAATGTTCGCAATCAGGAGTTTTTTTTAGTGTGCAAGAAAAAGGTACAGACGCCCGCCGGAGATGGAAAAAAATTTTCCACATAAAGGTTCCTCCTTACGATTTTTCAAACAGAAACCCGCAGTTGGAGAAAATTTTTTTGTGCAAAATTAACCTGACTTTTTGTTGTTGCATGTCCGTTTTTCGGGTCCCCTTATGTTTTTCAACAAGAAAAACAGACACCCGCGAAAATTTTTTCCTTTTCACATAAGGATGGGTACCCCGTTTTGATTTTAAAGAACAGAGACCCGCCGACAGATGATCTTACATGACCATTTAACTCCTGTTCGCAATCATGCTTCAACTGTTTGAAGTTTGCAGGCGCCCTATGCCATAAAAAACCTTTGAGTGTTGCTTGAGATCCAGAAACTTCTTTGTGAGCACCAGAAGAGAGTTCTCAAGTCGCCCTCCTCCCGCAGATGGACTGCCTGCTTTTTGACCTACCTTTTAATTCGAATTGATTCAATATCCCTAATATTGATTTAATTCAATATCAATGAATTGACTTTTCATCGATTCAAGTTTCAATTCAAAAGGTTCAATATCAATGAATTGATTTATTAATTCATCAATAAGAGAACCTTCCAAACATTGACAGATCACTATTACAATTAGATCCTATCCTAATCTCGAAAATTTACAGCTAATTACTGCTTTGCGGACTGTGCGAATCAACAGAATGTATGATAAATTTTCTTATATTGATGAAATCCATAATCAACGCCAGTTTATCTACAACAGAACTGTGTGTTACTGGTTTGTTGAGCGTCTTTTCTGATTAGGTGATTGAGATCAACTATGTATTTTGTAGAAAAAATCACACAGTGAACAGTGAAAACTCCACTGATAAATCCAGACTATATTTCATGGGCACACATAAGGACAGGGTTCCATAACGAACCTCGCTCGCCAGGCGACGCCGCTTGGTTTCGTTTGTTCTTGCGCACTGCAAAACAAAAAAGTTAATAAATAAGCTGGTGAACGAACCGGGGTATAATCGAGCCCAGGGTGTTTCTCTGACCTGCACTGCGGGTAAAAGCAATCTGAGCGCTCTCCAAAAACCCCGAAAAAACATTGAAATCTATGCGCTTGGAAAAAATTTTTCTCGGATTTTTCGTAGTAAAATTCCAAATCATTGGAAAATTTGAATGTTGAACTCGGAAATTTTAAAAACCTACGCGCTCGAAAAAAGTTGTGTGGGTGCTTAAAAACACCCTGATCCAACCTCTCTCTTACCGGTAGAATAGGTTAAATATGTTATGGTTTTTTAATAGGTAGATCGCTAAAGTTGGTTGGAAGTTTCACTTTTAACTTCACGAAACCGGTTGAGGCTGATTTATGGCTGATAAAACGTTCTATTTATGTAGAGAAATGAAGATTTTTTTCTTCCAATTTTAATAGTGGAAACTCGGATACATTCATACCGATAGAGGGACAGGTTCGGTTGCCTAGAAACTTTTTTTGCCAGTTAGCAGTTTACCTATGACCGGTAGCAATCTTGTTTTTACTTCCAAAGGTAAACGTTGTTTATTGAAATGATGCTCAGTAGAAGCGAAACTATCTCAATTGGTAAAAAAATTTTCAAATAAAGATACAAATACCTACCAGAAAGAACTGTTTCGAACGAACCGAAAAAAAAAGAATTTAAAAAGAGTTGATCTGTGGGTTCTTGTCAGATTTGATCAGGAGTCACCAGCTCAAGAGCATTCCGAAATTTAACGTTATTGGAGCTTGAAGGTGTAGAACAGGCCAGGAGTTAAATGGTTACCGGACCAGTTATGTTGGCGCATACATACATGTTCGCACCGAGAATGATCTACATGCTCTTCTCCTTCCGTTCTTTTTCGCCTTTCCCCATTCCTTTTTCCACTCGCTCGGCGCGTACAAACATGCCTTACACCGGCCTCATTTAACGCCTGGAACAGGCTATTTCTTCCTACAAGCAGATATATGTATGTATTTCCAGATCTCTAATTATGAGGGAACGACAGGCCTCGAGAGAGAAGAGAGCGTGTCATTTAGAGAGGATGCAGACGAACAGAGCGTTTTTATCACTAGCCTTTTTTGGATAGCGCATAGATTTCATACGCAGTGCGGGTTAGAGAAACACACTGGTGTAGAATAATAACAAGCTATCAATATCTGCCATTTAACTAAGCAAATTTCTCATCATTCTTGAGTCCTCCCCAGAGAGGCTCTCTCCAAGGTAAATTTTTTAAATTGAAGTTTTAACAAATACAAACCACCTTTGTTCCATAGCTCACCAGCATTTGTCAAAAAAAAATTAAATAAAATAACCGTTCATCCGAGCTAAAAATAATGGCTCTTTCCTTTTACTGCCATTCAATTCTCGCTTGCTTTTCATTATTTTAGGCTCCCCGTCAGAATTTTTCTCAGCACACGCACAACTTTTTCGAGCTCATAGATTTTCAAAATTTCAGAGTTCAAAATTCAATTTTTCCAATGATTTTGACTTTCCCAACGAAAAAAACCGAGACAAAAATTTTCCAAACGCATAGATTTCAATGTTTTCGGAGAGCGCAGAGACTTTTATTTACCCACAGTGCGGGTCAGAGCAACATCCTGCTCCCCGTTCGACCAACCGGTCAGTTTAGACAAGTTGTGGTGAGCTATGCTTTGTTCAATATGGACATGCTCTGATGAGTTCAACACTTCAGTAAATGCACTTCTCGCTAAAATGATAACTTTAGTAGGAGCACGAATATTTTTTTTATTATAATAAAAGGGCTAAGATTAACCAGGAGTAGCAGCGACTTTCTGCTTTTTTCGTGCAGCGGGCGCTTCTACCGTATCTATTCGATAGAGAGGCGCTTCTACCGTATCCACTCGATAGAGAGGCTGAAAATATACAAAGAATTCATGTGAACATTTCAAATATCGACTGTTCGTTCAAATTTATATCTCTTCTCTTAGTTTTTTTTTTTGAAAGAGAACTAGCCTTCTCGGTCTTGAATGTTATACTCGAAGGTTCCACAGATGAAAACGAACGACTCGCCCAGCTGGTGCTCTCCGAGGTACTGTATAATAAGAAATTTTCTTACAAACTGCAAAATAAAATTTCGTGCCAAGCATAATGCACCAGGGTGTTCCTTCTTACCCACAGATATATATGTATATCAAGATATCTAATCATGAGGGAACGACAGGCCTCGAGAGGGGAGAAGAGAGTGCGAGAGCGTGTGATGTAAAGAGAAGATGCAGATGAACAGAGCATTTCTATCGCTAGCCTTTTTTGATAGCTCACAGATTTCATACGCATAGATTTCATACGTTGGCAAAACAAACTGCACTGCACTAGTCGCACAATGAAAGCAGACTACTTTAAATGCAAAAAGATCGGCACTTTTGTTGTTTAGGGATACCCTCCCCCACCAAAGGTTCTATGGGTCATACGCTTGACTTATTTAAATTTACAAAAAATTATTTCTACAACAAAAAGTTTTTACATTAAAAAACGCTTCCGCTCAAGAAGAAAGTTAACGCTAACGAGGCCGTAGGGGTTAGGCTAACGAGATCGTATCAAAAAATGCCACTCTCATCTGATCCAATTAAACCTCCGGTAGGGGGGGTGTTTCTAAAATACAAAAAACCAAAAGATCGAACCATACATATTCTAAACAACATTAACTGATTTCCCGAAAAAAAATTGAAAAAGACATCTGATTTCCCTAAAACTTGGCTATTACAAAAGCACACCGTGCGCACTGTACAAATGCACGCTGCACACTGTATAATTACAAATGCACGCTGAGGCGCGGGAAAATTCTTAACTCAAACACTCTTTCTATCTTTCCCGCGCCTCAGCGTGCATTTGTAATTATACAGTGTGTAGCGTGCATTTGTACAGTGCGCACAGTGTGCTTTTGTAATGGTCTAAAACTTTAAGAACAATGAACATTCCTTCACCTCACGCGCACTGTAATTGAAATCTATGAGCTGTCCCGAAGAGACGATCAAAATTTATGTTTCTACTGCTTTACGTAATTTTCATGGCAGGCACCGTCAATTGTCTCTTATAAAGGGGCGCTTTACTTAAGCGCCAGTCTTTTTCAGCAAAGCACTTTTTTGCGAGTGATAAGAAACAACTTCATAATAAATATTTTCTAAGTTACACAGTTTAAAGGCAGTGACGCCTGGTTAAGATGACAAATGATTAAACTATCGCACAGAAAAAAAGCTAGTCCATCGGGATCGAACCCAGACCATCCCGACTCAAACCGGGAGCGCGTGTTACCACCACACCACGGGGACACATTGCTATTCCGTGTGATTTCTCTGTGCGATAGTTCAATCATTTGTCATCTTAACCAGGCGTCACTGCCTTTAAACTGTATAACTTAGAATTTGAAGATTTATCACCCATTTTCCATCTCTCTTCCGTCTTAATCGTGAACTCTGGAGCTACGCTCCAGAGTTCGCTCAATTCATGACGCAATCGCTTGATAAGCATGCGTGACTGAGAGAGCAAGGCATGTGAGCCTTTAATATTTATCATTATCGCACGGAATAGCAATGTGTCCCCGTGGTGTGGTGGTAACACGCGCTCCCGGTTTGAGTCGGGATGGTCTGGGTTCGATCCCGCCCGGTCGACTAGCTTTTTTCTGTGCGATAGTTCAAAAAAAAATCTTCTTCATAATATCTGTTACATGATGCATTGGGCAAAAAACGCAAAGAGATACAATTCAGCCATCTGCGAGTGATCCTCTTCTCCGCAATGGGGCGGGCTGATCTTCTCGGTGAAGTTGTACTCTCTCGCGTTCTCATCGTCTACTCTGCCGTTTGGATGTACATCCGAATGAGTGACTCGAGTGCGTTGGGCTATGTCACGGTTCAACGAGCGTAGAGAAGCCATCGAAGCTTCCTGGAGCGATTTAGTTATACAGTATCTTCACGCAGGCTAATCATTGACCATTCTCACACTGCTGATTCTCGGTGTACACGAACTGGTAAAAATTTACTATTCTATCATTGAAGAGGGTATCCTGATGATGGTCAAGTCGGTTGGAACTATATCAAAACACAGCATTAAATCATTAATTACGATTATTCAACATAATCAAGCCATCAGTTAGAAATAGGAGAACTCAATCAAGTAAAACTTAAACCTTTAAATACTTCGAGCATTGAAAGTATTCACACCTATCAGAAACTCGACAGTTTTCAAAAAGCAGACATTTAGGTTGTGCGAAAAACACGATAAATAAAGCGAATGTACGACACTTCAAAAGATATGAAACGGAAAAAAATGATAGAATTTTTATCTGAAACTCTTTAAATTTTCTATAAAAGGCCGGAATTTTTTTCTCAATTTCGACTAAATTTTTTCTAGCATTCGCTAGTTTCAAGAATAGACAAAAGTTTGCCTACGAATCATTTGATATCAAAGTCTAGATGAAATTATAAACCACAGTGACCAAATAGAATTAATCCAAAGCAAAAAAAGAGTGAAAGAAAAATAACTAGCTTTACAACGCGGAAAATACGGGGATATAAGATAACCTCGAATTGCGCGAAATCGTTCCATACGAGCGTCCTTTCTTGCGATGCGATAGGTTTCCCGCCTGAATTGACCAATGGTGAAGCTCGAAAATGCCCATCGCCTGTCAGAACAGGTTCGCTTAGTCAGATTGTCAATATTTTGCAGGATAACATCATTCAGTTAACGAATAAAGTTTGGAAGATCATTCAGAAAATGTTGGCTCATTTTCCTGTAAGCAATCCAATTGAATTAAGACCGAAAAAAACTCTGAAAAGCTTTCTACGCGCATAAAACCAGCAAATTAATTAGAAAATCAGTAAATGATTACTGTAGCTTAACGTAGTTTGTAGTTTTAAACTTTACTTTTTAGAAGCATCAAAGGAAATAAAACGAGAAAACGTAAGAGCTGAAGCTTCAAGTTTCATTACTCCTCAATCTTCTTCTGATCCACTGAAAGGGTAAGTAGCTTACACTTTCAGTTCACTGAGTTGTCTTTTGAAAAGCGAAATTGCATTAATTCAGTGGAAAAAATTTTTTCAACACAAGGACCTGCTGAACCGTTAAACCTCTCCGTCCGTCTTATCATGAATAATTTAATTAATGTTTTTAGTTTTGATTTTGATTTATCGTAATTCGGCGTTTAAATTAAGTTCTAAAATTCACTGGGCCTAAAAGCAAACTCATACAATTTACGACATTGACAACTAGCTAGATTGTATCAAATAAGCAATTCTCAATAATTAAACCCTCCAAAATTCATAAAACTACCATTTTCACATTTAAAAAAATCAGCGCTCTGACCAGCAGTAGACCTTAGACGAGATCAGACTGAAGGGAAAAGTCCTCAAATGGTCAGGCGGGAAGAAAAGTTCCCGCGTATTTCTGTCCTTGCGCGCCAGAAAACGGGAAAGGAGTAGCTATCTTTTTACTTTCACTTGATGATCCTACATGTCTGTAATTATATCAATCGGCGTGTTGATACATACTATGCCGAGATAATAATAAAACCGAGCAACTCATGAAATGGTTGAAATTATTTTCACTGTTTAATTTCAACTGGGGATAAGCCTATATTCAACGATTTAAAAAAAAAAGAAAAAGACAACAATACAATTCATAAACAATTTGATCGAGTTTTGTTAAGAATAGCCAAAAATGTATCCAAGAATGAAGAATGCAGGGTACATATCTGAGTACATAGGTAATAACATTGACTTAAGAGATCATTAATGAGTTGCGTAACAGTTTATGAGAAGAACAACCTTTTAACATAACTGCGATACTCTTTGGTTTTCTGAATAAAAAAAAGAAAATTGTATCTGGTTAGGTCCTCTAACTGATCCCTTAGTTTCTGCGTACACTTTCAATCTTTTGTAGGGTCCAGGGCTTAACTTGAAGAAAAGAACTGTATAGTGATGTCTTAGCCTACCTCGATCTTCATCACGTCTAACGACAAGGTTTGGGCTTGGTTTTTTCGCACTACAGGTACTTGGTTTTTGTAGAACCTAAACAAATATTTATAGCAAATGAAATTTCGACCGGAGTTTTCGCAGTTAGGGAGAAATTAAATGGAAACAAAAGAGGCTGCGCCGTCTATTGAAGCATCAAGGAGTTGAGACTGAATTGCAGATCTTGAGTACTCGGAATGCGTATGTGATTAGAAAATGCCACTGATGGACAAAAGAGGCCTCAGATTTCTTCGCAGTCTTTGGAGATCTAGAGATCTCAGGAGATGTTCCACATCAACTAGTATCCGACCAGTGGAGAAGATCCGAAATATTGGTGGGTTTTGAAAATAAAAAACAACTATTTTAATATATTTCCTCATAAGTTCTTAGCTTAGTGAGCTCAATAAACAGAAAAGAATCGGGCTTAGACTTATGGAGCATCAAAATTCAAAAAAAGTACTTTCCTGGTTTAAGATGAACGTCGAACGAGCTAATTCCGTACCTTCTTAAGTGTCACTATGACTTGCCTCTGAATGTCGATGAGTTACGGTGTTTTTTATTGCTACTTGTTGGAAAGTGAATTAATGTTTTAGAAAAACACTGTGAATCATTGACATTGTCGTGGTGAGACTATAGAAGATATGAAATTAGCGCTAAGTTCATCGTTCACCAGGAAAGTACTTTTTTAAATTTTAACGCTTCATTTCAAAAATTGTTCAAGTTGATTCAAACAGTTGATTCAATTCAAAAAAAACTTAGTTGACCTGCATAAGAGAGAAAAAGATCAATCCGCTTTCAGGGATCTCTGCGCACATCGATTCGGGCAAAACTACCGTAACCGAGCGAATCCTCTTCTATGCCGGCAGAATTGACTCGATGCATGAAGTTGTCCAATTTCCCTACTACAGTAATCTTATTAATCTGTGCAATGATGAAGGCTCTCGTAACATATGAACAATGCATGTCGAAAACGCGAATAATAAAAATAATGAAAAGAGCAAACGAGGTTCTGATGAGGCAGAAAGGGACGAGAAATTTTTCTTCTCATTCTTCTCAAACATTCTTCTCATCATCACTCTCCCGAAATGGTCGTCTCTTTTTTTGTAACGTCCCGCCCCGATATATTAATCAGACTTGCGCCATGCAGTATATCCGGATAACCCATACTGGTCTCATACTCGTTTCTCTCCCACTCTACTGATCAAGTCTCGTCGGACTGTTTTTTTTATCTTGAAATTTAACGCTTGCTGTGATACTCCCCATGTTAGCAGATGAGTCTTGACAACTCATCCTTTGGTGGATAAAGTAATTTGAACAAATTGTGAGATGAGGAGAGGGCGATACGGTAGAGGATTTCGTGGACAGGAAAGAATAGGAAGTTGAGGGCCGGAGGAGATGAGAGACCTCCTGGTCATCTCTGCTCATATCTTACGTCAAGAGAAGAAAAACAATTTAATTGTTGAGGTGCGTGGTAAAGATGACGTTGGCGCGACGATGGATTTCATGGAGTTGGAACGACAAAGAGGTTATCTCAGTTATGAAACAAGGCTGAGTGGAGTACTTCTTGAGTCTTAGAGTGGAGCATCGAAGCACAAAACAAATCCCGACCCCTTGTGCTTGTTAAGTTTGTTGTTAGTCCGACAGAACAGCCCTTTTCCGTCGTATCATCACTGGAGGCGATCCTTGTACGAGCGGTCGGCTGAAACGTTTAATATAATGGTGCTTCACTTGGATTGCTACTTAATAAATTAATTTCGCAGAGGACAAACAATTGGACTGTACGTGTTATGTACGATATTAACAAAAAGATTTTTTAAGGTATCACAATCCAATCAGCAGCTACATATGTCGACTGGCACGGCACCAATATCAATATCATAGATACGCCGGGTAAGAATTGATCGTCTTCTCTAAAACACTTCCTTCAACCCTGTATCTCTCACTCTCTCCCTTTCTCTCTCCCTCTCGCTCTTTCTCGCTTCCGAAATGATATAAGCTTAGGCCACGTCGACTTCACAGTAGAGGTGGAACGCGCTCTCCGTGTGCTCGACGGCGCAGTTCTGGTGCTTTGCGCTGTTGGCGGCGTTCAAAGCCAGACCTTCACTGTCAACCGACAGCTTTCCAGGTTCGTATATCGACAAAAAAAACTTGATACGAAAAAATAGTAATTTAAACAGGTGCGAAACCTATTCATATCAAGTTTTCTGAGTAAAAACTAAAGTCCAATTCAGATAAATCTTCATTCTAAAAAAAACGATCAGAATTGGTTTTGTAGAATGGCAAAGTAGAAAGCGGACTGGATGTTTTAGATACAACGTTCCATTCATAACATTCATCAACAAAATGGACCGAACAGGAGCAACTGCATTGAAGGTAGGGGCTTAAGCGAACAAGTATTCTCATCGAAAATTAGAAGGTGAAGAATGGTTAATTATCTTGATTAAGTTTTCGAATTATGTAGTCATTTGAATCAATCGCAAGCATCGAAACTCCTGAGTCCAGAATTTACTTGCCATTGACAAACTCCAAAAGCGACCGCTCGTCCGAGCGAGGGGTTTAGAATAATGAGTATCGTCCAATCTCTCACTTCTCTGTAATTTTTCCCTCACTCCCTTCTCATGATTCTAGGCCGCTGCACGAAAATGCGGCATTTAAAAAAGCGGAAAACATTTGCAGGTGACCTTTACATGAGACCTTATTAACATATTGCTGTTTAAGTACAATATAACTGCAATCCGCTCATGAATGATTTTTAAGCATAATTCCGAGGAGAGTTAAAGACTCGGGGGCTAATCTTTCATGGTTTCATAATTTCTATTCGGATTCCTGAATGGAAGTCTATAATTTCGATGTTCCAAGTTGCAATTTCAGGCATTGAGTGGCCTGAGATCCAAACTCAATCACAACGCTGCTCTGATACACTTGGGCATCGGAAAGGTAAATTGTTTTTTTTTTAAATTCTAATTCTTCTGATGTACGACTAGAAGAACGATACCTTGGTGCATATTTCTACTCGACCTTACGCACCCCCCGTCAGACGACCACTTTCGATAGACAAGGCCGGCCCGCAATATTTTGAATAAGATGCGCTTGCACGCACGCACCCACATACTTACATGCATGGTTTCAAAATGGAAATTCCATGCGTGCAAGGATCAGGAGCGTCGAAGCGTACGCGTCGCGGCTGACGCGGGCGCTTCGATTGTGCAATAAAAAGTCAGTTGCGTTATATGTCATTCCGAAAATCAGTTTTTCCTTGTGATAAAAATGCTCTTTTTTCTATAAAAGAGAATTTTATCGTTAACAGTACGAATTTTTCTCTTTTGAATGATGCGATGAACTCTAAAAATCGTTTCAGGACTCAAATTTCAAAGGAATCGTCGACTTGATAGAGGAGCAGGCAATTTACTATGAAGGGGACGAGGGACTCGTCATCAGAAGAGACGAAGTGCCTAAGGAAATGAGAGAGATTGCCAGAGACTACAGACAGGAGTTGATTGGTTCGTTTGTTAGTTTATAACAGAAGGGAGGGTAGAAAAGAACGAGAGATCAAAATGAAGAAGAAGATGAATAAAGCGAAAGTGAACAAACAAGGAGAGGTAAACGGACGACGCATAGCGTGACAACAACAACAACAGGAGGGGTACATGCAGGGGTTATTTAGTCATGACAGATCTTCTGTCGGCGGGCCTCTGTGTTCCAAATCTTTAGGGGGGACCCTTATGTGAAAAAAAGGTAAGGGGGACCCTTATGTGAAAAAAAGGTAAAGGGGACCCTTATGTGAAAAAAATTTTTTCCGCCTTCGGCGGGCCTCTGTTTTTCCAAATCGTAAGGGGGGGGGGGGACCCTTATGTGAAAAAAAATTTTCGCCTTTGGCGGGCCTCTGTTTTTTTCCATAAGGGGGGACCCTTATGAAAAATTTTTTTTATTTGAAAAATTGTAAGGGGGACCCTTATGTGATTTTTTTTTCGGCGGGTTTCTGTTTGAAAAATCATAAGGGGGACCCTTATGTGAAAAAAAAATTTCCACCTTCGGCGGGCGTCTGTCCCTTTTTCTTTCACACTAAAAAACCCCTGGGTACATGCAGAAAATCGAAGGAAATTCGTTACTAGCTGGTAATTTATCATAACAATCATAAAATGAAAGGTGCATTCGAATAAAGTTCAATGCTCATCACGCTCACCAGGGTATTTCTATCACCCGCACTGCGGTGAAAAAAAATCTATGCGCTCTTCAAAAAGTCCGAAAAACATTAAAATCTATGCACTCGAAAGAAGAAATTTTTGATTTTACCTATGAAAATTCCAAATCTTTGAAGTAAACAATTCCGAACTCTTTTAAATTCTGGAAATCTATGCGCTCGAGAAAAATTATGCGCGTGGTAAGAAACACAGTGACGCTCACACAACATACCCGCAAGTTCTAGCAAATAAAACAAAAAGTTTGAGATGAATAATTTTTTTCATAGAAACAAATAGCGAAAAGCTCTATTTTAGAGCATCTAGCCAACGGAGATGAAAGTATAGGCGAGCAGTTCTTGAATGATGTTCATCCGTCCGTAGAAGACATCCATGCAGCCATCAGAAGAGCAGTCATCAGAAGGTAGTCGAGGATATTATGACTTGGAGAATGAGTCATTGAAGTAAAACATCAGCAAGAAGAGAAGCGATTGCCTGTTTCGTATTGTGATGGCTTTTGAAAAAAAATATAGAAATTTCTGAAAGACTTTTGTGGCACTTTGTAGAAAAACTCTGTCAAAAATTAAATTTTTTAAAGTTAAATGTCTTATTAAGAATAATAATAAGAATTGTGTTTTAAATTAGATTTTACAGGTCATTCGTTCCGGTTCTGTGCGGTTCCGCGTTGAAAAACAAGGGAGTCCAGACTATGATTGACGCAGTTGTAAGGTTAGCTCTTTCTTCTCAGGCTATTCGTCGAAGTCACCAGAAAATATAGCTATTCGTGGAAGTTACCAGAAACTATAACGTAGGACCTAATTACATTTTGATAACAATAAAAAAACAACTCAAAATTTATCCTGAAAACAACTTGATATTAGATGTTTTTTTACTGATTAACTTCAGAAAAGAATTCCAGTCATGATCATCTCATTTGAAATCATTTTATGGTTCTAATTCTAAATTATAAAGTTTAGAGTCTGAGTCATGAATACGTGAAACATCGTTTATGAAAAAATCAACTTCTACAGATACTTGCCCGATCCCTCCGAAGTCGTCAACAAAGCGACCATTAAGAACGAAAAGTTAGTGTTTCCGGTTCGGTAAAAGCAGTTTAGTACAATTTTGATCAGAAGAGTAACATAACTTTTGACTTCTGAAGACAAGGTCGCGGAATAACATGACTCGAAAGACACGGTTACGAGACGGCTGTGTGTAAAAGTTACGATGTTTTATTCTATTTGTCCCGGATACGGTATTCTTCTTGTTCTAATTAATTGCCAAAGAAGTACCTGCTGTTACAGAGGAGATGAAACACAAATAGTGCTCTCGCCCGCTCGAAATGCAAGCAAACCTTTCGTCGGACTCGCCTTCAAACTTGAAGCCGGCAAATTTGGTCAATTGACATACTTCCGAGTGTACCAAGGACAAATCAGCAAGGTGAGAAGGAGTTAAATGGTTTTGTCGAGTCGGTATGTTGTTTTCGCGGTAAAAACGAGAGAAAACTTGGATTGAACAATCAAACATACACAACCCCTTTATGCGAGTAGTGAAATGAGCGGAGGAGTCTGGTTTATTTCTTCCTAATGGCTGTTTTTTTCGAACCAGAATTTGATTGATAAGGTTGTATTTGATCCCAAAAAAGAGTTTTCAGGAGAAAATTGTTTGAATTGATCAGAATGTATACAGAGTTATGTATGATCTGAGATAGGTACGGCTTACCGTAAGCTGAAGTTTTCTTTATTCGCAGGGTGATACGATCTATGCAGCGAAAGATGGTCGCAAGGTGCGAGTTCAGCGACTCGTAAGAATGCATGCGAATGACATGGAAGATATATCGACAGCAGTCGCAGGTTTGGGTCTTGGTCAATAGAAGATATCTTGCGGTTTTGGTAGTCAACAGCATAGCTCACCAGGATGTGTTCAAAATAAAATTCTCGGGTGGTTGACCGGGCGACCCTGGGCGGCCGGAGAGGGGGGGAAGCCAACAAAACTTTTGGTATGTTTAGTGAAATCTATTGATCTTTCATTTCGCGTAGTCGGGGCCGTAGTTTAACCAATAGACAATAAGTTTGTTTACGTACATTTAGTTTTTTTTTGGGGATCAACTTGTGTTATATTTTCTTCACCATCAAACAAATTTCTGAAGTGCCGGGCGGGCGACCGAGAGAAATTTCACAAGTTTGGTAAGCTATGGTCAACAGAGGTACTGTAATGGGCGGAATAGCGGTCTTTAAACTGCAGTGAGTTTGTATAATGCCATAGTTAACCAAAGGTCTAGTGTAAGCAGGGGTTAAATGGATACCGGACCAGCTATGTTGGCGCATTGATGTTCGCGCCGAGAATGATCTACATTTTCTTCTCCTTCCGTTCTGTTTCACTTTTTCTCGCCAAACTGTTCAAAAGCTCCGGATTTTTTCCTTAATTTTGAAAGAATTTTAGAAGTTACAATGCATTATGTTTAGTTGAAGTTTTAGACTGGGTTTTGTTCAATAATAGACAAGTGACAGGTGACATCTGTGCCACTTTTGGCCTGGACTGTCACTCGGGAGAGACATTCACTTCTGATGCCTCCCAGCCATCGCATTGTGTCAGTCGTTCCCGGGAATTTTTACCTGACTTATACAAGTGTGAACTTTTTAATTAATAAATGATCAAATGAGAAAATTTTGATTATTTCGACGAGTGGCGATGATGGTTGTAGAGAATTCTCTATGAGGAATGAGAGTGAGATAACCAGGGGTTAAATAGTGACCGGATCGGTCCCGTTGGCGGATACATGTACACACACTATTGACAAAAATTCCCTCTCTTTTCTTACCGTTTTCCTTCATTCCTTCTTCTTTTTTCCTCCAAACTTTGAGCGGCGGATACATGTAAACCCAAATTGGGCGGCTCCATTTAACCCCTGGAGATAACTATATATTCATTCACATAGAGAATGATGAAGAAAGGCAAATGAGTCCAGCTAGTTTTTTTTTGTGTTGTAATAGTAAGTTGTAAACAAACGAGCAACTATTGTTTCGTGACCAACGTCTGTCTTCATGACATAGTTTAATAAAACAATGTTTTATTCAGGAATCAATGCACATACCCGAACCTGTCATCTCGATGTCAATCAAGGCAATTGACCGTAAGGATGGTGACAATTTTATAAAGGTAAGCGTAGGAAATCAGATGTCAGCGAGTATTCTAGGCCCTGGCTCCGTCTCATCAAGGATGGAGAGCGGGCCAAACTCGTTGATAAATACATCCACTCTGGCCCTGAATAGCTTTCAAGTCCTTCATGACCTATTGATGACTATTATGACTCATGAAAGGTCTCTGAAGACCATCAAGGTCTCATATGACCTATTTCTTGCCACTCGTCAAAAAAACCTGTAAATCAACTATACCAAGCAAAAGAGAAAGAGACCGATTGCGTGCGATGATAAATAAAGATTGCATACAAACATAGATTTCGTATCACTCTCCTTTTTGTGATAGTGTATAGAGTTGCGCGTAGAATTTACCCTATAGCGTGAATTAGGAAAACACTCTGTAATTTTTTGTCGTGTTGATGACCATATAAAGGTTGTTTCTCTATCCCGTAATGAAGGTAAAATCTACTGTATACCATAGCTCAAAAGAGGTCACCTGCTATTGTGGAACATTTAACCTTCTTTATTTACCTTATTGCTTTTTCCGGGTCTTTAGTTTTAGGATGCTATGTCCGGGCGTGGCATAATGGTAGTGTGTTCGACTATTGTGCAAAGAGTCCCGAGTTCGACTCCCACCCTGGACAGATCCACCCAAACCAAGGGGGTTATGAAATGTTGGTAGTGCTCATGCACGAATATGACTCTCCCCACTGCTGCTATTCACACTAGCAGTGATCTAGCGGGCAGCCACTGGTTCTACCAGGATAGTTGAAAATGCTTTCCCGTCGTGATGAAATGAATAATTTGAGGCGTTGACCCGCTTCACGAAGGAGGATCCGACATTCAAAAAGGATTACAACAACGAAGCCAAGGAGACCATCGTCTCGGGTATGGGCGAACTGCATTTGGTATGCTCGTACAGTATTCATAATTGAATTATTTTTGACCATTTTTCGGTAATGACGCTGCTTTTAACGCTGGATCGAGTTTGCTCGCACAAATTTTAACTCTACAATATCTTCATAGTAATGTACAGGGTATTTCTCTAATCCGCACGGTGGGTAAAAAATGAATGCGCTCTCCAAAAACCTCGAAAAACATAGAAATCTATGCGCTTGGAAATTTTTTTGCTCGGATTTTTCGTAGGGAAATTTCGAATCATTGGAAAAATCGAAAGTTGAAATCTGCAATTTAAAAAAAATCTATGCGGTCGGAAAAAGTTGTGTGGGTGCTAAGAAACACCCTGGTAATGTATACAAAACTTGGTAATTGGCTGCCGAGTCTCTCTAGTTGAGTTATTTCCCAATTCAGGAAATTTATGCCCAACGAATGAAGAACGAATTCAACTGCCCAGTGGAACTTGGAAAACCGTCCGTCGCGTACAGAGAATGCGTCGCATCGCCTTATAAGTGCGTTATAAGCTAGAATATAGTAGGTAAAAAGTATGGTAATTACGGAATTCGTGAGCAATCAGAACTAAACTAATAAAAGTTAGCAGAATATATTTTGATAGTGAGAAAAGCGCAGTCTTTTTGAGTTTCGAATCCTTGCATCTGAGATGGTGAAAAATCAACTATAGAGCTTGGTTCAGAAAATCGGAAGTATTCAGTACAGGGATATAGGGTACCGTATCAAAAAACCAGCTTCGATTTCAGGCAGTCCCAAAAACATGTTCATCGAAACCAAAGCCTTTTTTAAAATCTTGAATCAGAAAATGTATTAACCAAACTATTTTTTTATTAAATGGACAGTAGCGAGATGTAATCAGATGAAGTGGTTCATTGTATTCTAATGAATAGAAACTTAATATATGCTCTGCTCTTTCAATTGAACGTATTCGAAAGTGAAGAATAGTTGCGTTTGAAAAAATATGATGTAAAGATTCTACCAAAAATAGTAAATAGTCAGAAGACGCTTTGGAAATCACAGCTCTCCAATCTGTAATTATGCAGATTCCACTTTCGTCACAAGAAGCAGACAGGTGGACAAGGACAATTTGGAGAGATTGAGGTTAGCAGGTCAAAAAAAATCTCTAAAAAGATCTTTCTCACCTATTGGGGAAAAAACGTTTCGATGTGTAACGCACGAAAAAATATGAGGAAACTAAAACTAACTAAAGAAAAGGAACTTTAAAGAAAACTCCATAGTCAGAGAATGGTAATGAAAAAACTCTCAGAAATATGTTCCATCATTCAGGGAGTTATCGATCCATTTCAGGGAGTTATCGATCCATTGCCAGCGGAGAAGAATACGGTAGTTGAATTCACTGATGAGACTTTTGGTAACAACATACCGAAGAGTCTTTTCCCAGCTTTGAAAAAGGTAAGGCTCAATTCTGGAAGAGGCAAGCAAATTTTGCTCAAAATCCAGCATCCCTTGATTCATTGACTGTTTTATTAGAAAGAGATTACGTGATTGTTAGTAGCTTTTCTAGTCAACTGCGTCTATGCGATAGCTAAAGCAGGTGACTAATAACATAATGTTATTTTAAAAATCGTGTGACCCAGTCCGCACGCTCTATCAAATCAACTTTGGAAAGAAGGAAAGGAATAATCTACCAGAAAAGATGTCTCGTCTCTCTCTGTTCCAGGGTTTGGACGCAATCGTGAAGGAAGGCCCACTGATGAAGTGCCCTGTGGCGGGCATCAATGTCCGAATTCAGGATGGATCGACGCACGCCGTGGACTCAACCGAGATCGCCATGATCAACACCATGATGAATATGATGCGAGAAGGTTTACAAAAGTTTGATTCAGACGTTGGTTCGATCTCCATAATGAAAAAAAAGAAAAAAAGAGAGAATTTGGAAGGAGGAAAGAAAAAAAGAGAGAGAATTTGTGAGTGAGGGCTTATCGTCGTCTGAGACTGCAAAAAATAAGCCTCTTTATCTCGCCCGGAGATCACCATTGGGCAAACAACAACAACAACAACATCTCCATAATGACTTTTTTCTTTGAGATTGTTTGACACGCAAAAGCGTTCGATGAGATGTTTCGTATTTAAACCAGTAAAGTTTTTTATCGGGGAAAAGTAGTGAGTAGGTTTATATCAATGAAACCAAGCTCTTGAGCATGGGTATTGTAACTTGAAAATAGTTCTCCTATCGAAAGCCATTTACGGAAGAGTACTGTATATAGGTTGAAACTTACATGTTGTGACTATTCACTCATTCATGACCTTCAGCGTACGAGAAAGCGACCTGGATGCTACTAGAACCAATAATGAGAGTAGAAGTGACTACTCCAGCTGAATTCCAGGTGAGTTTATGAATGCATAACAGGTCTTGATAAAAAGAGAGGTTTTCGTGTACAATTCGTGTACAATTTAGTTGTCTATTTGTTTGTGAAATCATCATTACTTGGTAAAAGCGTCTAGACGCCGAATAAGGCTTCTTGTAAAAAGTCTTTATTTTAAAAACTTTTTTTTGCAGACATCGAAAACACTGCATAAAGTTTTATTAGAAAAGCGTTCTGTGGATTGAAAATTTGTGAACAAAATTTTTGAATTTTTTATTCGTGAAAAATTTGGTTCTAAGAGGATCTTTTCGAATGTTGAAGGGAAACGTAGTGACCTCGCTGACACAACGAAATGCAATGATTACGTCGACTGACTCCATCGAAGGCTACGCCACCATCTTGTGCGAGGTAGATCAACTGCAGCCATTGTAGTTCAAATATCTTATGCGAGGTAGATCAACCCCAGCCTTCATAGTTCACCATCTTATGCGAGGTAGACCAACTGCAGACATAGTTCACAATCTTATACGAGGTAGATCAACTGCAGCCATTATATTTCACCATCTTATGCGAGGTAGATCAACCCCAGCCTTCATAGTTCACCATCTTATGCGAGGTAGACCAAATGCAGACATAGTTCACAATCTTATACGAGGTAGATCAACTGCAGCCATTATATTTCACCATCTTATGCGAGGTAGATCAACTGTAGCCATTATAGTTCACCATCTTATGCGAGTTAGATCAACTGCAGCCATCATAGTTGAAAATCTTATGCGAGGTAGATCAACTGCAGCCATTATAGTTCACAATTTTATGTGAGGTAGATCAACTGCAGCCATTATAGTTCACAATTTTATGTGAGGTAGATCAACTGCAGCCATTATAGTTCACCATCTTATGCGAGGTATATCAACTGCAGCCATTATAGTTCACCATCTTATGCGAGGTAGATCAACTGCAGCCATTACAGTTCATCATCTTATGCGAGGTAGATCAACTGCAGCGATTTTAGTTCACCATCTTATGCGAGATAGATCAACTGCAGCCATTATAGTTCACCATTTTATGCAAGATAGATCAACTGCAGCCATTATAGTTCACCATATTATGCGAGGTAGATCAACTGCAGCCATTATAGTTCACCATCTTATGCGAGGTAGATCAAGTGCAGCCATTATAGTTCACCATCTCATGCGAGGTAGATCAACTGCAGCCATTATAGTTCACCATTTTATGCGAGGTATATCAACTGCAGCCATTATAGTTCACCATTTTATGCGAGGTATATCAACTGCAGCCATTATAGTTCACCACATTCCAATATTGAGAGTTTTGAAAGATAAAAACTACCGCTTTCCAAGCGGGGGAGATTTTAGAACAATTTAAAGCGTGATAGAGGTAAAGGACGCCGAAGGGATTGAGCAATATAAATTTTCAAGACTGTGAAGACTCATTCGCTTCTCTTTATTCTAGACGTACTATGTATTCCCCTCTAACCCTCCTACGCTCCCAGAGTTTTCGTTTTTCTCCAATGTTTCAACATGATCTCGCATGCATCACTCTCAACACCGGTGATATTTGGAGTTTACACGATATATCAAAAAAAGGTTATTGGAAAGGGAATACCTCACTGACTATTGAAATAAAGAAATGCCGCACGATTGGACCTAGAGGCCAACGATGAAACATTGAAAGGCTTTGTCTCTTCTCTTGCGAACTGTGGGGGAATTTTATACTTTTTTTTAAATGTAAGGGAAAATACTTTTCAGTTTCCTATCGCTTTTCATATATGTCTCAGCGGGCTAAGTATGATGTTGTTTGCCGATAAGTCCTGTCGAGAGGAGTCCTTTGGAATAGTTTGGTGAGAATCTTTACGAGTCCGGAGAAATTTTCTCCGTCTACATTCGCACTGCAGTTGGCGCTCCTTTTCGCGAGACCCATTAGTTAACCGGAGAAGGGTAACAGGCTAATTTTCTGGCGTCTCGACATCGCCTTTCTTTTGACGAACTATATTGTTCAATTTTGGTCTGCGACGGGTAAGCCCGCTATCTTCAATTCACACGTGTAAAAAGACATTCCTGTATCCGCAACGTGAGGGCGCGCTCATTACCGGTGTGGACGAACTGGTCCCTTGCAATGGTGTGAAGTCATAGGCTGTAGCACCATACCTCGTTGTCTCTAAACCTGAATCTCTCTTTTCACGACTTTCTCGGTTTGCAGATAGTGAGAAATGCACTTTTCTTCAGGTATTCATCAAGTTATTAGATGCTGAAAAGGTTTCCGCTAAGTTCTTATCAATTATCTGTTTAATCAATGATATTTCTGGGAATCAAATGTAGATTTGCTGCTTCGCAGGCTCCTCTGAGTGACATGTTTGGCTACACTTCACATCTGCGATCTTTGACCGAAGGAAAAGCTGAGTTCTCCATGGAATACTCAAGGTATCTAATCCATGGAATACTCAAGGTATCTAATCCATGGAATACTCAAGGTATCTAATCCATGGAATACTCAAGGTATCTAATCCATGGAATACTCAAGGTATCTAATCCATGGAATACTCAAGGTATCTAATCCAAGGAATACTCAAGGTATCTAATCCATGGAATACTCAAGGTATCTAATCCATGGAATACTCAAGGTATCTAATCCATGGAATACTCAAGGTATCTAATCCATGGAATACTCAAGGTATCTAATCCATGGAATACTCAAGGTATCTAATCCAAGGAATACTCAAGGTATCTAATCCATGGAATACTCAAGGTATCTAATCCATGGAATACTCAAGGTATCTAATCCATGGAATACTCAAGGTATCTAATCCATGGAATACTCAAGGTATCTAATCCAAGGAATACTCAAGGTATCTAATCCATGGAATACTCAAGGTATCTAATCCATGGAATACTCAAGGTATCTAATCCATGGAATACTCAAGGTATCTAATCCATGGAATACTCAAGGTATCTAATCCATGGAATACTCAAGGTATCTAATCCAAGGAATACTCAAGGTATCTAATCCATGGAATACTCAAGGTATCTAATCCATGGAATACTCAAGGTATCTAATCCATGGAATACTCAAGGTATCTAATCCATGGAATACTCAAGGTATCTAATCCATGGAATACTCAAGGTATCTAATCCAAGGAATACTCAAGGTATCTAATCCATGGAATACTCAAGGTATCTAATCCATGGAATACTCAAGGTATCTAATCCATGGAATACTCAAGGTATCTAATCCATGGAATACTCAAGGTATCTAATCCATGGAATACTCAAGGTATCTAATCCAAGGAATACTCAAGGTATCTAATCCATGGAATACTCAAGGTATCTAATCCATGGAATACTCAAGGTATCTAATCCATGGAATACTCAAGGTATCTAATCCATGGAATACTCAAGGTATCTAATCCATGGAATACTCAAGGTATCTAATCCAAGGAATACTCAAGGTATCTAATCCATGGAATACTCAAGGTATCTAATCCATGGAATACTCAAGGTATCTAATCAAGTTTTGGTGATGAAAAAATTATAATCTATTTTTTCTCTTTTTTTTCGTGTAATTGTTTCGGACTTGACTGAATTGGAGGTTTAATTTCAAATCTTTGAGAACGGTAAGTTTCCATTCCAATGTACTTAAAGCGTCTGTTGAAGATACGCGCCGACCTCGAAAGAAGGACAGGACTACGCCATCCTTGAATGGCGGAAGGCTCATGGATTAGTAGACATGAGTGCGGATAAGAAAAAGAAGAGGAGATGATCTTGAAAAGAGAGATTTGAAGAGCAGTTTATAAGACATCCTCAACTTCACCGATGTTTTATAATGATGAAGGAGTCTTTTCATAAGTGAATGCAGAAAAAAACGAAATTCACAAGCTTACGGAATTGAAAGTTATTGGGTGAAGAAAAGAAGTGTATTGACTGAGTTCTTTTTGATGGATTGAGGTCAAAGTAACAGTTATAGTTATTGTTCTTAGATTCGTTGTTACATCAGTTAGGAAAATAAGTTGTTATAGTTATGTTAGAAATTCATAGTGATAGTTGAAAAATAGGGAAAATCTTTGTGTCTTGTTAGGTAGTATAAATAGCGATTGTTTGCTTTGTTAGAAACGATGAATGGTGTTCAGCCATGTTCATGTGTTTAATTGTTAAACTGAATGTTAGTTCATTAAAAGTTTAATGTGAATGTAAAATATACTATCACGTACAATCACACTCAACTCATACTTGATCAAAAGGTTTGTTTAAAGAAGAGATAAGAATCCAGTCAGAGATATAGACAGACAGATGTATTGTGAAAGAAATCTGAAAAGACATTTGCGGCTTTACAGAAACTAAAATCAGAGCTGTAAATTGAACTGAAGTGTGAAAGACGAGAACAGAGAGAGATGACACAGCAAGACAAAAAAGGTTGTCATGAAATAACCGTTAGTTAAATAATAAAAGTTGAATTTAGGAAAGCCTCTTTCATTTCTGTTCCCGACAAAACGACTTTTCCTCTACTGGGCAAGAAGTGACAAAGAAGGCAACCAAAATAAATTGATCTTAGTTTAAGACCTCTTATAGAAGATAACACATTTTGAAAATTTCTTTCGTTTCGGGTAAGACTCAGCTTTTGATGAAACAAGTCCAAAGCGAAACAAAACGTCAGGCCGTCGTTTTCTGAAGAAGATTTGATATGCATTCGAGAAATATGCTGTTAATAGTAGACTTCGAGTTAGAAGATAGTTTTTGAATACTGGTATAATACGGTCTGTTGTGACTTCATCGTGTGACTGATGAACTGGATTCCATCACTTCTCGCATCAAGACATTTCGTACCGCAACAACTCGCAAACGGAGTTCGCAATTTTTTTTCTCCAAATCTCTAATTATGTGGCTGGTCGGTACAACGGTCCCGTACTAAGCCGTACGGCCTCGTTAGCGTAATCTTTACCTGAGCCTAAGCACGAATTCCAATGAAAAAATGGAAATAGTTCGATTTTGGAATTTAGGGTGTGAGTTGTCATATTGCGAAATGTAATGTGATATGTCGAGATAACGCATATCCGATAACTTCTGACCATCAAGATCATTTTTTAAAGGTTTACCTTTCGAAAACGGAAGTTTTGATAAAATGCACCGGCTGCATTTAAAGTGAAGTTGGGATAATTGAAGAGTTTTTAGTTTTTATGCACAATGATTACAGTCTAACATCCACTTATTACTTCGATAATAATTTTTAAAAATTTTTACTTCGATAATAATTTTAAAAAATTAAAAACAACCTCTGTTCTGATTTGTGTTCCGATGATCATTTTGACAAAAAACGAAAATGAGCAGTTTTACTTGGCCTTGGCCTTCTCATGAATAATTCCATTGAGAAAATTGATATATAGTACGTTAAAAAAAAGTTTTTAATTACAAATGTGCAATATTTTGTGAGAATAGATTAATAGTTTGTCCATATCATATCTCACTCTTTTTATGAACCGCTGTACAAACAGTACACGTAAGGAATCGTTTGAGAAACAAGGTGCTCCAATTGTTCAAAATTTGATTAATAAGCTCACCCAAAAACAAGTAAATCAACTTCTATAAATTATAACTTATTTCAGGAATAGTTCTGAAAACGATCAAAAAGAAACGAGATTAACAGCCCTTAAAAAAACATTGAAACCGGTTTGTCAGAAAAGTAGATCTTCCAGTCGGTCGCAAGTTTGCAAACTTGACGGCTGCAGAATCAGCAGAGAGCGCAGCTCTTCTTGCAGTTGGCATGCATCCAGATGTTGTGTCTCGGGCTGTTGCAGATGCCCGTCGTCGCCCACGCACCGCAGTAGGGACTGGAGTCCAAGCAATCCGCTGGAATCAAATCATTCTTTCCATCCGTAATAATTTTTAAAACTACTTTTTTTAGTATGAGTTTATTACGCATGGAAAATGCGTTGTAAGGTATAAGGAAATGGCTCTTCCATATGAGTGGAAACATGAGGTCGAAGGAGTTTTATACGATACTTGATCTAAAATTTTTACTCCATGAACTTCATCCAACATTTCTCCTGGTGATATTTACATTTAAGGTCCTTAATCTTCAGAAAACTTTAGAAAAAACAAACGAGATGATTTCATCATCAGCTAATCAAAAGGAAAATGAGATCCAATAACTTTATGATCAAAAGATTAAAGAGTGGCTTAATCTCCAGTTCATTGAAAGTTATATCTAATTCATAATAGCCCGGGTAAGCATAAACATGTTTTCTTATCAAAAAAATTTTCTAGAACTATGAACGATCGGGTTTTCCGTCTGGTTTTCTTTAACCTTTCTTGCAGTATAATCGGTCGATTAGTTCCACATCTCTTTTTGATAAAGTCTCCCGTTGACCGATCAATGCGGAGTTTACTGATTTGTTCACCTGAACACGTAAAAAGGAAAAGTTGGCTTCTTAAGATTATAGGACTTCCGTCTGAATGAACTGTCAGTTTTTTTTAATTTATGTTCGCTCCAGTTAACTGTATCTTAGAAAATGAATATGGATAGTTGAAAGGAGAAAAAAGAGACACAGAGAATGAACTAGGAGAGAGAGGAAGCGTGAGAGAGAAATAAAGATAGAGTATTAAACTAGCTTTTTAATTATTTATTAGAGTGAACCCTGGGTATGATGGTAGGTTTGGCAGGGTCGATAGCTGCGCTGACGGCAGTGTAATGCATGATGCTTCCATAGTCGTATTCCACTCCATATCTGAAAACAACATAATAATCAAATTACTGATTTTTCCCTTTTTTACCTTTCAAAATTAGAGTGAATCGATTCATTTTCGCCTTGTAAATTCTACTTTTTCTCTCGTATAGTTTCAGTCTTTCTTTTTTTCTTCAACATCTTAATTTAAGTGCTCTTCACTAACTTAACGGAATTTGATCTATTATCTATGATCTAAAATGTATTTTTGTGTTTAATAGATTTAAGTAAAAAGGACTTATGCTGTCAGAAGGCCTTGAAAACAGCAACAGACAAAGGCGCCCTTGAAGTATTATAAAATACTGAAGACTCACGTTGAGAATGATTTCGGGTCAATGATGGCAAAGGAGTCGTAGTACTGCGGGTTGATGTTAGACCATTCAATCTCAATTCGATGCTTTTTACGTTGAAAAACTTATTTTAACTTGAAACTTTTGCTTGTATTGAGTTTTATTGATTCGCTGGATACGAACGATTCAAGCCAATTGCATTTTCGGTTCAAATAACCTATTAGAGTTTTATTGATTTATTGATTTAGTTTTATTGATTTATTTTATTGAGTTTTGTTGATTCGCTGGATACGACCGATTCAAGCC
Organism: Allodiplogaster pararmata; assembly: GCA_964056735.1. Classification (NCBI taxonomy): domain Eukaryota; kingdom Metazoa; phylum Nematoda; class Chromadorea; order Rhabditida; family Diplogasteridae; genus Allodiplogaster; species Allodiplogaster pararmata. The sequence continues at coordinate 20,808,961 of OZ057408.1, read as the reverse complement.
AATTGTATTTTCGGTTCAAATAACCTATTAGAGTTTAAAAATGATGAGAAAAGAAACGAAGATTCCAGGTTTTTGCTTATACTAAATGATATCTCAAGAAAAATTTACTTCAGAAAAGTTCACATTGTGTATATGAAACTTCAGTCTGAGTTGTTTATTGATCTAGTAAAGGAGAAAACCGAGATGAAGAGGAGATAATGAAAGAAAATGAACTTCGATATGTTGATCTCTGTCAATCCGGATGTGTTGATGTGCGACTCCCAAGGCGTGCATCGTCTCATGAATGGCTATTCCTCGACTCTCAAACCAAAAATATCATATTTTTGTCGATAAACACTGAAAGTTAGAAGTTAGAAAAGGAATACGAGATGAAGGGTATGTGCATACTTGTTCACAAGTGAAGCTGAGGTAGATAACGTTGGCTGGATCGGTTCTTCCGATATAGGACAGGCCACAGCTGCAACCAGACTACGTATTATTCATGTGATTTTAGATTTGATGCATGTCAGAATTACAAATTCATTGACAACCTACTGCCTATTATTGTAATTAAATAACATATTCCGACCTCATGGAACTTAAAATTTAATTTTATTTCAATATAAATTTTATTGGTTCTCGTGGATTTTTCTCTCTCATGTTCATCATTACGAAAATGAGTTATAAATTGTAGGACTCCCTAATAACGTTGTTATTCAAATGCAGTATCGTTATGAAATTTAGAATGAGACAATTAGAAGTAAGAGAATTGGAGTGACAATGATCCGCTCTCCATTTTGATGTAGTTTATATGGTATCCCTCTGGTTGGGTCGTCTTCTCAGAGAATCGAATGCAGCTTTGCCTGGAGATCTCTTTTAATGCATCACGCACATCCGTCTTGTCCCAAGGGGCTGCAAACAACAACATAATAATTATGACTAGTTAATAACTCACGTGAAAAGTGAGTACTTTGATATCATTAACCAGAAGATTAAAGACTAGTACTTGGCTCATGAGAAGAAATTTAACTGATGAATAACTCTTAAGAAATATTTAAATATTATTAACTAATAATAAGGTTTTCTTCCATAACTATTGTGAGACTACGCTGATGATGAAGAAAAACAGCATCACTTAAACGATTTTTTTGCTGAAATAAAGTTAATTACACTTTGATCTTAAGCAAAGGGCCGAGAACCGATTCTTATTCATTGATCTACTTGCGATTCTTATTCATTGATCTACTTGCTGCTTCAAACTATCATGACTTTTGCGTAAAATAACTGAGTTGGTAAGAATATGATTTCAGTTTATATGAACACCTTGTACTCATCAAACGCATGCTCTCGTTTAGGTTTTTTTAATATTCATCACAGGAATCTAAGCTTTGGCTACCGTGACAACCAATACTTAGAAGTTTTTAAACAAACGCTTCAATACCAAGAGATTCGTCGATGAAATAAGGAATAGGCTCGGTGATGTCCCATTTCTTGAAGAATTGACTCTCGAAGAATACAGCCGAGCTGAAAAAAGGGGAAGGATTACATTAGTTTGGATGATTCAAAAATTTCCGCGAACCGCTTTGGCTTGACTGAAGAGTTGGATGGCGTGTCTGAGTCGGCTTCCTCCTCTTCTCTGAACTGCTCTAGAAGTAGCTCCGACTGCTTACTCGTGAGAAGGACGTCGGAGTCAAAGACTCCATCGTCCACCGGTTCTACCTGACATCAGTTCATGCCCCTAAACTGTAAGTAAATTTGTGCATAATGTATAGAAGATGAAGCTACGTTTGCCGGAAAAGTAGGAAATAGTACCACTGATCCAAAGATAATAGCAATTGAGCCTATCATTCAGCACAATCGCACATATTAGCCATGTATTCTGGTAACGCGCTCAATCCCGGTTAGAAATAGACGGCTGTGTTCGATCCCCTTCCGTGAACTAATTTTTGTTAGAAATAGACGGCTGTGTTCGATCCCCTTCCGTGAACTAATTTTTGTTCTTGTGAAAGCTTGATTCTATATCGCTCAGAATGGCCAAGTGTTTGAACAGATCGTAATAAGAAACGTAAAATTATGAGGTACAGACCCTTATTTCGACTTGAATAAGCACAAGTTAAGTTCTGAAAGGAAATCATGCATGGATTGTGACTATATTTAGATGATAGCAATAATATTTTGTCTTCAACTAAAAATCGGTTTTCATTGAGAAGAGGGAAATTACTGAACAATTTGGTCGAGTTGAACGGTGGCGAGGAGGGCTCTCTTAACCAGCTGAACTCGATCGAATTGTTCATCCACAACTTCGTCTGCGTTTTCCTCCGAAAAGCGCTTTTGGAAAGTTACCAGCTGAGATGAAAGATTTAGTTTTAGATTCAACCCCATAATAAACCGAGCCCAATATTTTTGAGAACAATCATCTGCAGATTACGTAAAGCAGTTTCTGTTCTCTATAAGAAATATGCCAGAATGCAAATACATATATTAATATTCAAATACACTGCTAGAATTCAGGTTGACTTGTGTAAGTCCAGAAGTTCTAGCTCACTGAGCACAGTTATCACTCGATGCGCAAAAAGTCATTAGTTTGGTTTTTTGACACTTAGTTCAATTTTCAATTCAATTGCTTATTTCTTTCAATTTTCAATTCAAATTTTGATGATAGATAAGTTTACACATTATAATAACTATATATATTTTTTTGGTTCAATTTTATTTGAGGGGGATGTCTGCGATACTAAGAATAAGAGGAAAAATCGCTGTAAAACTCTATTAATTGGACTCGGATTTAGAAAATTATTAGCATTTATTTAATGTGCATCTGACGTTCTCTTTAAGTATGTTCCTTCTCCGCAGAGTCTCTGTCGATTTCACTCGGCAGTTAAGACGAAACCGGCAAATGTCCTATTAACAAATTCAGAAGTAGTATCGACAAACCGGCAAATGTCCTATTAACCAATTCAGAAGTAGTATCGACAAACCGGCAAATGTCCTATTAACCAATTCAGAAGTAGTATCGACAAACCGGCAAATGTCCTATTAACAAATTCAGAAGTAGTATCGACAATACTCTGCCTTTGCTCTTTCTTTCAAAGATGTTCATCTTTTTTCAATAAATTAAGTGTTTTTTTTCAAAATTGAAATCTCTTATTTAAAAAAAAGTGTTTCATATCTATTGATTTCGTCGAAACAACAGTGAACCTAAATGGGTCCGAAAGAGTTTTTTTAATCAACGCGAAAGACAAGTTAGAAATGAGAAAGACTCAAGCTGATAACTCAGTTCATCATAAAAACTTTAAGGTTGGAAGAAAAAGCATAAAAATGACAAAAAGACATGTTAGAAAACTAAACAAGTATTTTCTCTCGTAATGAAGAAGAAAATTTTTTCAGGTTGTTTTCGAAGCTTCGAAGCGCGTTCTTCAATGAATTCGGAACGAGAGACCACGGATCAGTCAGGCGAATCCTGAAGATGGATCGATATTTGATGCAATGGAGATCGGAAATCAATCAATAAAGTCAAATGCGAAAAAAAATTACAGTTGTGAAGTTTTGATTCCCAACCTCTATTTTGATTCCAAACATTGTTTCAAAATTTCAATCTTCACACAAGTGTTTCATATTTCAACAAAAGATTTTTTGGCCACTTTTGCTGCAAGAAAAACTATCGGAACCTATATATATAGTCAGTGTTTTATAATAGCTTCAACTGACTTGCATATGAGAGAATGGCTGGGGTTTTCGGTGCAAGAAGATGAGCTGCTGCCATCTGTATTTCGAATACCCATTGTGATCAATAGGTAACTCAAATTTTCGATTTCAATTTTCTAAAGAAATTGACAATTTTCTTTTAAGTTATTGATACATACATAGCTAAATCAGTGAAAATTATTTGTTTAGAGAGATCACTGTCATGGTTGACCAAGAGATCACTGTCATGGTTGACCAAGAGATCACTGTCATGGTTGACCAAGATGGATCTTAGAGTGGGAAGTTTTGAATATAGTATAATCACGCTACTTTGGCGTTGCACTGATAAATCTTTGTAAGTCACTTAGAGTCTCAACGTCATGAGGCCAAAGAGTCCGCAAATTCAGAGTAGAAAACTCATTCAGCAACTCAATAAAATCTTCTTTCCATCCTCAAAACCAATTTTTCCGGTTTTTGAAGTTAATTATAGTTTTAATGTTTATGACAACTTTCTCCTACATAATCGCTAAATCATCGTCTGAGCTAAGGCTCTACTTTTCATTTTAGTTACTATCGAAATCCTGTCAACTATAATTTTCCTTCACCAGTTTTTTTTGCATTTCAGTACTCTGGTGTATGAAAACTTATAGTTTGTAATGGAGCTCATGACGAGACATCTACCTGACGAGACTCTCATGACGAGAGCTCATGACGAGACATCTACATATTTTTTAAAGTGAAACTCACCTTCGGAAAAATAGTTCCGCAGCTTGTTAGTCACTTTTTCGATGAATCCATCGTCAGAGTCAGCTGTAGTTTCTTTTACCGAACCTCGTCCTATTTCTTCGGGGTGGTCTCCTATAAACTTTTTCTCAAAAGGAATTTTCGAAAAGGAAGCATTATTTTATGTCATAAACTATCATTTGAGAGCTGTATGGGAGCCATTTAAACATTAATAGGGGAAGTAGAAACATTAAAACGTACATAAAAGGCATTTCTGATTTGCCCATCACTGATTTGCCCACCTTATAATCCATTTTAGTGACGCCTGTGTTTGTATACCTTCAACAACGCTCTCCTGCCCTACTTTCGTGATCATTCAGAAATTCATAGTTTTCTTTGAACACTAGCTTTGTTCTCATTTTTTACATGGACCTTTTTCTCATTTATGTACAATCCTAATTTCACAGAGGTTTGTACGAGATTTGAATTGCTTTTACAATTGTTGTAATGAATCATTCCCTCATTAACTTTAAATAAAATATAATGAATACAAGAATGAGTTATTGCATGAAGAATTTAATAAACTTAGCTCACTAAGAGGTTTCGATTCGCTCTTGATGAAACCGAACATTTCTGCCAAGCGCTTCGTTATGTTGTTCAAAGCAGTTGTGAACCTCTGAAATATAATTTTCAGAATGCCGTTACTCTCTATAATAAATCTCCTATCAATTCTTAGATACATAAAAACCCCAAAAAAGTTAAACGATTAAATCGAATGCGCGTTTGTTTCAAGAATATGTAGTTTTAAAATAGTTTACTCAAGTTCATGAGCTTTAATCAAAGGATTCATTGCTTGGGCTTTAGCGACCAATGTGTCCTCGGTAAACTATGTAGAGGTAACGAGTTTAAACCCGCGAACAAAAAACTGCTGGGTTCGATTCCCTACCATAAAGTATCATTTTTCGGCCCAATAGGTCAATTATATTAGAGAGAAAGAGGTTATAACAGTGCAGTTCTGCTATAAATTCTGAAGACCAAATGCGAAAGTCTGTTTCACCCCCCGAGCCCAGACAGACTTTCGCTCTCTCTGGGTGGGACTCTTCAGTGAGTTCCCAAAGATACCGTAATTGAGAAGTAATAGATAACATTTAAAAAGGTTTTTTTAATAAACAAACTAAACTTAGTAAACTAACATGAAAATAACAAACAAAAAACTTACTAATAAATGTCAATAACAAATGACACAGTGATGAGATGAATAATGATATTTGTTTTAACACCAAGCGACTATCTCTTTTCATAATTGTATAACATGACTGTTATGATCGTTGAAATTTTGATTTTCAATTGAACCTTCTCTTGCTAGAAAACCTGCCAGAAAGTCGGTTCAGGATTGTTGAGACGAATTAAAGCTGTTCCATTCTGTTTTCCTACACTGTAGAAGAGCTCTCTTTTCATTCGTGTTCCAGCCAGCAACTGAAGTGGGAATTTTTTTCAATTTGAAGAGTGATATGATATCGATTTGTTTGTGCCTTCCTCATATAATTACGGCTAGAACTCCTCCGAGGCCTCGCATCGTTCCAACATCAAACTCTAACTTTTTAAAAAAATATATATTCGCACCTCTTCAGAAGAAGCCACAGTTAAAAAGTTAGTGCAGTAATTCGAATAACGATAGCTTCAGTATGTCTCATGGCCACAAATATCCAGAGAGGGATGGGGGGAAGTTGGAGGGGGGAGGGGAGGGGGGGGGGAGGTTAAAGTGAAAGAGAACATTGACCAAGGACGTTTACCTCGTGATTCACCAGAGGAGAAGGTGAGCCTTTCTCAAACAGACAAATAAGCATCAGAGGGAGAAGCTGTGTGTAGGAGAACCTTAGAAGTCTCGTCTGATAAACTCTAGTGGATGTTTGACGATAGGGAACGAGCGAGACCGGGCATTCCATTAAGGATTGATGTTTCGGCGACCTGCCTCCTGAACATATATCCGGATGAAGAAAAATGTAGAAGTATTTAGTAAAAAACTTTTTTAAAAACATAATTGTACAAAATTACAATTCAATAAAGATAAAGATAATAATAAAAAACAAACTTTTCGCATGTTTAAAAAAAGAAAAGAAAGTAGTGTCGTGTGTCCGTTAGAAACTAAACGGAATGAAGAAGTAAATTAGTGTGACAGTTCCTCTGTCACTCTTTCTCTCTCTCTCTCTCTTTCTCTCTCTCTCTCTTTCTCTCTCTCTGTCTCTCTCTCTCTCTCTCTGTCTGTCTCTCTCTCTCTCTCTCTTTCCTTCAATCTAACTCGCCTTTACTTTCTCTCATACGACCCCAAAAGTTCTAGTTGTTCGCTTTTCTAGAGATGATATCTTTTCATACCTTCACTTAGTTCTAAAAAAATACAGAAAACAGCCGAGAATATATTCGACGTAATTTATTATTTCTAATATTTTTTTAAAAAAGAGATTTTTTTAAAGCAAATTTCGTATCGCAATTTTCACGAATCGGAGCTAAATCAGTATGTTGCCTGTTGATGCAAAGTAGGAGGAATCTAAAACAAGTAAAATTTATCTTCTTGAGATATTCTTTAAAAGAAAAAGCTAAATGTGTGTAGAAATAATCAAATCTTGTACTTGTTTTAGTAACACAAAATTCCGTTTCAAGAGAGATTGTTTTCTTGTCCACTCATCTGATATCTTTATAATACCTTTATGATTCAAATTTGCTTTTAAAAATTTTCACCAATAGCATGGGGGTTAGAAGCACCATTGAAAACTGTGATTACGGTATATAACAAAACTGTGATTACGGTATATAACAAAACTGTGATTACGGTATATAACAAAACTGTGATTACGGTATATAACAAAACTGTGATTACGGTATATAACAAAAGTGTGATTACGGTATATAACAAAACTGTGATTACGGTATATGTATAACAAAACTGTGATTACGGTATATAACAAAAGTTTGTTTGTCTCGGCTCAGACAAATTTTCTGTGTTTTATGAGAGAGAATAGAGAAAATCACGGATAAAGACTTTTCAAGTGATTCGAATGTTATGTGTTCAGAAATTAGGTCCGAAGATAGTTGATGATAAATGAAAAAAAACCTTTAATAAGAGTTCAAAATATACGAGCAAAAGACCGCGAAAGAAGAATCTTCGATGAATTGCTGATGTATTTGAGTAGCATGTCGAATAATCGTCACTTTTGGATTACTATATCGTTGTCTTGTATCATAGAGACCCATAAAAAACTGATTGGAACGAGTGATGGAATTTTTTTTATAATTGTCAAACTGGTTTCCCTTTTTTTAGATTGATGGAAGGAACGCTCGGACCACAGTCTAAGAGCTCAAGAAAGATATGAAAACATCAGCAAGAACAGGAAGAGAGTGATTCAAATGAGATTTGAGCTGAAGTCAGTAAGAAAGGAGAGAAAAATAAACAAAAAAAGATATAGAAAAGATGAGAGGGAGAGAGAAAGAAAGAAAAACGGTGAGAGCTAGAGAGAGAGAGAGAGAAAGAGAGCAAAAGAGAAATAAAAAAAGAGAGGGGCACTTTTTACCTTTGCCACCAAAGCGGAAGTTGAACATGCAACCTACTTGAAACATTTGAAGAAGTAATACTTTGCCTTTAAAAAAAAGATGATTACTATTTTTTCCAAAATATGTTTAAACTTCAAAAATGGCTCTGATTCAATTCCTGAAAGAAAAGCTCAGCATTAGAAACTTGATTTACACAAGTTTCCTGATTAAGATTATCCAGATCTTGTCTTGCAGAAGAACTGTTGTCATGACTAACTGTTTTAGGATGTTTCATGTTTGGTAGGGGAAAAAAGAGCATTTTTTGATTGATTGTTAGAAAACAGGTTCAATCATTCTTCTTTTTTTACATGGGAATGGAATACCAGACGAATGGGTTTCGTTTGTTATTGAAATAGTTACTTGTTTCTTGCCACATGACAAGATAAGGATGGGTGTACAGAGATACTTTATATTAGTTACTTCCCTCATCTCTTCCCCCATTCTATTAATAATCCATCTTTTCTCAGCCTTCCACGTCTCAGACTGTCCACTTGTCTATTTTTTTCATTCTTACTCACCTTTATCCACTCCCAACCCGATAGAAATAGCCTCGCTGGCGAAGAGTGGAACCTCTTCTCAACTTTAATCCTTCCTTACCAGAGACGACAAAATCCTTGCTAATTGTGTGATTAAAAAGTTGAATTGCTACAGTAAAACTCAAGAACTGCACCTTTTTCGATTGAAATTCTAACAAAAAGTATTTATGTGCATACGTACACGCTTTCATTCATATCTTTTTTTGTCAGCTGATATACACGATACGATCAAAAAATTCTTCATCGTGCGACATAGTATTTATAAATCGTAAATAATTTCAAGTTGCTTGGAATAACTGTGTTTTTTCGGCAACGCATGTTATCCATTCTCTTTCTCTCAATCTTCCTTTTTTATCTCTTCATATAAAATTACATACATACATAAATGCATACAATAAATACATCGCTATAAGCCCGGTTTTGAACACCAATTGTAAAAACTTCTCGTTTGTTGTGCTTTCAAATGCTTATCCTCACGTCTTACGTGTACACGGAGAACGATATCGAAAGTTTTTGAAAGTTGTTGACCTTCAGGGCCGTGATCCCATTCAGCTCGAAAACACAGAAAAGATTCGTAGAGAATAAACATTGGCTCGTGTTCGTTACTTTGATGTCAATCATAAGTGTTCCTACGAGCTCTTCATTTCAAAAACAAACATAAACTCTTTTCAAAGTAAACTTCGTAGTCTTCTTTTCTCCAGAGTTAGAAGAGGATTAAACCTCTTTACAGATACTTCACTCTTGTAAAGGAGCTCTTTCTCGCGCACTCCCTCATGATTTGTAACGTTCATTTTGTTATTAGAAGAACTAAAATGTCTCACATCTCTACATCTTGAATCGGTGTTCACTTCCCATCTCTTCCTGGTCCACCGCCCCCACCCTCTCTTCAGTTCATTTAAGAAAAAAACACTTCCACTGTGTTATGCACGTATTTAGTCAATTCGCATGCACACCTTGAAAAATATTTATTTGGAGACTGAAGGTTTTTCAAGAGGATTGTTTTGAGTTCCGGAGTAAAAACAGGTTCACTTCTGTCAATTTTCTTGACGCGAAATCTGTGTTTTATTATGACCTTATTTATTGTGTGTGGCGCTTCGAAATGCTTTTAAACAATGAATTCTCTCGGTTGAACTGAGTCGGAACATTCTATCTTACCCAGTTCTGAGACTTCACTTGATCTGAGTCGGAACATTCTATCTTACCCAGTTCTGAGACTTCACTTGATCGCCAAGTATCGCGAACGGAGAAGAACTGTCCTCCTCGACACAAGAGAAGATCTTACCCAGTTCTGAGACTTCACTTGATCGCCAAGTATCGCGAACGGAGAAGAACTGTCCTCCTCCAACACAAGAGAAGACCATCTCTTTGTGTTTCTCGTGCATTGTTCGTTATAGAAATTGATAAAGCATTTCTTCTTAGATTAACACGTGTAAAGATATAAAGTAAACTGAGAAAGAAAGAGATACAGAGATAGGAAGAGAGAAAGAAAAAGGACAAAAAGATTAAAGATCATCGAGAGTGTTAGTGAGCGTCAAAAATCGGACAAAAGTATGACGTACCAAAGAAAACAAAAATGAATAATAAAGGAAGAGACGAATTTTGAGAACCCAGAACAGGCTCACTTGAATGCGGAATCGCGGAACAGTTTCGGCCAAGAAAAATGGTCGAGAAAATGTTGAGAGGGCAAGTGTTTCACTAGTCTTTATCATGCAAAGTTTATGATTCACCCAGTTTAAATGGTGGTTAAAAATGGAAAAAAACGGGGGCGAAAAAACAGGTTGAGTTCCAATTAAACGCCAAAATGGGTGAGACGAGAGAGAGAAAAAATAGATAAAAGAAGTACAGAGAGAGTGAAAGAGAAAGGGAAAGATTATAGAACGAGGGAAAGTTAGAGAGAGAAATGTGAATAGAAAGGCAAAGTGTTTTCAAATGGAGTAGTCTATTAAGGAATAATGATGTAATCAATTCCAAAACCACCCACGGGTACGAGGAATCATGAGAATGTTCTCAGAACATTGATAATGGTAAGCAATGAGGGTTTGCGATGGTGTTTTGACGACAAAAGTCCGGCTAGGGTTGAAAAGGCCTTCTTAGATTACGTGATCTGGAGGCGTTCGCTCACTCATAGAAAAGATCGAAGCGTTAAAAAATTAACGGTTTCGATTGCCTTATAAACCAGAGAGGTACAAATATGTACAGAAAAAGAATTTTCAAATATATCTAAGAGGGTGAAAAGTATAGAGAGGAGAAGAAAGAGAAAAAAAAAGGTGAAAAAGAGAGATTTCATCAAAATTCATCATCTTCAACTAACTTTTTAAAAAAATTAAATTTCTTTCTCTTTTTCTATTCTCATGCTCAATTTCTTTATCTCTTTCTTTTTCTCTCTTTATCAAACACTCTCGCTCTAATTTTTTCTTTCCCTTTTTCTTCACAACACCGATCCCTCTATCTCTCAACTTTGTTTTTTTTTCTTCTGCCTACCACTATTATGGATCAAACGGTAACAGTTTTTTTGTTGGGTTTATGATTGAAACCGATATCAGTAACTCATCAGACATTCTTCCCTATATTGAGTTTTTTCTTCTCATCTTTCTGAAATTTGCATTCCGATGAAATTTGTTGCAAATGATTTGCGCTTTTTACTTGAAATTCATCAAAATTTATATTAATTTAAAATAAGATTTCAAGGAAAGTTTAAGTGTAAGCGAAAGTGGAACAAAAAAGAGAGAGGGGCCATATCAGAGATTAGTGAACTTTTAAATAAAATAAAGTTTTGAGAGATGATGAGAAAAAGGATTATGAGAAGAATGGCAGAGGTGATAAGAGAGATAAACAAGGCCTGAGGTCGATTGTCTCAAACATAACTGTAAGATTTTGAGATAAAATCTTTTGTGAAATTTCTTTTCCAACTCTTCATACTCGATTTTCCTATCCTCTTTAGCATTCGTTTCTTTTCTTGATCATGTTACTTTTCCTTTTTCTCTCTAACTCTCGCACTATCCTTTTCTCTCTTTCTTCCTGTCTAACTCTCTTTTTCTTTCACTCTCTCTTTCTTCCTATCTCTTTCTCAATTTCTTCCTCTCTCGCCCTGTTTCTCTCTTTTTCTCTTTCACTATCTCTTCCTAAATCTCCCGATCTCTCTCTATTTCTTAATATATTTCTTTCTCTCTCTCGCTCTCTCATCCTCTCTCTCTTCATCTTTCTTTCTTTCCCCTTTTCGTGAGTTTTTGTTCTCTTGTTTTCTTGTCTTTCTTCTCTACATTGTTGATCTGTCAACAAACACTTCCTACTTCTTTGGTGTTGCAACACTTTCTCTGTCCCTCTTTCCGAGTCATTTCGGAAAGACTGGCGATTATGAAAACCCCATTCTCCCATTTCAGACATTCTGGTTATGACTGACTCAGACTGTAGTGCTGATTGAACCAAAACTCTTGGTTATTGAAGAGTTCTCGTACTTAATTCATTTGATGTAAAGTTTTTCTTTTTATGTCGACTAATTGGGTTAATGAATACTACTTAACTTTGTATGTTCATATGATTTTCGTGACAGTATCGAAAAATTGGGCTTTTATGAAACGTTGAAAAACCGACATGTAATTTTCCTCAAATACGATTACATTGTATATTTCCCAAAAACTCGTTGACTTCAAACTGGACACTACATAAGTTTGTACAGTATCAGTACTAATAAAATAAAAAACAGTATCAGTACTAATATAACCTTAAAATTATATGGTTCCAAAGGAAATGCCAAGCTCACCGTATGAACCAAATTACCATTTATTTTTTTGCATAACCACCACGATCTGAGTGATGCGCGAAAACTCGTGATATCTTTTCATTGCTCTTCGTTTATTCTCCTTTTATACCTCTTTTCTCGCCTTTTCTTTCGTTATCATTCTATCTAAGTCTCTCTCTATATGTTTCTCTGAATAGTCCAGCTTTGCTTACATTTTTCTGTATCCTACCAGAAAATTTCCTGTACTGACAAATTCTATTGATGTGTAAGAAAGATTTGGGCTGATCCCTTGCCCAGTTCCCACTCAATTCCTCCTCTTATTCATTTTCTTCTTTTTCAACTTGTATATGTAGACAAAATTTTGTTTTTGTCATAATTTATGTTCATTCCTTAAAATTTTGACGAAGCTTTCATTAACTAAAAAAAATCTGCTGGAAACATGAGAGTGTTGTTCTTCAGATGGTGAAAATCTCTCCCTTACCGACAAAATCACCAGACGAGGAGCCGTCGAAAGTTATAGTCAGTTAATAGAAATATTGAAAGCATAAAACTGATGAAAAAGCTTTTTAATATTATTTCAAACGATTTTCTATGAGGAGATGATAGCTCAAGGTACTTCTCATGCGAAGCAGAAAGAACGAGATTGGCTGCCATCTTACAGTTCCACAGTGTAAATTATTGCTCAAAAATTCTTTTATTATTTTTTTCTATTTGATTTATAAACAGTGCATCATGGGAAAATGTGACCCATGATCCGTACGATTTCACCTATTGCGTCTTCTCATTCTCAGTGCGTGAGTGAATGCAAGGGGCCGAAATCTAGAAGGCCGAAACGCTAGAAAAATACGGTCTCAAAAAGCTCTATTCCGGCTGGAGACCATTTTCAACTATATATACTAACAGAAAGAAGTATAAAGAGGGTTTGAAGTAGCGACAGTTTTTTGAAGCTTGAGCTTGAGTGATCAGCTTATATGGAATAAGTGACTATTGTGAGGTGACGGAGAAATCCCGCATCTTCCCTTCGGCCCGGTTCTTCATATCCATTTTATTATGCTGCTGCTTCATCGCCCTTTCCGTTAGTTTCCTTTCCGAACCAAGTTATTTTTGTTTCTCATATGAGTCCATAATGGTAGTGTGCGCAAGTATTGTAAGAAGCCTTTGCATTTGCCTTTTTCCGAATAAAAATACCCGGAACTAGTGGGTTGAGAAATACTGCTAGTGCTTGTTACAAATTCGACTCTTCCCACTAGTTTTACCATAAGAGGTTTAAGGAAAGCTGCGACGAGGCAAGAATGAGTGCGGAGAAAACTATCATATTTATACATTACATATTTCTAACACGGATTTTGCGGCATTATATGTTTCGTAGCCCGTGGGTGGAGTGTTTAGAACATGAACTTTCTAGATAGAAATGGTACAACGTTTGCGTGGAAGCAGAAAAAAATCAGTAAAACGAACTTATCTGTATGAATGTATAAATTTCCATTGTTCGAAGTAGTACATCTAACTTTTCATTGTTTCAGTAGCAAGCGAACCGAATGAACACATGCACAACAAAAAGAAAACTGTCTGAAGATTGGATCGTGATAGACTCAGTCGTGTCTGACCGTAACTTATATAAATTGACTCAGGTAGCCACTTCTAATGTGTCCCTCTCGATGGTGTGTATGGTGCGAAAGTTGAATTGGACTCAACTCGAAGAGGGGGGCCTTCTTCACACATCTACCAATTCGTCTTGTCCGTTCAAGTATGATCTTTTTGAGGAAAATATGGGGGGACAGTAGATCATCAGAAACTTTTAGACCGTGGGTTCTAAAGACAAGAAGAGGAATAAAAAAACTTTTGATTGAAAAGTTTATCATAACGAAAATCGGAGGCTTCTAGTGTTTTCTAACTCGATGGAACAGTTCTGCAAAACACCTCCTTATTTGTTGACTTTGCCACTTAAGTAATCCGTTCTGAGCTCCGGAAGACCAGTCGTTGAATGTTCTTTGTGGGTTTCGCAAACAAGAAATCATTCTAAACATGCATTTTACAGAGAAGAAGATGATGTTACAGTGATCCCGTGTAGTGAGAGAAACAAATTGGAATGGACATCAACGCAGCAAGGTTTCATATTCTTAAGAAGTACTTTTGAAATGTTCTAAGTCAAAATCGAAAGTTCTCCTTGGTTTTTTTCTCTTTCTCTGCGTTTTGACCTGAAACTGACAGAATCGAAAAAGTACTTGCTTAATATAAACGAATCAATCCGAAACGAGAGAAGAGTCGATAAAAAAGTTCATGAGCCAATATTGTGTAAACACTATTTAGCACTCGCGTTTTAAACTTTTGTATTTATTTAGCACTCTAGCGCTATTTAGCACTCAAACCTCAACGTGCTAGGAAAACAGTTATCCCCAACTACGGGTTTGAAACACATATGTAGAGCAATTGCGATTGG
>OZ057408.1:20762479-20794075 GCA_964056735.1 Allodiplogaster pararmata | reverse complement strand
CTGCTCTTTGTAAATGTGAAGCTCTCTTTTTCTTTGTTTTCTCTCCCGTATACCTGAACTTTTCTTTCTCGCTCTTTTTCGTTTCGTCTCTTTTTTTTATTCTCGTTGTTTTACTATTTCTTTCTCTTTCTGTGTTTATCACCTTCACTCTCTTACTCTCTCACTCTCTCACTCTCTCACTCTCTCACTCTCTCACTCTCTTTCAGCTTTATTTTCAGTGTAGTAGCAGAGAAGAGATATGCCTATCTGAACTGGGAAATGGGCTCTCTCCCTCTTCCCATGAAGTCGCTCTGGACGGTACCCTATCCCTCAGATAGAAGATTCCTTGCTGAACCTCCCTCTGGACGGTACCCTATCCCTCAGATAGAAGATTCCTTGCTGAACCTCCCTCTGGACGGTACCCTATCCCTCAGACAGAAGATTCCTTGCTGAACCTCCCTCTGGACGGTACCCTATCCTTCAGATAGAAGATTCCTTGCTGAACCTCCCTCTGGACGGTACCCTATCCCTCAGATAGAAGATTCCTTGCTGAACCTCCCTCTGGACGGTACCCTATCCCTCAGATAGAAGATTCCTTGCTGAACCTCCCTCTGGACGGTACCCTATCCCTCAGATAGAAGATTCCTTGCTGAACCTCCCTCTGGACGGTACCCTATCCCTCAGATAGAAGATTCCTTGCTGAACCTCCCTCTGGACGGTACCCTATCCCTCAGATAGAAGATTCCTTGCTGAACCTCCCTCTGGACGGTACCCTATCCCTCAGATAGAAGATTCCTTGCTGAACCTCCCGTTCCTTAATCACTAATTTTTCGAAGTCCTGTCTCTTGCTCACTTATTTCATGATAACTAAATGTGAGTGGATCGAAGTTGAAAACATCACATAATCGGTGACTCCGTTTTCCCACGTAACGGTGATAGATAAGAGATGCTGATGCGATCCAGGTCACAGTTGATCACCGTGACGATTCTTGATGAGGCACATACATGATTATGGTTCATGGCGTATGTAGGAAGAGTTTTAGATCGTCAACGTTTTACAAAGGGACTAGTTTTTATTTGTGTATTTGTTGATTATAAGTCGCAATGTCGTAAAAGAATTCGTAGTTTTATTAGTGTTTGACTGAAGTTATTCCTTTCTACTAGCAATTCATCTCCTTGATTTACCTTTTCACCTTGTGTTCAACATGTTACTTCTTTACTCGTGATAAATTCGGTCAAACTCTATGTTTAACTTTTTGTCAGCAATCTGACTCTGTCACTTACTCTTTCTCTATCTCTCAATTTTTTTTGAAATTTTTCTCTCTCTCTTTCTTTCTCTCTCTTTATTTATTTTTTTATCTCTCTCTTTCTCCCTCTTTTTCTCTCTTTAATAAACGAATTTCTCTGAACTAATTAATCTTGCTGCATTTACCTACTCTTCTTTTCTCATTGTGATTTCTTCAATTATATTTCTTCTGAAAATTTCGTAGAACTTATTATCGAGCATCGTTGACTCAATCTTTGTTTCGATTCTTTTCTTTTTGCGAGATACGATTGGCTTCTTCTGTCTTGCTTCATTCGATCGAAGGATTACATTCGAAGGGTCAAATTATTCTCGCTGCATTTACTTCTCTTCAAATCAACTTTCCAATTTCTTGATTAGTATATTTCTCTTTTTTTCTTGAACTTTCTGCTTAATTCTCTCTCGAAATCTCCGTAGCCCCTTTTTGTCCCTGTTTCTCTCTTAAATACCCGCTCCATAGAAATGAAGGAATAACCGATCAGAAAACTGCGTAGAACTTTTCATCGCGGAAAGTTCTTCAAAATATTTCTAAAAGTTCAGGGTGTGGTGCACTACTTACAGTATTCTTAACATGTTGTAATTCTATTCAAGGCGCCAGTCGCAATCATTTGTTCATAAACCGGGTAGCTGGCATTTTATTGCTCGGTTGTCTTTTTACTGCTTCGGATATATTTGAAGCTTAGTTCCCAATTACTTCGTCAAAGACGTATGCATAGAGAGCGGGTTGAATTTTTTTGAGGTAACCTGAAAATCTTCTCGGCCGTTCATCATTCAAGCCGGAGATTACCAGCATTTTCTACCATTTTTTCTCTCTATCTCCCTCTCTCTTTCTCTGTCTTTCATCTCTCTCTTTCTTTCTATCGTTTCTCGGTTGCTGTTTATTCTCTGTAGTTTTATCACAAACCACTTGTCTGATAAGCATTCTAATGAAATCTCATTTCACCCTTTGACCTACTTCATCGAGGTACTTCTCCCATTACAAGCAAGCTTAAAATGATGTGGAAAAAGAAAGAAAGAAAAAGAGAGAGAGAGAATTAGAAAGAAGGAGAGAGTGAAAAAGGGACAAAGAATACAAATAGAAATAAAGAATATGTAGTTCATACACTTTTCTTTTTTCAATCTCTAGTAAAGTTTCATCTCATGTTAGCTTTCTCTCTTCTTAAATATCACAATCTCTTCATCTTAAACGACCGGATGCCCTTGGCAGTCCTTCATATATTTATAATATTTTCCGTGCTTAGAAGTCCACGGAGTGTTTGTGGCAGCCGCGCCTTGAACCCCTCTTCTTTTCCCTTCTTCCTCTCCCCCTCTCTATTTTTAAAACATTTTATACCATATTTTTTCTGTTTTTGTTATTTTTCCTCTCTTAAAATCTTCTTTTCTTTTTTTATTTCTTAATACCTCTATCTCTTGGCCATGCACTCTCTTCATACTCATAAGCAATATAATCGAGCGCTCTATTCAATGTCTCTTCACACACTCCTCTCCCCTTCTCTCATCTGCCCCTTCCATTCATCTTGAGCCCCTTCTCTCATCTGCCCCTTCCATTCATCTTGAGCCATGCAAAACAACAAAGCTAGTTTTATCCGAATTGAACAGTTGCGGAATTATTCCACAAGAAGAAGTAATTTCATCAGCGAACGCAAAAATATGAAAACTTCTTCTTTGTCATCCATTCTTAAACAGTACATATTTGTCTCTTGCCCCTCATCACTGATCTAATAAATAATCCGCGCAACTAGTAGTGATAATTCGAGTGGCTTAAACAAACATCAATATCCCACCCATGCAACTTTACCTATTCACATAACACCGCTGTAGAGAGATTTTTAATTAATATCATTGACATTGAGAGTGAACACATTTTGTCATATCACATTTTGTAAAACCGCCAACTCTTGCTAAAAGAACGGAACGAACTTTTTGCTGTGCACTTCCTTCTCCTGTAACTAAGCGTCGTAAGAAGTTGTTCAAGTTGCTTTCTTCTTGTCAGCTTTTCCTCTGAGCTCCTCCGTCGCTGACTAGTTTTCCATCGGACACCTCTTTTCCTATGTTTCTGTACTTGGGCACCACGCATTTCCGTCTCTACACAGTCTCCGCTACCAGAACCTCCCCGTCTTCTTGCTGATTCTTCTCTTCAACACCGCTTACTTATTCACTTCTTAAAGGAAAATTTCATTTGATCTCTCTTTATCGCTATTTTTCCTTCTCTTTTCAAACTCTCTTTCTACAATATCAACCCTCTTCTTCGTCACACTTACAGTTTCTTCCTTATTCCTCTCACTACGACAATATCTGTCTCTATGCCTCTCTATCTCTCTGTCTCTATGCCTCTCTATCTCTCTGTCTCTATGCCTCTCTATCTCTCTGTCTCTATGCCTCTCTATCTCTCTGTCTCTATGCCTCTCTATCTCTCTGTCTCTATGTCTCTCTATCTCTCTGTCTCTATGCCCTCTCTATCTCTCTGTCTCTATACCTCTCTATCTCTCTGTCTCTATGCCTCTCTATCTCTCTGTCTCTATGCCTCTCTATCTCTCTGTCTCTATGCCTCTCTATCTCTCTCTACTTCTTTCTCCTGTTATTTATCCCTGAACATGTTTTCTCAATCGCTCGCTCTCTTTTTTCTTACCTCCAGAAGGCGTTTCCAAACAAAATTCTTGTATTTACACTGGTGCGCACTGCCAAAGTCGATCTTAGCGTGCGTGAGACGAAATCTTCAATCTTGTTCCTGTTTCAATTCAAGTTTCTCTCTCTCTCTCTCTCTCTCTCTCTCTCTCTCTCTCTCTCTCTCTCTCTCTTTATCGTCTCTCTCTCTCTATCTCTCTCTCTCTGTGTATGCGTTCCTATATTCTACATATATTTTATCTCCTTTTCCCTTGTATTTATTTATATCATTTATCTTCATGTATTAACCTCTTTTTCCTTTTTTTAAATTGTCTAATCCACTTGTTTTTTCTTTAACTATTCTCTCGACTTTTTCTCTGTTCTCCGTTTCTCTATATTTCTCTCTTTTACAATCGCGACCCCCTGCTCTATTAGCAAAAGTTTCTTCTGCTCAGCTTACTAACATAAGATACAACACCAGCCTGTAATGATCCCCTTCAGAAATGAAAGGGAATACAACAACATCGCTTTTGTATGCATTCATGATTTCATCTAACCAGTTTCTCACCTAATTGAACATTAAACTGCATTGTATTACACGTTCTCTCTCTCTCTCTCTCTCTCTCTCTCTCTCTCTCTCTCTCTCTCTCTCTCTCTCTCTCTCTCTCTCTCTCTCTCTCTCTCTCTCTCTCTCTGAAATTATCTTCTTTTTTCTCTTCATTTTCTAACACTGTATCTACGCCACATCTTTTTTCTCCTCATGTCTACCATTTTTCCTCAATTAATTTTCTCTCTTTTTCGATTCAACTCTACCTGATTTTCGCTACCTAACTACTCTTCTTTTGTTCCGAAGTTAGATTCCAAGCGCTCGCTCATAACTCGTCCCATGTTTTCTATCCACTTTTACCATCGTTTCATGATTGTTTCAGAATTGAAAGGTGCATTTAGCGAGGAATGAGCCTTTGGAGAGGATCGATCCGATCCTTCCCCCGCCTTCCACTTCCTCCTCTGTTTACTCTCTCAATGTTAATAGAAGTGAAGTTTGCCGCCTGCTGCCTGTGACACGCAGCTAATCATGCAAACAGTTACATCTCTCAGCGTCTCTTCTCTCCCTAACTCTTCTCCCCCCCTCCATCCTCCATGACTATCACTCCCTTGTTCTCTGCATGAACTTAGATTTAATTGTGGTAAAAGATGCGGTCACGTGATCAGAGAGAATGAACTTCATTTTACATCTCCTGTGAAGAATTACAACTTTACGTCCATATGAACATTTTTTCACTAATGCAACCTTTTTATAAATTTCTGTGCTTGTGTATAATCAAAAGGGATAGTCGCGGCCGTTTAAAATTAGAAAAAGCCTTTTAAAGAACGTTCGGCGTTTGCTTGAGATTCTTTTTAGGTCTCCTGGTGGCTTAAAACTAGAATATTTAAGAAATTGATGGCAAGTAGATTAAGAATTAAGCAACTCACTAACTTTTATGGGGGATGACAGTGTGAAAGGTGAAGTGAACAACGATCCAAGGTCACTATGAAGTGAGAAGCAAAAGGGAATAGAGAGAGAGAGAGTTACAGAGAGATTGAGAGAAAGGGAGAGAGGGAGAGAGAGGGAGAGAGGGAGAGAGAGGAGTAGAGAGAGAAGAAGAGAGAGAGAGGAAGAGAGAGAGGAAGAGAGAGAGGAAGAGAGAGAGAGAGAGAGGAAGAGAGACAGGGAGAGAGAGATACTGTGCTACTGCTCTCGTTTACTCTCTTTTTACTCACATCTTGTATCACTCACCGACTAGACCGGTTGCTTGAGTTGCCATGCCCGGGGGGCAGCTTCTTCTGCTTCTTCTTACATCGAGCAACCCACTCTTTCTCTTGTCTGAGTTCCCGATGTTTTTAGTCCTCTCAGTGCTCTTGTATTCCCTTTTCCCCAACTTCTTAGTCTTCAGGTCCAACTCTGGCAAACTCGGTCAGTGTTCTCTTTTCCCGTTCCCTTCTTCTCTAACGAAAAAAGAGAAGTGGAAGGCTGCGCAACTTGATTGCCGTCTCTTCTAGCTGCTCCTTGATTGCCCGCAGTTGACTATTCACTATTTACCGCGATCTGCTAAGACACGAGTTTCTCATGACAGTCTCCCCAGTCATTTTGCACTTCCTTGCGGGAATTTTTTTTAGGTATAGAGATACTTACATCTTTTCTCATCCTTTTCTCGCAGGAAAAATCGCTATATATTTTCACTCTCTTACTTTATCCATTTTCTCTATGTATTTCTCTTTTTCTCTATTTTCCCTTTTTTTCTCTCTCTTTCTTCCCCTGTCTTTCTCTTCTTTCTTTCTTCTTCTCTTTCTCTCTAACTCTTTTTCATTACCTTGAGTTTCTCTTTTCTTCTCCTTGTCATGTTCATGTCTCTCTCTTCTTTCTTTCTTCTTCTCTTTCTCTCTAACTATTTTTCATTACCTTGAGTTTCTCTTTTCTTCTCCTTGTCATGTTCCTGTCTCTCTCTTCTTTCTTTCTTCTTCTCTTTCTCTCTAACTCTTTTTCATTACCTTGAGTTTCTCTTTTCTTCTCCTTGACATGTTCATATTCTGAATGAATTAATGTAAAATGCGATAATCTTTTCTCTCACAAGAAGAAACAAAGAGAGTTATTGGTGAAGATAATTCTTTCTCGAATATTTGCCTCTTGCAGTTTTTCCTTCTTCCGTCGTCCTCAGCTCTCTAACTTTTTGTAGACTTTTCATCACATACTTTTACAGTTTCACTTTGTTTCGGTGAGTATTGCGGTTGATCTATTGAATTCTCGAGTTTTTTTTTCCGGAGGTTCAATACTTAATGGTTCGAAAGGTAATTTTAAAACTTTCTTGCCATGCCCTATTAAAAAAATTTTCTAATTATAACTGTTTTCCGTCGTTATTGAGTGAGAAGCTGTCTATAATATTTAATTAGAAATTCAAAAATTTCTTTTCTTTCAGCACAGCTTCAGTTCCTTTATGTTTTACCCTTTTTTGCAAAACTCATATGAATGTTTCGAAATAACTCTGACTGTCTAATCAAAACACCACAAACGCATCCAGTGGCAAAGTTTCTAAAAGTATCGGCACGAAGAGTGTGTTCACTGCAGACAGACAGAATGAGAAAGACTCTGAACTCTTGTTTTGCTCACCCTCATCAATGCCTCCCTTTAACTGGTATTGATCGAGTTTTGTGGGGTTCATGATGAATTAAAAACATACATACACAGAGAACTGGTTCCTCCTCTACTCTCTCCTATCGAACACTCTCTCACCGACCCTCTCTCCAGTTCCGTGGTACATAAAACAAATTATGAGAAGGTAAAGAGAACTGGAAGAGTAGACTGTACATGCAGTCATCCACGAGCAGTCTGAATCTTCCTAACCTATTAGTAATCTATCACCTCTTTCACTTTCCCTCAACTTATTTTCAGTTTTTTTTCTATTCTTTCTCAGTCGTCATGTTCCCTAAATTTCTTTAGTTCTCTCACTATTTTTTTCAAAAGCTCCTGACTATCTTTTCGTATTGATTCAGCTTTTATCTATCCGGCGAGTCAATCATAAATCAGTTATTCATTTCCCGTTTCCTTCGTAATCTCGATTGTGTAATTTTGAACTTCTTTCCTTCGGATCTGTTGAGAAAAACTTTATGAGTGTAGTAATTGATCGGTTAGCTTGATTTTGGATCTCAGCTCTTCCTCTTCAACTCTTAGTCACCCAATCCACTCCAACTCCTTTTTGTTGTCAGCTTCCGATCCAGAAAATCCTTCAACCGCTCTCACTCTGAAATTCTCGCATTTGCACTCTTTCCTCTCAATCTTAGCTTGCATGCCTGAACTCTCTGGAATACCCTCGCGTTCTTTGGTTGTCTCTCTCCACTCCATTTTCTTTCTTCTTTTCTCTCAGAGAAACCCCTTCAAACAAAAGCAGAAAGGAGCTTCTTCTTCTGAATGGATAAATAGCATGACCGGCTTTGTTTGTAGGTGAAGCATAACGGAAAGTTATTGAATTATTGAAAATAAGTGAGAAGTGAATTCTTCAAGAAAGTGAAGTGAAAAATGAGTAGGTGCAAAAGAAATAGGACACAACGAATAGGACTAAACCCTACAGAATAAGAAAAAGAGAAAAAAATACACAGAAGTAGAGAAAGAAAGGAAGAGAGATAAAAAGGAAAACGAGGAAGAGAGGGGATAAGAGAGAAGGAGAGACAGAGAAAAAAAGCCAAAGTTTCAAAAACTCGTAGCGGAAGAATGAAACACTTGCCTCAAGTGAAAAAAGAAACCGTTGTATTACAACAAGACTTTTTAGCGAGTGCTGTTTTGTATTCTTTCATTTAAAAATGATGAAAATTGATTTTCATCGAAGTGAAAAACTGTAAAAGAAAAGGGGGACTTGCTTCATAAATCTACCGATACTTTGTTTTCATTCTTTTGAGCGGATTAATCAGAGAGAGCAAGAAATAGAGAGAGAGAGGGGAGAGAGTCAAAGAGAGCACGATAAAGAAAGAGAAAGTTGGACAAGGTACGAGAGAGAGAGAGAAGAGAGACAGAGAGAGAGGCGAAGAATGAGATAGAGAGGAGGGACAGAGAAAATTACAGAGAAAAGATTGAAGGACAGTAAGAAAGAGAGAGAGAGAGAGAGAGAGAGAGAGAGAGAGAGAGAGAGAGAGAGAGAGATCTTCCGGCTCAAGACTTATATCACTCTTGTATGCTTTTCCAACAACAGAACAAGGTTCTGGAAACAGTGCAAAATTATGAAGGAGAGATTAGAAAAGCAGAGAAAGCTAAAAAGAGAACAAGAAAAAGATGCGAGAGAATGCAAAAAGACACTCTTAGGAAGTGAGTCAAATAGCAGGGAAAAAAGAGAAAAAGGAGAAGAAGATTTCGGGGTGCAAGAAGGAATATAGAAAGGGGAAGATAAAGAGCAAAAATCGGAGAGCAAGACGAAAAGAAAAAGATAGAGAGAAAGAGAGAAACAAAGAGAGAGAGAGAGAGAGATGGAGAGAAAAACGATTCTCCAGGAAGAATGCGCATTCAGAATTATCTATTGTCTTGAGCTGTGTAGCCGTCCACCCCTCTCTCGCTTTGTTTCCTGTTCTCTTCCTCTTCATCCTCCGCACTATTTCACTGTTCTCTCCTTCTGAATCTCTCAGAAGTCCTTCGTTTACCATATTTGCACTTGTCAACCGTCAATCCGCCTTCTGCGATAGCTTTCTTCTCCACGAATTTTTATTCTCATAGCTTCTCATCACCGCTTCCTCTAAGTTTTTTCTGCTGTGCTCATCCTTCTTTCACTTCCTTTCTTTCACTTTCCAACTGTATCTCTCTGTCTTTCTCTCTTCTTTTAATTCTCTCTCTTCCTTTCTTTCTATCTCTTTCTTTCTCTCTCGTTCTCTCAATTTCTCTCTTTCTCTCGCTCTCTTTTCTCAATTTCTCTGCTTCCGACTTCCTCTGTCATCCTCTTCCAGTCTGCCAATTCATTCCAGGCCGACCTTAAAACTTCGTCTTGTTTAATAATACAAATGTTCCACCTAAACATTTCTTCAAGTTTGTGTTATGCTTCTACCGTTCAGATCGTTCGTTAGATTTTGCTCCAAGCAAGCTCTTCCATCCGATTGGCATTATATATATAAAAAAACAAAGACCTTTTCTTTTTGATTGAAGGCAGATCCTCCAGTGATTCAAAACAACCGAATCTGCCGAAGCCATGCACGCCTTGTACGGTCTCGGTGCGACTTCAGCAGTGACTGATCCTCTCGTTCAAGCAGCGGCTGCGGCGGCTTTCGCTTCCAGTCAGTTCTTGCACAATATTCACTTATTTGTAGTAACTTCTTTTTAGTCAATACTTTTTTCGAACATATAAATTAAACAATAAGACAGAATATAACTTATGTATGGAGCGATATAAAATCGATTACTTCTCTATTTTTCCGGAGTTCGAGCACGTTTTTCAAAGGGCACCTATTAACGAACTTGTACTATTGTAAAGAGATTTTGTACATAAAAAGATGGCTGGGTTCGATCTCGCGCCAACGACTATATTTGTATGTGTTGTATAATTTGAAAGTATTAAATTTTTAACAATAGGCATCGCTTTCGAACTTTGTGGAGGAGAATTTGATTTATCTTATTCATGAGAATTTAGAAAATTCACACTAACCTGCTCTATGCTTCACACGAAAACACTGGACTAACATATCTAACCACGATTAGCGGTGCAAATGCAAATTCATTACGGTAATTCTAAGTTGTTTTGTTGGAGAGTAAAGTAGAAGTAAAGTCTTCACAAGAAAAGTACTGTAATTCGAATATTCAAGGCAAATTTAAATCCTACTATCTGATTTTTAATACATAATTATGTATTGAAGTGAATAAAATAAGTGATTTTTTGAATTCTAACACTACAATAGTAATTTTTTATAGTATGACTACTCATTTATAGTATGATTACTCAGAATTTTCTCAGGTTGAGAGGTAAATAGAAAAATCATTTTCTGTGTTTTTAGCGTTTAGGTCTTAAAACAACGATCGAAGTAATGTAGATTTACGGAAAGAATATTTTAACTCAACTTATTTATACAAAAAATGATCTATCAGTCCAGAGGTTTTTTTTAAAGGTAATCGAGACACGACACTGACGAAAATCTTTGTCGGAGGTCTGCCGTATCACACGAGTGATAAAACCCTTCATGAGTACTTCGAGCAGTTCGGAGAGATTGAAGAGGCAGTCGTTATCACAGATAGACAAACGCAGAAGAGCCGAGGATACGGATTTGTCAGTTGAAATTTAGCGGTGTTTTCGACAACTGTTTTTTTTATTACCTCTCAGCCACCTTTACGGTTATAGTGGAAACATCTCAAGTCACTATGGTTGCCTGAGAAAGAAAATAGAGAGGGCAAAATAGCGAAAGTTGCCTAAGAATAGATGATCTACATTAGTAAAAGTCGAAATCGGGTGTATGCAGAGCGCAGCGGTTCTGTTATTTTTTAATAATGTTTTTTTTCAACAACAAAAACGGTGTGAAATATGTACATAGTTATCCTGCAATATGAACTGAAATGTTAACAAAAGATTTTTTAGGCAATAGCCAGTTAACAAGGCGGGATCAAACCACACTATATCTCTATTTTATACTTATAGTGCGCGGCGCGCTACATGGTGCACCTACAGGGTCAATCTGTGTTATGGTGTATGTGAGGCTTGAAGGCCTAGTTCTTTTACTCACGCATGGTCAAAAACGGCTAAGGGTGAAAATAGTAATGTGCTCATGCCACGTGAATCTAAATTTGTTCTTAATCGAAATAAGATTACTCGTTAAGAGAAATCAAATGCACGTCTCAAGTGACAGAAGTGATCTTGAATGACTAGCTGAAGAGTAAAGCGAGTGTATTATTCAAAAGAAAAGAAAGTTTGAAATATAACTTCAATTAATTTGAGCTGTTTTTTGTCCTTTACTATAGTTTTCCTCCATATGATTCTCAGTACTTGTAGAAGAAGAGAAATATGGTAAGAAGATAGGTGTTTGACAGAATTACGGATTTTCTAAGATCTTTCTTGAGAAAGAGTTTGCATCATTTACAAATAATTATTACTTTGTGGTCAATAAATATGTTAGGTTTTGATGTTTTTCTTCCTGTTTTGTAGTTTGATACACAATTTTCCTGCTTTAAACTTGCAGCTCTCACGGGCATACTCAAGAAGCAGACATTGGAATACTGACGAAAAATTGGCTTTAAACGCTGCGGTTTCGAAAATTTTCTTCATAGGCTATTATTGTGAGCATCAGAGACTCCGATTCGTAAAAAAAAATTACAAAACAAATTTTACAAAAAAAATTATTTTCACATCAAAAATTATTTTTACATTAAAAATTATTTTTACATCAAAAACTTATTTTTACATTAAAAAACGCTTAGGCTTAGTAAAAGTTTACACTAACGAGGCCGTACGGCTTAGGCTAACGAGACCGTATCAAAAAGAATGCCACTCTGCACTGTCTAGCGTATAGTACGCTGCCCATGAGTATATAAGAGCCATACTTGCTTTATCAAGGGTTCGAACTACCGTATTAGTTGTGTCCGAGAACGTTACATAACACGCAAGGATGAACTGTGGATTTGATATTGCCCTATGCTGGAGGTCTCTTCTCTTCCTTCTCTGTTTATCTCTTTCTTTCTATCTCTTTCTCTCTTTCTTTCTTTGTTTCTCATCCTCTTGCTTTCCAAATATATTTCAAAAAGTACTCATGCTCTCAATTTCTCTCTTCTTCTTCATATTACTTTACGTACTTTCGTTAATTTCTTCCGCGTTTCCTCTTTCCTTCGCCTATTAACACTTTCCACCTTTCTTTTCTCTATCTCTCTCCCTCTCTCTCTCTTGCTTTCCCTTTCGTTCTATTTTTTCTCTCTCTCTCTTTCTCTCTCTTTCTGTTTTTCTTCTTTTTCTTTTTTTTTTCTTCCAGCTGAATCAGCTTCGTAACAGCTGAAAAGGGGAGGGGGGCGTTTTCGATCACATCAAGTTAAGAGTTCGCCTCAAATCATTTCTGTCTATGCTCATTTTAATTGTCTAGCTCTTTCCTTCTTTTCTCTGAGTGGCTGCTTCTCTACATTCTTAATACTCTCCAGTGAATGCAGCATAACAACAGCCCAAACAGTTGCGCTGCGTCACATGCAGGCTGCGGCAGGGAAGAACTTTACACTGTTTCTCACTGATGAATGATGAGAGACACAAAAGAAGACAAGAAGACAGAGAGGAACGAGAGAAATTTTCATCTACTGAAAGAGAGATCTACTCAAAATGAGAGAGAACTTTATTGAAGAGACAGAGAAAGAGAGAAGCAGATCTACGAAATATAGCGAGATAGAGATAGAGAGAGAGAGAGAGAGAGAGAGAGAGAGAGAGAGAGAGAGAGATAGATAGATCCACCAAACCAGAGAGAGAGAGAGATAGAGAGAGAGAAAAGAAGTATAGAAATCAAAAAAGAGGTTGGCAGAAGATATGGTCTGAAAGAGTAACCACGCAACTCGAAGAGAGAAATTAGGTAGGAACAGAAAAGAAGGAGAAAACGAGATAGCGACAGAGAGGAAGTTACTCGAAAGAAAGAGAGCAAGAGAGAGAAAGAGTGAGGAATGAGAGAAAAAGAGATGGAGAAAGAGAAAAAGAGATGGAGAGATAAAAAGAGATGGAAAGAGAGAAAATAGAAGTTGTTAGTGAGCCGACAGAGGAGAGATCTAGTTCATTGCAAGGATGAGAATGATGAAAATTTCACAGAAAAAGGTAGAAATAAAAAGGTGTGACCGTTGTGTCAGATGGAATGGAAGTGGCACTAACGAGTAAAATTACGCTAGCATAAAGAAAATACATCATCTACTGACATTTCCAGACAAGATAATAACAACTTATAAAACATTGAGGACTCTCTCTCTCTCTTGGTAGCCGTTCAAACGTTTACAGAATGACATTTCCAAGATTTAGACGGCAAATCTTGATTCAAAAAATCTTTTCCATATATATGTAGCTACCTCTCGATAAAGATTGAAACGATTTTGATGCAAACTGCAGTACAGAAGGCGGATAATTTCAATATCAAAAGCCATGGTCTAGGCAAACAAGCCTTGCCCTGACATATCGAGTAGCTATAGCGAAAGTCAATTCGAGAAGAAAAGGGAGATTTGACAGAGAGAGAAGAATAACTAGTCATAGTAAAGAGAGAAGAATAACTAGGAGAATGAGAGATAGAAGAATAATTAGTCATAGTCAAGAGGGAAGGATAGCAAGAAGAATAATTATTCATGGTCAAAACAGAAGAATAACTAGTCGTAGTCATGTTCAGGCATAAGTGACTCTCCTGCAGGTGACAATGAAAGACAGAGCAGCGGCAGAGCGGGCCTGCAAAGATCCCAATCCCATCATTGATGGTCGCAAGGCCAATGTCAACCTCGCGTACCTCGGAGCTAAACCACGAGGCAACATCCAACTGGCCGGTGAGTTGTCACACCAACCACTTTTCACCGCAACTTGGATCAATCCATTTGTCGTTTGTATGTCCTTAACTTTACTTTGTTGCTGTGGTGTGCAATTCTCTCTCTGACAGTTTAGTGAAAGAAGAAGAATTGTTTGACCCCCCGTGTTTGTAGTGCCCGCTTTGACGGTCCTCTGCTAAACAGCACATTTCTAGATGTAAACTCCCTTTTTACAGCACTGACGAATGCGAGTATGCAGTTGCCCCTGCAGACGCAACTCCAGGCCCTCTTCCCTCAGAGACTCGGGTGCGTGGTGTAGCGAGTGTTTTTATACATTTCTTCATTATACTAATGCTAAGCTAGCCATTCTATAATAACCATGAAATGATATCAGAAAGCGCAATGTATGGGGAGAGTGGGTTGAAGACTATGTAGTAATGTGTAACGATGAGGTTCTGTTCTCCAGAGCGAAGCTGCACTGCGTCTCCCAAGACATGGAAAAGGGTGAGAAAACGAGTGTCTTTTGATATGCGAATGATGTTCTTTTTCTGCTGAGTCAGATTTGAATGTGAATGGAAATGAGTAGACACTGATAATATTTGCCTGGATTCGATATTCATACTCACGGTTCTTCATAATCTCGGGTGACCACTATGACTTCATAATCACAAATTGTGAAATAGTTAATTTTCATTATTTCTCACCTGTTCTTATTACTGCGAATTTCTTGCAAGCATAAATCAGCTTTGCATTATGGAAAAAGCTCATAATTATGAAATTCAAATCTGTTAACCAAATACTACGAAATTTTTTAAACGATAGATGAATATTCTGGCGATTTCTTTAGTTGGTCGGTACTTCTTCAATTTTAATTCTAGAATGTACTTTTCTCATTTGGTGTGTGAAGTGTGTGCAATTGGCGAGATTTCTAAGCATTCCTCACATTTGGTGGTTTGGAAAGCTGGAAAAACCTAGATGTAATGTTGTTCTTCATTCACTTGATAACAGTCGAAACACTATCGAATGTTCACATTTGCAGTGTTCCATTAGAATACTTAAAAAGAAATGGATGACATTGACGGCTTAGACATTATAATTGGATACTGTGTTTTCGTTCAGTTCATGCAAAGGCATTGTTCGAAACATTTGTGCAATGAATACTGACTTCAAAAAAGATCAAAGCAGCCTATAGTTGACTCGGATTTCTTAACTTTAAAAAATTTAAATGCTAGAAAAAATTAGTATCAAAGTGCACTCAATCCTGCTTAGAATGGAAATCAGTTTGTTATAAAATCATTTATCTTGTGAAACGTAAAAGCGCTTAACCCACTCACATCATATTTTGTTCCAGAAACATGAAGAAAGTGATAGAATAACTTTATGAGGACGATGGAACGTTGAGAATCGAGGCTTACCCTTGTTTGCCAATTTGTCCCTCCGCTTTTAGATTTCAGCTTTCGATTTAATTTGTAAAAGAGAATCGATGAAGTTCAAAATCCCTTTTTTCTCGAAAAGTACGGTGGAGCAAAAACGACAAATTTTTCTATTAACTCTACTTCAGAATTAAGAATGCAACTAATACGAAAACATTATTTGTTGGTTGTTAGCAAATTCAACAAACGAAGCACACGTCCAGGTTTTCCTCCGAGTAGTTTTGCTTGTGACTCTTGCTTTTTGGTGTGCTAAGAGTACTTACAGTAGAATTAGCAAAAGAGAGAGACTGATTGCCTCATTCACTACGCAACAGGATATAATTTGCTCCCTGAAATCCTGACTTCCAATGCGGTGATTGAAATGAGATCTCTGTTACGCGCTTCATCCATGCCAACAGCCATTCCTTCCAGAGTGCAGCAGCTATACTTTCCACAACAGGCGGCCATGATGAATCCTTTGCTGGGACTGAACACGCCTTCAACTGGACAAATGCAGCAGATAGACTACTCCCAGGTTTCTGCCGAAGAATTATCTTGTCAGCTGCAAAGCTATCTACGCTGCTGCAAACTTTTCTACTCAGAAGTTTTCTCATTGTGTGCAAGCTCTCTAGTCTGCAATAATGTTATTCATAATAAGAAAGAGTTTTTCCAACTGTTCCACATTCTTCTTATCCGCTTCTTAGTTATTCTTTATTTTTGAAACGTGTCGTAACTGACGTATAGAAAAACAGCAATCGACCAAACTTTGCTGACTTTTTGTTCTGAAGCAGTTTATGATATCATTTATTCATCTTTCAATGTAATTGATAGAGCCACAATTCAGCCAATCAGAAGAATTTTTTTGAGTCTTAAGTAAAACACAAAAAAACAGCAAAATGCTTCAGCAAAACAAAACAAAATGTAAAAACATAGCCGTAAAAATAAATATGTTAAACAATGTTTGCATTTTTAGCATTAGCCTTGATTTCTTTTTTTTTTGTAATATAGAAAAATGAAAAGACACACACAGAAATGCTCCCATAGCTTAAATTACATATATCAACCAATGGGAGCTTTTTGTTCTTTTTTTTGCTGACTTATAGCAGTTTCTCTTTGAAAGGTGCACTTGCAACAAGCGATAGCTGCTGCACTTGCTGCACAAGGCCACTCAAACGTGGCTGCCGCCGCAGCCGCAGCCAACTCTGCTGCATCCGTCAACACGACAGCCGCTCTTTTCCACCCAGCCGGTCAGTCTCGCAATGCCAGATTCTGCTTCGCCTCACTCAAACTATGCCCTTCTACTGTCTAAAAAGAGACCAAGAGGCAGATCAAATAGTTTAACAAAACAAAGAAAGTTTTTACATAGTCAAAAAAACAAGAATGTACCCATTTCAACATATTTAGGTGTTAAAATTTAGAAAAAAATAAATTCGAACTTATCTTTGTGGTAGGGTGTCATAAGTTAATTCATTCACTAGTGCGGTTAGGTATTTGAAAGTACAGGGAAGTGCAGCAGAGAGAGAGAGAGAGAGAGAGAGAGAGAGAGAGAGAGAGAGAGAGAGAGAGAGAGAGAGAGAGAGAGAGAGAGAGAGAGAGAGAGAGAGAGAGAGAGAGAGGAAAATTAATTTCCTAAGAAGCAATCAGCATTGTTGCAGTATCCTCAGCGACAGGACTGGAGCAGTACACAGCAGCGTACTCTCCCTATACCGGCTTCCACTTTCCACTGCAGTCGGCGCAGCTTGCATCCGCTGCAGCCGCACAATCACTCGAGCACCAAAGGGTGTGAGCGGGGGATGAGACTCTTCTCAAGAAAAAATGACCAGCGTCTTCTCAAGAACTCAGCGTTTTATTTACACGCTAGCCTTTTAAAGAGCTTCATTCAAATTTTAAGAGACTCTTATGACCATGCTAGCGTCTGTATTAATCATTTACTGAGTCCCGTTCATGTAACTTTTCAAAGGTCAGCAGTGTAGAGAGTTGCGTTCTTCCGATCAGCTTTTGAAGTAACTTTCCTTGAATATTTTATTAACAGTTTTTTATACTTGTTTTACATGTTCTGAATGGTATTCTAATCTTGCTTTCATCATTGAATGAGATTTCGAAAACTTATTCGGCATTTATGAAGTTCCCGATCGGGAAGCATAATATAAGTCAAAATTTTAGAATAAATTTTTTTGAAATTCAATGTCAATGTATGCTTGGAGGTGTATAAGTTCTCTCTGCTTGTAGAAAGTATTAATTGTGAGAAAAAGACTCAACCAAAGTGAAAATTATCGTAGCTGATTACAAAAATAACTTTATTTTTCCGTATTTTCTTAGCGTTTGCTGCTAGCCATCTCTCATTAGAATTAAAGTTTTTGAGTGTAACTAAATTCAACGAACAGGATGCCTCTTTCTCTTAACGAATTCGAACCACTTTTGGAAAAGAAAATAACCAAAAGACAATTAATATAATTCTCAGTTTCTTTAACTGTTATTCTTTCATGGAATGAACCAAAGAATTGGGATAATTCGTATTGCCACATTAGCAAAACCGATGAAACATCCAACAAATACGCTTTTATGTAGAATTGCCATTTTCCCACTCTTTTAGTCATTTCCTTCCTTTTAGATAATTTTTCTGTCACTCTCTTTGTCAAATTAGAACGAGTTTCGATAATTGTAAAAATGCATTGTAAAATAACATATTGTTAGCCTACAGATGTTTATTGAACGTACTGTGTCGCTTTTCCCTCAACTTTTTTCCTCTATCTCTTCGTGAACTATTTTATGTATCTTCCGTTCCATGATTGTCTGAGGAATTCGCCTGTTTCTCAAAACAAAACAAAACAAGGCATAGTCAAAAAGAACCCACAAAAATTTTAATTGGTACCATCTGTTTATTAGTCGTTTTTTGATTAGATGAAACTTTCTAAAAACAAACAGTGCCACCATTTCCACTACGGTTCCGGCTTCTATCCAAACACTGAAAGGCTACTTTGCCTCGCCCGCGTTTCATCCTCGCATTTTCTTTCTTTCGTTCAAAACCTCTCGATTCAATGGCATTTTATCCTGAATGACTTCGTCAATAAATGAATAAAACAATTGCAAGAGTCTTCAACAACAATGCTTGTTTCGAAAAAAAAGCATGCAAAGACCAAAAATGCGCGCTCACATTTGAAAAAATCACATTTGAAAAAAACTCAATTTTTTTAAAAACCTAAAACAAGATAATCATTCAATTCTTTAAAAAAAACCAAGAAGAAAAATATTGGCTACAAATTTAAATGTTCCGAAGTGTCGCGGTGCGAAGTCTTGGGTACAAAGTGACGCTTATACGAAGCGTCGTAAGTACGAAGTGTCGCGATACGGAATGTCGTGGTAGGAAGTGTCGGATCAGAAGTTTCGAGGATACGAAGTGTCGCTGATCCAATTAGCAAAGCTTGGAGTAAACTTTTCACGGTACTCTTCGACAATGTGAGGTGAGATTTCAGATGATCTACCAGGATTATGTTGTTGTTGGATACCTCAGCCGCGCCTTTAATCTACTCAAGGGTGAGATTAGAGATCGCATGATTTATTTTCTACATCCCTCTATCCTTCAATGAATGGGATCATCGTATCAGTGTTATTATAACTGAAAAAAAATTGAGATGCGATTGTCGCTCTCAAACCTCTCGCGCGGCAGAATGGATTGATCCGGAAACTATGCGATGACATGGAGAGAGAAAGTGAAATAGTATGTGGAAGTAGGAGAAGAAAGGATTTCATATCCTGTCTACCTTTCCGAATTGAAATAGTGCTCAAAAGAACCTACCGTATTTATTACCTTTTCGTAATCTAATAATAAAAATTTAATATTCTAAAAAAAACGCACGAGTTTGTTTATTAATTTTTTAACTACAATTTTTTATTATAAGTTATTTGAAATATATATTATTATTGAGTGATGTTATTCTGCGCATAAACATTAGATGAATTGAAACTTGATGAGTTTATTAGCGATTTTTGTTGTTTTTTCTCAACTTTTTCGTACAATTCATTATTCTTTGATGCCTAAGCAGTAGCAGATTTGCGTGGTTATTTGTTGTTTTTATCTCTAGTTTTCGTATGATATATCGGCAAAGCAGTACAGCGCAATTTTACTATGGGGCCCCACTTTACTTCGCGCTTTGCCAAAATTGAGCGGAACCGCTATGGTCGATTCGCGCCACCTTTTTCACATTCTCTCCTTTTGCTTATAACCAATTTCGCCTGCTTCCCAGTTTCAAGTCCATGCTTCTTTGAAATTCTCTTGTGATTCATAAACTCAACAATTGTCAATTTATCTAATGTTTATGCGCAGAATAACATCACTCAATAATAATATATATTTCAAATATCTTATAATAAAAAATTGTGATAAACAATTTCGTGCGTTTGTACACTACAAAAAAAAACACCACGCGCTGAAAATCTCACGCGTTTTTAGGTTTAAATCAAAGGCAGTGTTGATGACAAACAGATGAGCATACCGATAATGTGATTTTTTTCTATTTTAAATCAACGAGATCATCTCTGCGATGATCTGAACTCGTGTAGATTAAACGCGTGGCAGAGTGCTTTCCAAATAACTCTTACCATTTTCTACTAGAGAGCGTCTTTCCAACCCTTTTTTCTGGCCAAATTCGCCAAAAACTTTCTTTTATACAAAACAGAACTCACCTCCATAATTTGATGACCACGTGAATATAAATGAATAAAAGAATGTATGGAAGAGCTTTCCGGATAGATATTACTGAATGACCAAGGGCTCCCTATAATCACATTGCTTCATCAAAAAGAAAGACACAGAAATTTCACTACACTTGATTAGCATAAAAACTTTGTTTTTTTTGGGAATTATGTTCTCAAATCAATTGACCCTATTGAGCCAATCTTTCCTAATCCCTATAATTTTTTTCGCGTGAAGAATAACGATTTTTCAATTATGACCGTAGACGGAGCTCTTTGAATTCCACGATGACACCGAAGACTTAACACTTCCGATCTGTATTGTGGAACGGATCACGTAACGCTTCCGAACTCCATTGCGGAACCAGACACGTAACGCTTCGGAACCCTATTGCAGAACCAAACACGTAACGTTTTCGCACTCTATGTATTGCGAAACCAATCACATAACGCTTCTGAACTCTTTTGCGGAACCAATCAGGTAACGCTTACGAACTCTTTTGCGGTTCTGATCACGTAACGCTTCTGCACTCTGTTGTGGAACCGAACCAGTTACGCTACTGAGCCCTATTGCGGAACCAAACATGTAAAGTTTCCGCACTCTATTGCAGAACCAATCACGTAACACTTCTGCACTCTTTTGTGGAACCGAGCCAGTTACGCTACTGAGTCCTATTGCGGAACCGAGCACGTAACGCTTCCGCGCTCTATTGCACTTCTGCAATACAGTTCTTCCGTTTCTGTGTTAAGCCTTGCTTGTTAAACTTTTTCTTTTTTTTCTCTCCAATAGCAGTCCTCCAAAGTTTGAATTGAAAAAAAATCAATTAACTATGGCATTTAATACAAAAAAAATCTCTTTGGTTCTCTGAAACAGACTCTACAAAGCCTCGCTCAACCCAATTTGGCAGTGTATTAAACGGAATTGAAATTTTAAAACCATCACCAGGACAAAGGGAGCTGTATTAATTTCAATTCAGTTACCTGCATCAAGAAGTCCGCTGAGCGCTTTCCCATTATTTATCGTCAGATATCTTTTAAAAAACCGCCAATGACTATGAAAAAAAATCAGAGCTTCCGATTTCTGTTCTACCACCTCTGCGCAAGTTTATGGCTCCTGAATTAGAACAACTCATTTGAATTTCTAAAACTCTGGATGGAGCTTTTCTTCGTTTTGCTGTTGCATTCAAAGCATATCGGCCGAATATAAACTCTCTAAGCCTGGGTTGTTCACTTTTTGTAATTTCCAAAGTATAAAACGTTTTTCATCATTCAAAAAACATTTTGATAAAAATTTTGGAAGAGTTAGAGAAAACTTTGGATGAATTTTTTTGATGAAAAGCTTTTTTTTGCAAAAAAAATCATCTAGAATCACTTACCAACATAAAGATTTTGTCTTAAAATCATCAACTACCATCATGAGTATCGTCAAGAATCGTTAAATGACGGGAAGAGTATCATTAAAAATCATAAACTATCGTAGAGAGTATTTTAAAGAACCATCAAATAACACAATATTAAAATTAGGTCCACTTTGGAATAATGTACGAAGTAAACATTAGTTTACTTAGAGCTCTTTAGAAAATTTCGATATAACATCATTTGAGTTATAAAAGGTCTGTGCTGAAAATATTCTAGTTTTAGAGAGCAGTGAGAAAGGAGAAAAAGATGATGCGTCAAAACAGAAGGAAGGGTGACCTATTGAACATGATAACATTGATCGAATAAGCATAAGATCTCAAAGAAGAAGAGGAATTATAAAATTTTTAATGTTAAACATGGGAAATTTAGTTAATAAAACAATTGAATTCAACTTCATTTAAACAATTTTTTTCCTTTCAAAGGTCGAGAAATTAAATCAAACTTTAAAACAGGTACTTCTTGAAAAAAAGTCGATACATGATTGAAAACCAAAACTGAGAAAACCAAAAAACCAAAGGATGCTAGAGAATGGAACCTTTCGATCTGAATGCGCTTCACAATAAGTGTACATTCGGTAATAAATGAAGTGGCAGAAGGTGGTGCAGCTATGCAAACGTTGGCAGTCATCCTTTTATAAACTCAGAATGCGAACTTTGCTTCAACTTTCGGGGTTTAAATACCGGAGACATTTGGGATATCTGCAGAAGTTTTGGAAGCAGCTAGTATCCTCCAGTTGCACGACCTGAATTACTCTTCATGAGTCGGCTTGCCTATTTACCCTTCACAATCTTACTATTACACTGCCGAGAGTCTTACTAAATAGTACTCAGTCTCCGGTTTTGAATATAACTTTTTTGTTAGTTGCTGAGTCGCTGGTTCTTAACACAGTTCGAGACCTAGATACTACAGGGTGTACAGAAACTCCAGGTGCCCGACTTTGTCACTTGGCATCTTTTTTTGTTTAGCGTAGCGGTCGTGTGATTTTTCGCTTGTATCTTATTCATAATGTTGCTAACATACCCTGAAAAAATCAGAATGATAACTCTTTTAGTTTTCTGGTAATGCTCCCTGATATGGACTGAGGCTACATTCTGCGCTTGAGCCAGTCAGGTCACACTCAAAATCACATCGCCAGAACCATTGGATTCGTCCGCAGCACCATTCAAAACACAATAAGTCGCTTTCGTGAGACTGGTACGACGAATGACCGTCCCAGGAGCGGCAGACCAGTGACCGCGACCACTTCCTTCAACGTGAGAAGCATCCGAGACAAGATTCGATATAACCCCAAGCAAAGTCTCAGGAAACTACACTTTGATCTGTGTCTTGCCTTGTTGATGCGTTGTTGAGAAGCATAGGATTTCGAACGTTTCGCTTTATAAAAGCATCGTCAGCGAAAAGAATCACCTAAACACAATGGTGAGCACAGCAGAAATATGTATCAAAAAGGATAAGAAAAACAAATACAAATCAAAATAACGAACCAAATAATGGTGATACAGCCAGAAGAGGTGGCTGTGATATAGAACACAATTGAAGAACCACCGAAGAAATAATACGTGGAAAAAAAAAACAGAAAACAGAAATACAATATAGATCAAAACAAGCGAGATGATCCTAAGGAAGGGGCAGGAGGGAGAGATGAGAGAGCTCTTCTACCATTTCGCTCTTGTTGTTAAGGTCAGGTTTGTGAGTATCAATCAGCAAAGCCTCAATAATTCTACGGCGAACAATATTAGTTTCAACATGCAGGATAGAACCGGTGAGTACAACTGTTTCATTAGGATAAGAAACAAGAACGTGCTGAGAAAAGGCATTAGTTGCGTAGGAAGGGGCCTTTCGGTTCTTAGTAGCACGTATATGTTCCGTGGCCCTGGTATGAACTGGACGGCCTGAATGTCCAATATAAAACATCCCACAAGAGCATGATATCTTATATATTGCACCTACTGTACAACAGACACCGGATCTCGCAGAAGGGCAGAAAATGCATGTTTCTGTATTGTAGCAAAGACGGTCATTATTGCGATTTCTACATAACAAGGTCTGAAGGGAGGCCGGCGACCTCTCTAAAACATCAACATCGTCTAACCCTACATCACGAACAGCACAGCGAATATCTCTGGCGAGTTTTACTACAGACTGAACAATATAAAGGGCACTAACCACATCGTCCCCTTTATACATTAAAAGCTAATATTGGTCTACGGATTTATACTAAAGAAAACTCAAATAAGACAGAAATAAACATTAAAAATAAATTATCAAGATTGGTATGAATTTATTTCGTTAAACTAAAAACACCTAAATGACAACTGGTGAGTCCCTTCACTCACCCTAATTGTCATTCCATTACCTAAATGACAACTGGTGAGTCCCTTCACTCACCCTAATTGTCATTCCATTAGTTAATGCGCACAATTAATTCACGCTTTAATAGCGTAAATTTAAAAATTAGATATTTAATGCGCATTTTAAAACATTACTCGCACACGAGTTTGACCTTAAAGAGTCGTGTATTTCTTTTCACTTACATTCTGAAGCGCAGTCGACTCTTGCAAAATTCATAAGACACGCCTGTTTCGAAGATAATTATCGGCATTTTCTTTCCTTGTTCTTCTGGCAGGTCTGTTCGAACGAACAACCTTCTAAACTCATTGTAGTCTAACGCGAGTGCATGCAGCGCTTCCAATAATATTGGATATCCACAGCACACGCCGTACCTTTCTTCGAGGGCCTTTTCCAGCGGGATTTTGACGCCCACAAGCGTCAACAAACGCATCAATTCAGCGAACGAATTATGCCTCTGTCTTATGGCGTCTTCGACTGTTTCCGCGAGCGAGCGCCCTAATCGCTCGACACGTTTGATCGGATCCGGAACTAATACATGACGACCCTGCACTGGCACGAGGAATTGAGAACAGAAATACCCGTACTCCCGTACGGCCGCTTTAGCGGTTAAGTTAAATGTCTGCTCCACTCGTCGTGCAAAGTCAGTGAGATCTGGAACTTCTTCGAATTATTGTTCAGAAAATGTATCAAAACTGATCAATTTTTCTCTGTGTGCGGGCAAAAGTTCTGGGAGACTGTTAACATTATCAGCAGCGTGATTATCAAGAAAAATGAATGTAAATAAGACAATTTTGACTTGTCATCCGACGACGAAGAATCCGACGAAGAATCAAACTTCAATCGACTTTCTGGGCTCTTCTTTCTGAAATCGAATTTCGTCTGGTGGTAGTTCTATAGCAAAAAAATTCTATAACAGTGAACGAACCCATTTTTGTGAACGTCTCCATTCGTTCCATTGATTCGGGAGTGACTCTCATCTTCTGAAGTCGAGGGAACAGAAAGAGATTCTGAACCGCTGTCGGTCATCGCTACGGCAAGAGAGAATTTTACCTTTATTTTTTGAATAGGGTCCTAGCTAGGAGCTGTGGTCTTTTATTTTTCAGCTACGAGCTTTTTTCCATTCCGATGTTGATAAACATCACCAGTGAAAAAACGGATAAAGCACAAATTTTAGGCAATTACCGAAAGGAGGCAAGAAGGAGGCAAGAAACCGGGAGGCATGAGGAAGGACGCCTCGTTAGCTAAGCCGTACGGCCTCGTTAGCTAAGCCGTACGGCCTCGTTAGCTAAGCCGTACGGCCTCGTTAGCTAAGCCGTACGGCCTCGTTATCGTAAACTTTTATTAAGCCTAAGCGTTTTTTAATGTAAAAATATATTTTAATATAAAAATAAAACTCGCGGCCTCACTCATGCCTCCCGGTTTCTTGCCTCCTTTCGGTAATTGCCCAAATTTTAGGCGAAAAGCATGTTTTCCAAAAAGTGTGTTTGAAAAATGCACTACTTGTACCAAACACAAATCTCATAAAGGGTAAGACGACACCTTGCAGAGCGACACCGGACACCTTGCAGAGCCTTTAACAAAGTGTACACCCTACGGCCTGGCTCAATTAATTAGTATTCTTTTTTTCTTTCTCTTTTTTATTTTTTCTCTTTCTTTTTTCTTACTTGTTCTCTTACTTTCTTTTTCTTTCTTTACTTTTTTTTTCCCTTTTTTTAAAAAATTATCTTTATAAATTTTTATTTTTACATCAGAAAATTATTTTTACATTAAAAAACGCTTAGGCTTAGTAAAAAGTTGGCTTTAATCTTCTTTAGCCGTCCAAAGATTTTTTTATGAGGAAGAGATTTTATTCATGAAAACTCCCCCCTCCTTTCTCCTTAGGGCCCCCCTTCCCCCCTTTAGGG
The DNA here is from genome assembly GCA_964056735.1 of Allodiplogaster pararmata. Taxonomy (NCBI): domain Eukaryota; kingdom Metazoa; phylum Nematoda; class Chromadorea; order Rhabditida; family Diplogasteridae; genus Allodiplogaster; species Allodiplogaster pararmata. The sequence goes on along the minus strand of OZ057408.1, from coordinate 20,768,455 downwards.
CCCCCCCCCTCCCCCCTAGGGCCCCTACCCCCCCTTTGCTTAGATAGGGCCCTCTTCCTCCTTTAGGGCCCCCCTTTCTTCCCTGCTTAGGTAAACCCCCTCCCCCTCCCCCCTTTCTGTGTGAGGTGGATGTCCCTGTGGACGGTTTTCATCGATTGATTTAAAGGGGCGTGTCACATCAAGAGACTTTTTCTCTGACCACAAAGAATCACTCCAGCTGATCTTTATCTTTCTCTCTTTCTCTATTTATCTTTTTTTCTCTCTCTTTTTTCTCTCTCTCTCTCTCTTTCTCTCTCTCTCTCTCTCTCTTTCTTTATCTCTCTCTCTTTCTCTCTATCTTTCTCTCTCTCTCTCATTTCTCACCCTCTTTTATCTCTCTCTCTCTTTTTATCTCTCTCTTTCTCTCTCTCTCTCTTCTCTCCTTTTCTTTCTCTCTATTTCTCTATTTCTCTCACAATCATACACTATTTCTTTCTTTTTCTCTCTCTCTCTCTTTCTCTTCTCTCTCTCTCTCTCTCTCTCTCTCTCTCTCTCTCTCTCTTTATACTCTGTTAGATATTTTTTCTCTGAATTTCTTTAAAAAATAATCATCCAAGATGTTTTTATCTGCATCTCTCAATATTACATGCTATTTTCTTTTACGCTCTCTAGCGTTTTTCTCTTACAGTGCAGTCTTTCTCAGAAAGACACACTTTTTATACACTCTCTCCGATGTGTATTTTTGAATCTTTTATTTGAGAATTTTTATCACGTGTTTCCAATAATCACCGTTTTCATACACGCATAATCTATGGATACGATCTTGGAAGGAAGCCATCTCCTACTCTCGCAACTTGCACTCTTTGCGGTAAAGAATACGTCATGTATTCTTCCTCTTTTGTAGAATAAAGAATACAAAGATTAGCAACAACATTTTATCATCCCAAAGACAAAACGAAACAAAACATAAAATGAACTGAATAGCTTAGTATTTTATTACTTAGAGAAAAACAAATCGAGTAAAAACAAATCTAGTTTCAACAGTTAACCATGTCAAAGACGAAACGAATCTAGAACCAAATGAATCTGAATTATAAAACAAGCAAATCGAAGACAAAAAGAAACAAGCAAAATAATAAACATATAGCTTAGTGTTTTATTACTGAAAAAGTTATTTTAATAATCATTTTTAAAACTAATTAACTGTTGCTTTTTTTTCCTTATAAAGGCCCTATGTTAATAAACATTTTGATTTAAAGTTTACTTTGTAGTGATTTTTAATAATCTCACAGAAATACCACTATTTTTTAAAAGGTTTTCTTCCATATTTTCTATGACTTTATGATTTCTATTTTGACTTTAACCCTGTATATGTATCTTCCCTAATGTGTTTTTTCACCCCCTCTCAGCATTTCCATTGTACTAGGGCATGACTCATCATGTTTCCAATCCCCCGAGTCCACAATCTCTGGAGAAGATCAAGGAGAAAGGAAGGAAGCAATCTACCCATATTTCTCAAGCTCTTTGCGGTAAAAATACATCAATATGAGGTGTATTATTTCGCATTTGTAAGATGATGAGCACAAATATTAACAACAACAATTCATTGGAAACAACACAGCGAGTATAGAAATCAACCTGAAGTATGAAGGAAAAGATGCACTATTCAGCAGCTCCTTGACAGGGATTCTCAACTTCAATAAGAGATTATGGCTATTCTCTAAGCCCGTATTGAAAAAGTATCACAACAGTTCTCTTTCGGTTTGTGAATATCTATTAGGAGATAGAAGTAGATCGATACAAAGTTTAAAAAAAAAACAAACTATTATACCAATGTTTTTAATCTCCACTTCATGTATTAGTTAGTAAAAAGTTTTTATAACAATGTATTTAATCACCACTTCTTAAAGTAGTAAGTTAAAAAATTATTATACCAATGTTTTTAATCTCCACTTCATGTATTAGTTAGTTAAAAAGTTTTTATAACTACGTATTTAAACACCACTTCTTAGAGTAGTAAATTTTTTTAAAAATATTAAAACATTGTATTTAATCACCACTTCATAAACTAGTTAGTTGAAAATTTTATCATAACAATGTATCCAAATGCCACTTCATAAATAAGTAAGTTTAAAAATTCTTATAACAATGTATTCAACCCCCGCTTCTTGAATTAATACAATCAACTTAATATAAGAAAGTAAGTTTTTTTTAATTCTTACAACAATGTATTCAATCAACACTTCACAAACTAGTAAGTTAAAAAATTTTATAACAATGTATTCAATCTCAACTTCATAACTTTGGTAGTTGAAAAAAATTTCTAATAATTTAAAATTCACAACTTCATAAACTAGCAAGTTAAAAATTCCTCACAGCAATGTATTCAATCATCACTTCATAAATTAGTAAGTTAAAATAAATAAATATTATAACAATGTATTTAATCACCACTTCATTATTGGTTAGTTAAAAAGTTATTATAACAATGATTTCAATCCCAACTTCATAAAATAGTTAGTTAAAAATTAATATAACAATGTATTTATTCCCCACTTCACAAACTAGCAAGCAAAAAAAAAAAATATTCTAACAATGTATTCAATCACCACTTCATAAATAAGTAAGTAAAATTCTCACAATAATGCATTCAGTCACAACTTCATAATTTAGTTAGTTGAAAAATTATTCTAACAATAGATTCAATCAACACTTCATAAACAAGTAAGTTAGAAATTATTATAACAATGTAATCAATCACAACTTCATAAACTAGCAATTTAAAAAAATTCTTACAACAATGTATTTAATCCCCACTTCATAAACTAGTTAGTTAAAAATTAGTATATCAATGTATTCATCCCCTACTTCATAAATTAGGGAGTTGAAAGTTTTTACAATAATGTATTCAATCACAACTTCATAACTTAGTTAGTTGAAAAGTTATTCTAACATTGTATTAAATCAACACTTCATAAATAAGTACATTTAAAAAAATATATTCTAACAATGTATTCAATCAAAACTTCATAAACTAGCAATTTAAAAAATTCTTACAACAATCTATTCAATCACAACTCCATAAACCAGCATTTTAAAAAATTCTTACAACAATGTATTTAATCCCCACTTCATAAACTAGTTATTTAAAAAATAGTATATCAATGTGTTCATTCCCTACTTCATAAACTAGTGAGTTAAAAGTTCTTACAATAATGTACTCAATCACAACTTTATAACTTAGTTAGCTGAATTCTTACAATACTGTATTCAGTCACAACTTCATAACTTGATTAGTTGAAAAATTATTCTAACAATGTATTCATTCGCCGCTTAATAAATAAGTAAGTTTTAAAAAAATTCTTCCAACAATGTATTCAACCCCCACTTCATAAATTAGAAAGTTAAACAATAATGTATTCAATCTTGGATGAAAAATTGTTCTAACAATGTATTCAATCAGCACTTCATCAATTAGCCAGTTAAAAATCATAACAATTGAATCAATCCCGACTTCATAAAATTAGTTAGTTAGAAATTATCATATATGTAGGTATTGATATACTGGAGAGAGTAAGACAATAAGGAGGATGCGAGGCTTTTATAGACATAAAGACTGTTTTTAATTGAGATATAAATGAGATATAGATATACTCAAACCCCAAACACAGGACCATTCATGCAAAGCGTCTATTGCCTTCTGAAGTGGACCAAAGTCATTTTCAATGTAGATTTCCGCGTCATCTGCAAAAAAGTATACAGTGAGCTCCTTTTGAGAGGCATGCAGGCAAGCCATTTATATATAAAATTAAGAGAAGAGACCCCATAATACACTACCTTGGGGTTCGCCGAGTTTAACACTGAGAAAATGATTGGTTGATCATAACTGATCGGGTCCGGTTCGTTTAAAAATTACGTTATCCACTCGAAGGCACACCCACCAATTCCAAAACTACCTAGTTTGGTTAGTAAGAGGTCATGGGGAATGATGTCGGAAGCTTTTGTGAAATCCAGGAATACAGAAGAGATATTGTAGGAACCTTTTTTGAAAGCTCTGTGAAAGTCAGACAAGGATGATCATAATGCAAAAGAGCAAGACCGTTTAGGTGTGAAACCGTGCTGGGAAGAAGAGAGAAGATTAAATTCTGTTAAGTAAATTGTGAGAGATGCGCATAGTATTCTTTCAAACACTTTGTAGATGCCAGATGCAAGAGAAATAGGTCGGTAGTTCAGAGGTTCATGTATGCCTCCTTTCTTTTCATAGACAGGCTTAATGTAGGACGCTCACCATAAGGCGAGCATCCATGCAGTAGAAAACTATTGAAAATCATTGAAAATGGTACTGAAATGGCTAAAGCTGTCCCTTGAGGAAATTATTTGGGATACCGTCCGGAAAAGTAGAATTCTTGTTTCTTAATCTGGTAAGACACATCGGGAATAAACACACAAAAAAAAACTATTTATTAATGTAATGTAATAAATAAAGAAATGAATGACAGAGTAAGCGAAAGGATTAATGATCAAATTAACTAACAACTAGCGTATTGTGAATGAAGTACTTTTTGATCTAGCGAATCTTAGAAAATCCATGAAGAATCAAATGAACTAACAATCGAGATTCAATATAAGCTATCCGGTTCTGTGGAGAGAAAAGTACTCGAGAGGAAGGGCATCGCGACCAAAGGCAACCAAATCAAACCTTGTTGGACTTTAGAAGTAGAACTGTCTGAATAAACGAATGGATTAATGATGAAATGAACTAACAACTTCATATTGACATTGTTGAAACAGTAACATTTAGTATTTTTTACTATGAAATAAACAGCATTGAAACTCGGCTTTTAAAAATCGGTAAAACAATAGTCGATATTCCAACGTTTATTCCAAGTCATCGAATAAGTAAACGGAGTGAATTGAACATAAAAGTCAGCAGTAAAATGAATTGTTGAACAATTAGACAGGTAAAACAAACGTTCTTTGGGTAGACCGGACTTTTTTGGGTAGACCGGACTGAGTTCCTCAGTGTAGTTACTTATGGAATATGGATAGAATTGCTTCACACAGGATTAAGCTATGGTCTAGTAGGTTATGAAACCCTTCATAGTGAACATCTGAAGCATCAGTGAGTTGTATTTAACACCTACAAAAAAAAAATACGGGGGAAATTCATAAAACAGCTTAAATGAAAGTTGAATAGACTCAACCCATCACATTGTAAAGCGATAAAATTAATTTAGACATGCAAATTCCCCGAAGTGATCAATTATATTAGAAAGATGGAGAGGCATCCCCCTATTTAGGCGAATTAATTCAGATTATTTAGTATGTCTCAATAAAAAACTAAGTCGGAACACATTAGGATAAGAGTAATAATCAGATGAAGGCCCCCCTCAAATTCAGTCAGAACGTCTGTAACCAGTTACATCTAAAGTTAGGACAAGATAGTGCCCCCTTCATAGATGGTCCGAGAAATTTCAGGAAGAGGATCGACTAGAGAATTTTTAAAGTGTCTCCGTAAGAGGGGGATCGCAAGAGAATACGTGTACTTTGGTCGGGTACTATCGAATTCATATTTTTAATCATTATCATCAGAGAAATCAGTCAATGAAAAAGCAGGTCATGAGTTTATTTTAGTGTCAAACTCGAACATCTATAACTTTGCGGTAAATTCTTATCATATAACTCTATTAAACTGATGGAGTTTTGGGAACAGGCAATCATATATGTTCTAAGTTTGTAAAAAAAAAAAAGAAGAAGAAACAAAAGTTGAAAATTGCTCTAAAGCTGAATTAGTTCGTTATCAACTGAGTTCATCGAGTGATTTGTATTATGTTTTGCAGTTACAACACAATATTATATTCCATCTACATAAAGTTACAAATTATCAACGGTAAAATCGAAAGTAAAACAAGATGAGCCAGGAATTCCCCGGAGCAAAAGCTTTTCCTAACCCCCAGAACCAACTACAATGTCAGTTTTAGTATGCCATAGTACCCT
>OZ057408.1:20655863-20762279 GCA_964056735.1 Allodiplogaster pararmata | reverse complement strand
GAACAATTTTTCATCCAAGATTGAATACATTATTGTTTAACTTTCTAATTTATGAAGTGGGGGTTGAATACATTGTTGGAAGAATTTTTTTAAAACTTACTTATTTATTAAGCGGCGAATGAATACATTGTTAGAATAATTTTTCAACTAATCAAGTTATGAAGTTGTGACTGAATACAGTATTGTAAGAATTCAGCTAACTAAGTTATAAAGTTGTGATTGAGTACATTATTGTAAGAACTTTTAACTCACTAGTTTATGAAGTAGGGAATGAACACATTGATATACTATTTTTTAAATAACTAGTTTATGAAGTGGGGATTAAATACATTGTTGTAAGAATTTTTTAAAATGCTGGTTTATGGAGTTGTGATTGAATAGATTGTTGTAAGAATTTTTTAAATTGCTAGTTTATGAAGTTTTGATTGAATACATTGTTAGAATATATTTTTTTAAATGTACTTATTTATGAAGTGTTGATTTAATACAATGTTAGAATAATTTTTCAACTAACTAAGTTATGAAGTTGTGATTGAATACATTATTGTAAAAACTTTCAACTCCCTAATTTATGAAGTAGGGGATGAATACATTGATATACTAATTTTTAACTAACTAGTTTATGAAGTGGGGATTAAATACATTGTTGTAAGAATTTTTTTAAATTGCTAGTTTATGAAGTTGTGATTGATTACATTGTTATAATAATTTCTAACTTACTTGTTTATGAAGTGTTGATTGAATCTATTGTTAGAATAATTTTTCAACTAACTAAATTATGAAGTTGTGACTGAATGCATTATTGTGAGAATTTTACTTACTTATTTATGAAGTGGTGATTGAATACATTGTTAGAATATTTTTTTTTTTTGCTTGCTAGTTTGTGAAGTGGGGAATAAATACATTGTTATATTAATTTTTAACTAACTATTTTATGAAGTTGGGATTGAAATCATTGTTATAATAACTTTTTAACTAACCAATAATGAAGTGGTGATTAAATACATTGTTATAATATTTATTTATTTTAACTTACTAATTTATGAAGTGATGATTGAATACATTGCTGTGAGGAATTTTTAACTTGCTAGTTTATGAAGTTGTGAATTTTAAATTATTAGAAATTTTTTTCAACTACCAAAGTTATGAAGTTGAGATTGAATACATTGTTATAAAATTTTTTAACTTACTAGTTTGTGAAGTGTTGATTGAATACATTGTTGTAAGAATTAAAAAAAACTTACTTTCTTATATTAAGTTGATTGTATTAATTCAAGAAGCGGGGGTTGAATACATTGTTATAAGAATTTTTAAACTTACTTATTTATGAAGTGGCATTTGGATACATTGTTATGATAAAATTTTCAACTAACTAGTTTATGAAGTGGTGATTAAATACAATGTTTTAATATTTTTAAAAAAATTTACTACTCTAAGAAGTGGTGTTTAAATACGTAGTTATAAAAACTTTTTAACTAACTAATACATGAAGTGGAGATTAAAAACATTGGTATAATAATTTTTTAACTTACTACTTTAAGAAGTGGTGATTAAATACATTGTTATAAAAACTTTTTACTAACTAATACATGAAGTGGAGATTAAAAACATTGGTATAATAGTTTTTTTTTTTTTTAAACTTTGTATCGATCTACTTCTATCTCCTAATAGATATTCACAAACCGAAAGAGAACTGTTGTGATACTTTTTCAATACGGGCTTAGAGAATAGCCATAATCTCTTATTGAAGTTGAGAATCCCTGTCAAGGAGCTGCTGAATAGTGCATCTTTTCCTTCATACTTCAGGTTGATTTCTATACTCGCTGTGTTGTTTCCAATGAATTGTTGTTGTTAATATTTGTGCTCATCATCTTACAAATGCGAAATAATACACCTCATATTGATGTATTTTTACCGCAAAGAGCTTGAGAAATATGGGTAGATTGCTTCCTTCCTTTCTCCTTGATCTTCTCCAGAGATTGTGGACTCGGGGGATTGGAAACATGATGAGTCATGCCCTAGTACAATGGAAATGCTGAGAGGGGGTGAAAAAACACATTAGGGAAGATACATATACAGGGTTAAAGTCAAAATAGAAATCATAAAGTCATAGAAAATATGGAAGAAAACCTTTTAAAAAATAGTGGTATTTCTGTGAGATTATTAAAAATCACTACAAAGTAAACTTTAAATCAAAATGTTTATTAACATAGGGCCTTTATAAGGAAAAAAAAGCAACAATTAATTAGTTTTAAAAATGATTATTAAAATAACTTTTTCAGTAATAAAACACTAAGCTATATGTTTATTATTTTGCTTGTTTCTTTTTGTCTTCGATTTGCTTGTTTTATAATTCAGATTCATTTGGTTCTAGATTCGTTTCGTCTTTGACATGGTTAACTGTTGAAACTAGATTTGTTTTTACTCGATTTGTTTTTCTCTAAGTAATAAAATACTAAGATTCAGTTCATTTTATGTTTTGTTTCGTTTTGTCTTTGGGATGATAAAATGTTGTTGCTAATCTTTGTGTTCTTTATTCTACAAAAGAGGAAGAATACATGACGTATTCTTTACCGCAAAGAGTGCAAGTTGCGAGAGTAGGAGATGGCTTCCTTCCAAGATCGTATCCATAGATTATGCGTGTATGAAAACGGTGATTATTGGAAACACGTGATAAAAATTCTCAAATAAAAGATTCAAAAATACACATCGGAGAGAGTGTATAAAAAGTGTGTCTTTCTGAGAAAGACTGCACTGTAAGAGAAAAACGCTAGAGAGCGTAAAAGAAAATAGCATGTAATATTGAGAGATGCAGATAAAAACATCTTGGATGATTATTTTTTAAAGAGATTCAGAGAAAAAATATCTAACAGAGTATAAAGAGAGAGAGAGAGAGAGAGAGAGAGAGAGAGAGAGAGAGAGAGAGAGAGAAGAGAAAGAGAGAGAGAGAAAAAGAAAGAAATAGTGTATGATTGTGAGAGAAATAGAGAGAAAGAAAAGGAGAGAAGAGAGAGAGAGAGAAAGAGAGAGATAAAAAGAGAGAGAGAGATAAAAGAGGGTGAGAAATGAGAGAGAGAGAGAAAGATAGAGAGAAAGAGAGAGAGAAAGAGAGAGAGAGAGAGAAAAAAGAGAGAGAAATAAAGATAAATAGAGAAAGAGAGAAAGATAAAGATCAGCTGGAGTGATTCTTTGTGGTCAGAGAAAAAGTCTCTTGATGTGACACGCCCCTTTAAATCAATCGATGAAAACCGTCCACAGGGACATCCACCTCACACACCTTTCCTTTCCCCAAAATTTATAAAGATAATTTTTTTAAAAGGAAAAGAAAAGAAAGATAACAAGTAAGAAAAAAGAAAGAGAAAAAAATTAAAAAGAGAAAGAAAAAAGAATACTAATTAATTGAGCCAGGCCGTAGGGTGTACACTTTGTTAAAGCCAGGCCGTAGGGTGGACACTTTGTTAAAGCCAGGCCGTAGGGTGGACACTTTGTTAAAGCCAGGCCGTAGGGTGGACACTTTGTTAAAGGCCAAGAAAGTCGCTCTGCAAGGTGTCGCTCTGCAAGGTGTCGTGTTACAGAAGATATAGACAAAAAAAATGTTTCTACACCAATTGTTCTCTTTTTTTATGAATTTATAGAGTTTCTTATGAATTCATTTCATTATAATCAATTCTCTTTGAAACGTAAAATGAAAAAAAATTTTCATTTATTTATGCAGTAAGAATACATTCGATTTATGACACTTTTCAACTTCGCTGTAAGCTCCTCCCCCTTGCATTTTGCTGCATGATGTTGCTCTTGTTCTTTCTCATTTTCCTCCCTTTCTACAGGGTGGGCCATAAATAGTGTTACAAATGGGAATTGTTATACCTTATTTCAAAACCGAGAAAATGATCTCAAATTAACATATTTTATCAACAACATAAATGAAAACATTCACGCAAAAGTTCAGCTCAAACGATCCCCTTCTGCCCGAACTACAACTTGAAGTCTCTTTGGGAACGCCTCCACCACTGTACGGAGGTATTCGACTGTGATGTTGTCCCATTGTGCCTGAAGGGCATTCTTTAGGGAATCAATATTTGGGTGAGAGCGAGAGCTGACCTTGGACTTCAAGTAGGCCCAAACGGAATAATCGAGCGGGTTCAGGTCGGGTGATGAGGCCGGCTATTCTGCTGTTGTGATTAAGCCGGGAAATTTTTCCTTGCACCACGTTTGGAACTTTTTAGCTTTGTGGGCTGGTGCCGAGTCTTGTTGAAAGGTCCATGTCCTCTGAGTGAAATGCGATTGAGACCATGGATGGAGCACGTCTTGCAGAACATGTTCCAGGTAGTATTCCGTGTCGATCTTGACGCCTTTCTCGACGAAAACAAGCGGTTTTTTTCCTGTGGCGCAGATCTTCGCCCAGACCATGACTTGAGTTGGATGTGCACTGCGTTGGACCGTTCTACCCTCGCTATCGGCTTGCTCTGCGTCCTTCGCAAGCACTCTGACGTTTTGGGAGTTGTGGACTTCTTCCACGGTGAACAGCTTTTCGTCAGAGAACACCATATTGAAATGTTCGCCTTCCTGCGTACGACGAAGAAGGTCGCGACATCTTTCGACTCTTTCCGACTTGTTGCGAGCCGACAGAAAAGCGGCCTTCTGTGAACGATACGACCTGAGTCCCAGCTCCTCCGTGACTATTCGTCTCAATGAAGTTCGGCTCATCGAGAGCTGCTGCGCCATCTGTCTGATGCTTCGTCGTGCATTTCGGTTTATCCGACTCCGAACGGTTTCGATGAGTGATGTCGTGCGAACAGTGCGAGGACGACCTCGCCTTGGACGGTTCAAAGGTGTTCCAAGCTTCTCGAATCGTTTGATCGCTCGATACACTGTCATGCGAGGCAGGTGAAGCGTTTCAGCAATGCGAGCAGGGGCGTTGCCAAGAGTGTGTAGGCGAATGATCGCAGTTCGCAAGCGATTCGACGCTGTCATTACCCTAAACATCGATGGATTCAATCGAAACTCACTTGACACGTATAATAAATTACGGGGAATCGGAAAAACGAGAAAAGTGACCGCTACGTGCGGTCACTGCCCCAGGAAATCTTCTTAAACATTTGTAACTTTATTTATGGCCCACCCTGTAATCCCTCTTCCTGTTACTTATAGGGAAGAGGGGGAGGAGCCTACAGCGAAGTAAAAAAGTACCCTAGCACTATGTTACTTAGGGGAGGCCGCACTTCCCACGAGCGCTGCCCGTTAAACTGCAGTAGTGCCGCCCATGAGTAAATAGGAGCCTACATTTTAACTAAGCCTAAGCGAAAAAAAAATCAGAGAAAAGTAACTTGACGCTCCCCATCCAAGTAAAGCTCACACCCCCAACTGAAGCTACCTCCAAGTAACAAATTACCCACAATTCAATCAATTCCGATAAGAATTTTGAAAAGTCTCAAAACTAACCTCAGTTCTCATGTCCTCTTCCAGCTCAAATCATAAAAAAATGCGCAACGGCCTTCCCAAGTTTTTAGAAAGCAGCTACGCCGATGATATTTAGAAATAGAGCATTATAAGCACTCATCTGTCTGAAAATAGTAATTATTTTCTTGGAGAACTTACGAGTTTCTAGAAAAAATTCTTACGATAAGAAAATTATGAAAAAATTTTGGATAAAATAGTTTTAGTGCGTCATATGAAGCGGCCTTACGGTAGAACACCTTATAAAGCGGTCTTGCGAAATAAAGACGTTTTTAATGACTTAATCGCATGTAGATTTTTTAAAGACCAACACTAAAATGGTCAGTAGTTCCTTCATTTCCGACGCAGCGGTTTCTTTGATAAAAGTGGAGGTTGCTGTCAAGAAGTTTGATTCTATGTAGCAGCTTTTTATTCACTATTTTGAAGTGAATACATACGATTTCAAGCAGAAAAAGAATCAAAAAGTTATTAGTTTCGAGAGCTGGGAAGAAGCACTTAAACATTCATTCTTTCTTTATTCCGTGCACATGTGATATTGCGGACAATTATCATTACGTATATGCATGGAGTTTCTTTCTAGTGGCGGTGTGTGTATGAGTGAAGGGTCGCTTGATAACTGGGGGGGGGGGTTGAAGGAAAAAAAGACCGTTTTAGACAGGATCTTAAACAGCTCGCCCAATTAGCGGAGGTGGAGGAGAGAGTGACTCCACATGGACTCAAAGGAAGAGGAGCGACACATTCTATAATGGAGCATCATTGGAGGAGGTTCAAAGACGGGGCAGGTGGAAGAGTACCGAAGGTATGGAGCCTTATATCGACGACTTCGTGGAGGCGCAAGGGGGTTGTTTACGTCTGTGAATTCTGTTTTGTTTTTTGTTAGGATTCGCTCAGTTTGTTAACTCTACAAATGAGAGTTTCTGTGTTTAGGCTGTTTTAGTTTGGTTCCTTTCCTTAATGTAATTTTGTTTGATTCGTCTATAATTAGTTTGATTTGTTTTGTGTTATTCGCTTCGGTTGTTGATTGTTTTATTCTTCCTGACTCGTTAGTTACACGTACATAAATCGATAAAGCAATCCAAATTCAAGTGTTTTGGAACCAAACTACAGTTTTACCGGAGTTGGAAGTGAAACGGAAACGGAGGAAAAACGAAGCGTTTAAAGCCCACGAGCGCTGCCCCTTGAACTGCAGTAGTGGCCATGAAAATGGTGTTCAAAAAAGGATTGCATGAGGTCCGGCACAGAGTTAAAGGAATCGAGCTGAACATTCATTCATTTTATTCCTTTGCACATGGTTGATATACAATGGATAACTGTCACAGGGTGATTCAGTTCGAGGCAATAAGATAATACATATGTATGTACATTAACCGTAATTTTTGCATTTAAATTACAATTGATCGAGAAGTTCAAGGTGTGAGTTCATAATTATTAATTGGTGAGAAATACTCAAATGCTATGTGAGTCTTAGTTTAGAAGAGGGTACAATTACATCAATTGGTAAACTAAGAAGAGCATTTTTAAATTCTGACGAGGATGGCATTGAAACAAGAGGCGAGGGCAGGGAATTCCAAGTATCAATACGGCGAGAAACACACGTATTATGACCTTCGGGCATTTTGAAGGGCAGTATAAGTCTGAGAGTGTGGGAGATTCTTTGGCTGTAGGGGGAAGGCCTGATCACAAAGAGATGTGTGGTTCCAAGCACAACGTTATTGTGGATGGCTTTATGAATGAAAGATAGGTCAAGTATGGTGCGCCTATACTCCAAGGTGGTTAGGGTTAATAATTTTAGACGGGCAGAATAATTTTGAGAGATTTGGCCAGCTCTAGCGAGAATGCGTCTGGTGAAGTTTCTTTGTACCCGCTCTATGTCGTTAATGAGACCAACAGAGACAGGTGACCAGAGTTCGCATCCATATTCCAGAATTGGTAGAACGTAGGTTTTGTATGCGCGAAGTAAGACCGGGATGGAGGAGGTTTTTAAAGACCTAAGAAGAATGTTAATGGCTGTTCTGGCTTTTTGAATCATTGTAGTAATATGATGGTTAAATGAGAGAGAAGATTCGAAATGAATACCAAGGTCTTTAACGATTGATTGTGAGGGCAGGGTGTGGTTTTCTAAGGTGTAGGGTAAGTCAGGGTTGTTAGGTCCGCAATGAACAATATAGCATTTAGGGAATGAGATTGTGAGTGACCAAGTTTGAGCGTATTCAGCGATTCTGTGAAGAGCATTTTGAAGGGAGGACGAAGACTGGGAGAAAATTTTGAGATCGTCTGCATACAGAAAGCTAAAAACATTTGAGGGTAGAAGCTCTACTATGTCATTAATGAAAATAGAGAAAAGCAGAGGCCCGAGGCAGCTACCCTGAGGAACCCCAGTGGTCACTGCTCTATCTGCAGATTCGAAGCCGTCAACAGAGACGCGGAAAGACCTTTTAGAGAGAAATGACTTGATCAGCAGGAGAAGGGAGGAGTCTATACCACAAGAACTAAGTTTGTAGAGTAGTGCCCTATGATCTACAGTATCAAAAGCCTTTGTGAAGTCAATGAGACATATGTCGAAGGCTTGTTTTTTGAACAAAAGAGACAGATAGACTGAGTGAGCGTGTACAAGGGAAGAAACAGTGGAATGTTTGGAGCGAAAACCAGACTGATTTGGGTTGAGGATGTTGTTGCTTTCGAGGTGATTGTAAATAAGGTGAAAAATATGTTTTTCAAAGACTTTCGAGAAGGAAGAGACGAGGGTTATGGGACGATAGTTATTGGGCTCTGATCTTTTACCTTTTTTGAAGATGGGTTTGATAATTCCAGATCTCCAAGCACTGGGAAAGTATCCAAGGGTAAATGAATTAAAAAAAATTATTGAGAGAGGATTGCTTAGAGAATTTATGCAGTTTTTGATAAGTATGTTTGGTATTAAGTCGGGAGAGGAGTTCACTTTTGGGCACATTTTAGATATTATTCGGTGAACTTCAAAGAGCGAGACATTGTGGCTAGGGGACATAATGACTTGGGGTGTAGGTCTGGGTAGGGGGCCAGTGACAGGATCAGACACATTTGAAGAGAAAAGAGAGGCGAAGACGTTGGCGCATTGCGTAGGACAAGTTATGGGAGTATTGTCAACTATCAGAGAAGCGGGAGTAATTTTAGGTTTGGTTCGATTTGCGATGATACGGTAAAATGACTTGAAGTTTTTAGGAAAAGCAAATGTGTCTTCACGTTTGCATTCAAACTTGAAAATTTCTCGATGAAGCATTTTACAGGCTTTGAGGGTTGTTGTGGAGTTAGAGGAGCGTTTAATGTTTCTTTGTAAAAAGCTGTATATCTTGCGGATTTTTTTAGGATAGAGGAGATGGGTTTTTTTGTGCCTTGAATGCGGAATATGAAGGGAGATAAGATTCTTCAAAAATATGGTTATATGTTCAACACACTGGTCAATCGTGAGGGAAGAGAACGTTATGGTCCAGTCTACAGAGTTGATCGCTTCGTTAATGGCTGTCCAATTAGCATTCTTCCATAACGGATGGAGTAAAGGGGAGAGACCATTAGAGATGATGGAGGACACAGAGACAGAGAACGTTACAGATAGATGGTCACTAGTCGAGAAGGGATGGGATGTGGCACATTCGGATATAAGGGAGGCATGTGTACAGAGAACATAGTCGAGAATGTTAGCCCGACGGGTGGGTGTCTTAACCAGCTGACTGATATGCCTATCAAGGAAGAATTGCAGAAAAGAGTTAGAGATAGGGCAGTTAGATGGACACGTGAGGTTAGGCCAGTTAATGCTTGGAAGGTTGAGGTCTCCACATATAATAGTGGGAAAATACAGAGATATATGCATAGAGAGAAAGTCTAGGAAGGGTTGGACACTGACAAAAGGGGAGTTGGGAGAGCGATAGCATGATATTAGGCGCAGAGAGGGATACGGGAAGGAGAATCTAGAGTTTGGATGAATATCGGATACAACACATTCAACGGAACCATGAGCAAATGAATCAATAAAGGCTGGGGACAAGTGTGAATTGATAAGCAGGGCTGAGCCTCCCCCTCTATCACTGCCTAATCGATCGGCTCTGAAAACTTGATAGGGTAGGCCATCATTAAGTAGAGAATCAGGATCAGATGATGACAGCCAGGATTCGCACAAAAAAATTATATCAGGAGAGGAGGAACGGAGAACGTGATATAAGTCGTATAACTTGTTCCTAATGGAACGTGCATTGAATGAGAGGCAAGTAATGCTACATGAACTCACACCAAATCTGTCCTATTTAGTGGCCCTGGCTGCTCTCGTTCTGGGGGCTCGATTCGCTGGCAGAGTTGGCAGTGGAGCTGAGTGCGTAGCCGCTCTTCTGGTGACACGAGCCAAGACACGAGCCAGGGGCGACGAGCGATGAGCGACGGGCGACGAGCTTTGAGAAGCAGGAGAATAGGGAGTTGCTGTAGACTTCTTGGACGTGGAGTTCAGCGAGGGGAACGATGCTTCGTCATTTGGATGGGGAGGAGATTCACTGGGAGACGATGATGAAGGCGAGGAGCGTGTAGTAGCTGCTGGTTTAGGCATGAAAATCGTCGCAGAGAAAGTTGAAGAGGGAGGGTATGTAGGTTGAGTCGGGGGTTTTGCGGAATAGGGGACTTTTCGGTAAGACTGAGTGGCAGGATGATTGTTTGGTGAGGCTGGTTCAAGGTGTGAGTCGATAACTTTAACCGGCGGATGGAGAGGGTTGAGAGCGATTCGCTTGCAGTCGCGCTCGGCGAGAAGTTCAACAGGGGAGAGATCGGCACGAGCAGAGGAACCAGAAGGGAGGCAATTCCTGGTCTTTTTGGTCAGAGCAAGGAACTGGTTCCGTGTAGAGCTGTTTTCAAATGAAATCTTGATGGGCCGTCCTACTTCAGAAGAGAGTCGAGGCCGGTCGATGGGATGGCGGTGATGAGTAATGGCCCCGTCTTCGAGCGCCTTCACAAGATTATCTTGTTTCAGGCACACGAATAGGTGGCGGATGGTGTTTCTGTCACTGGCTTGGGTATTTTCAGCATTGTCTTTTTCGGGAAGACGAAGAAGTACCGCTCGCTTGGCCTTTCCCTCGAGCATTTCCCTGTCTCTTAGTGTGGATTCTACTACAGCTGAGTAGATATGTGGCCGTAGAGAGGCGGGCGAGAGAGACATGTTGATCAGGGAGAGTTCTTTTTCCAGACATCGTAGCTGTAGCGCCTGGGCCACGATTTGTTGTTGTAGGGGGGCGATGGCTTGTTGAATGACATCTTTCAAAAGTGAACTGACGAAGGGAAGGGGAACTGAGGGAATGTTGATGTCAATGAGAGATTGGGGAGATAGGGTCATTTGCGCTTTTGGCAGGATACGGTCGCGGAGATAGGAATAAGTCACCTACTCCTATGAGCGTAGGAAGGGATATGAAGAAAAAAAACATTGTATGAAGAAACCTAGTTCTGCCGAAATCTTCCAAATTTGTTCTGTGATATTTTGAGTGCTAAGAAATGGTGTTGCACAGGAGCAATTGTCAAGCTTGCTGTGTATCTATTTCGTGTTTATTCATGAGTTATGAATCATAACTCGAAAACCATTCCTGTATAAAAAATGATTTTCATTTGAAAAAATTGAGAAAGAACTTTCCTCGCTGTGAGCTTATGCTTCTTTGCGTGTTCACTATCGCAGTGTTTCACTCTCATCAGCAAATAAAGCACGAGATTAGGCGCTTCAACTATATGGAGAAAGCTGGATAAGCGTTTTGGCGTGTAATTTTTTTCTCTTCTTGTTTCACACCCAGCTCGCTTCTCATTGTTCCAGATTCCCTCGCTCGAAGAGCGGTCATTCTCTTCATTCTTCAGCAATTGCAAGAGACCTTAGCTTAGCTATGATTTCCACAATCATTTGCTCAGTTCAGAACAAGAGCTGAGGGTGTTTTTGTAACGTATTCTCTTCAAAATCCAAACAAAATTTAACGGCGAATGAAATCATTATAAAAAGAAATCTCAGCTGTAAAAGGTTGAGAATGAGCTAAAAGATTATTACGCTCTTTGAGATTTCGAACCCACTTTCAAGATTATAGTCAATATGATTAAGGAAGTTGACCAGAATTTAGAGCAAAAACTTCAAAACCTCAATATGTGTTAACAAAAACCTAAGAAGCAACAATTGAAGGTCAATCAAAAAGCCCTGAAGGAGCTCTAAAACTTTGAACAAAAAAAATGTTACATATATAACGAGTAATTATGTTTTTGAGCGGTTTCGGTCTTAAATTTTTTGTCGAGATGGAATCACAACAGGAATTTGTCCATCATTTTCAGTTGAGGTAAGCAAAAAACTTGGACAAAGGCAAGAATAACTGAACAGAAGGTGGATAACATTTCGGCCCTCAACTATAACATTGATAATCGGCTTATTGTTATCATCAAAAAGATCGTAGTTTTTCAATAAATTTCAACCGAGGGCCAGAACAAAAAAGTGAGCTTTAAAATTCTATTCCGTCATCAAGACTTTTGAGAAAGTTCAAAGGCAACCAGTTTCTCCTAGGATGCTCTGTATCTTTGCACAATACTCGGAATGAAAGTCCTTTTGATGGCTCGCGCACCTTTTTATCAGTAATTGCAATAACGAGGGATAGCGTAATTATAGAGAAGCAGCCATTTCAAGAGCTTAATTGAATGAAAAGTTAATAATTAATTTCTCAAATAGGCTAAAGTGACGCTCGAACTGGTTAGAAAAAGCTCCTAGCGAGGTAATTCAAACCTTAACAACTGTCTGAAAATCGTCTCGAAATAGACTGAAGTTTGTATAGATAAGAATTGAAAAATGTTTTTAGTGTGTTTGATGTCCTTCTGGAAGACAGTCACACACGGGGAGAAAATCGAGGGATCCATACCCACTTGTTACGGTATTACGTGACGCAACAGCTGCAATTAGTTGGATCACTTCCAACTCATAGGTGAACTTTAAAGCTCGATTTGACCCTTCTGTTGTAAACTTTGAAATTAGAGAAGCATTTTTAATAACAGCCTCTGTCAGAAACTTTCCCTCCGTTTCAGTTCTAATATCCCGTTTTTTTAATACTTCACATCGCATGAACGAGACAACAACAACAACAACAACAAAAATGTAATAACTGGTTGAGTTCTGAATAACTCTCAATAATATGGTTGAGTAAACTTTGTTTTTTCCTCATATATGGTACCCTTATTTCTTGCTCTCGATCTCTATTAACCAATTGGAAAATTCTTTCGCGGCCTCTTGAGGTCGTATCTTCCGAACCATGATCGACCTTTTATTCCGCGCTCCACGTCGTAATACTATCGCTCAATAATCGAATAATTAATTGCTGAATTGTCTGAATTACTGGCGCTGTCCCATCGATGTCCCATGACATCGATCTGTCCCATCGATGTCCCATGACATCGATCTGTCCCATCGATGTCCCATGACATCGATCTGTCCCATCGATGTCCCATGACATCGATCTGTCCCATCGATGTCCCATGACATCGATCTGTCCCATCGATGTCCCATGACATCGATCTGTCCCATCGATGTCCCATGACATCGATCTGTCCCATCGATGTCCCATGACATCGATCTGTCCCATCGATGTCCCATGACATCGATCTGTCCCATCGATGTCCCATGACATCGATCTGTCCCATCGATGTCCCATGACATCGATCTGTCCCATCGATGTCCCATGACATCGATCATAAAGTTTTTAAACCCGAACTTGTACAGAGTAAAACAAATAGTGTTGACAGGTCAACCGAATAATTGGGAAACGTCAACCGAATAATTGTGACACGAGTTTCTCATCTCACCGTCTCAACCTTGTCTACGCTCATGGTTTGTTCACTGCGGGGAAAGGTTGAATACCTATAAGGCGAGTGTATTCAAACAGACGTTATATAGTGCGACGGTTGAAGTTTACGACAGAAGGGGCCAATATGAATTGGTGTTTGAATACGCCCCTTAAAGTGGTCGGCGCGCTTTGCTTGCTAGTGGACGCACTAAGTTTTCAAGAACAAACCTCATTCTACGTTTGTCGTGCAAGTTGGAAAGTGTTCCAATATTACTGTGGAGCCCACCCACCCAACCCAAAAATTTGAGGGCATTTGGGTTTTTATTAATATCTGCGAAAGAAAAGATAGATTTGCAAATATATAAGCTGTGCCGGAAGAGTTCCTAGATAAGTATGCAACGAAGCAAGAGTTTGGAACAATGATGTTGGATTTCTCAATATAAACAATAAAAAACATTCAAGTCTAAATAGACGATGTACACAGATGCAAAAACTTATGAAAGGCGGTCAAGAAACAAACAGAACTCAAAGATGAAAACGGGAGAAATATTGCAAGCGTAGAGAGTCTTGAAAGGATTTGAAGTTAGGTACTGTAGAACCTTGAAAACCGGAGAAAAATTGAAGAAAAAAAATGATATAAATTCATAATAAAGCCGAAACGCAAAGCCGCTTTTTCGGTTTAATCACAAAAAAACCAATTTTTATTATTATTATCATTCAACTTTTGCTATGTGACAAATTATTCGATAATCACTCGCGAGACTTTTGTGACGTATTTCTATGAGAACTGACATCTTTGTACGACCGTACTTCAATAAGACTTCAATATCAACAAAATTTAAATCGAAAAAAAATCAAAACATTTTGTAATCCGGATGTTACTAAAACGCGTGTGAAAGTCTTCGATACTCACTTCTATCAACAAAAACTAAAATTAAAACCTAATTTTCAAACGTAAAACCTGCCATTTATACTGAAAGTGTAGTCCGTAGTGTTAAAAAGCAAAAGTGTGTTATGAGTGTGTTGCTTGTTGGTACAAACAACAAACGGCCTCACTCCTCGGCGTCCTCATGCCTCAAGGCCCCATGCCTCACTTTGTTAATTGCCCGCCGAAAGTCAATCCTTTCTGGGATTTACCAATTTATCTGTAGAATTGGTTCAAACCTTTCATCTCAGGCACACCGAAAGTCATTATTTTCTGTGGTTTACTAATAAGTTTTTTCTGGCTCACTGATTACCGCACCTTTCGGTGTGGTTAAAGTAGCAGTAATGTATGTTAACTAAAAGCGTTAAAACTCTTTGCCGACGTCATTTCTGCGTTCATTTGGAACATTTTCAACGGAAATGGTATTGAGATGCTAAAAGGAGTATCTACATTGATCTTTCGAGCTGTTTCTCTTAATCTGCTAACGGCGAAGCCGTTCTACCCCATTATTTTCTCCCGTAATTCATCCAGCTCGCAGCCTCTTGGTGAACAGAAAACGCAACTTTCTCTTTACTACACCTGCAAAGTTTGCAATTCGCGTCAGGTAAGTTCGAAATTATTTTTTTAAAGATTCTCATAAAGATTTCAAAACCAGACCTTCTCGCACTTGTGTAGTTAGACGTAGGCTCCTCCCCCATGCATTTCGCTGCACGATGTTGCTCCTGTTCTTTCTCATTTTTATCTATTTCTAATCCCGACTCTAATTCTCCGATGGGCATACGTCTTGTCTGTGTCTTGTCATGCAGACATTGGAATACTAGACGAAAAATTGGCTTTAAACGCTACGGTTTCGAAAATTTATGGCTCTAATCTAATTTAGCTGTCCAATGAAAGTTTAGCCGTCCAATCAAACTTTAGCCGTCCAATCAAAAATACTGGTAACTCAGATCTCCATATGGTCTCGTTACCTAAGCCGTACGGCCTCGTTAGCGTGAACTTTTTCCTAAGCCTAAGCGTTTTTTTTAATGTAAAAATAATTTTTCTAATGTATAAAAATTTTTTTGTAAATGTAAATAAGTCAGAAGTATGACCCATGGTGCCCCCCTTATCTATTTTCGTTGATTTTGTTCACTGTGGTGGAGAGAGATAATCATTGAATGAAACCCTCCCCCTTTTTCTTTTTACATTAAAAAATTAATTTTACATCAAAAACGGGCACTGTTTGCGTTTATGCCCCCCCCCTCTTCGTTTATGCCCCCCCCCCCTCTTCGTTTATGCCCCCCCCCCCTCTTCGTTTATGCCCCCCCCCCTCTTCGTTTATGCCCCACCCTCTTCCAGAAGTTCCATGGGTCATAAGTCTGACTTATTTACATTTGCAAAAAAATATTTGGCTTTTATTCGATGTAGGGCAGGCATACCCTGCGTCTTGTCTTGCAGACATTGGAATACTAAACGAAAAAATCACTAAACGCTAAGGTTTCAAAAATTTTCTTCATAGGTTATCATTTTGAGCATCAAAGACTCCGGTTCTTGAAAAAAATATTTTTACATTAAAAAAAAAAAACGCTTTGGCTTAGGTAAAAGTTTAAACTAACGAGGCCGTACGGCTTAGGCTAACGAGACCGTATCAAAAAGAATGCCACTCTGCACTGTCTAGCGTCTAGTACGCTGCCCATGAGTATATAATTATATATTTTGCTAGACAACACAGTTGTTGAAGTAAAATATTTATTATAAATTCATTGCGAATATCATTCAAATGGCTTTGTCGATGGTAGATCGGCTGCATCACACTTTCGACCGGCATCGCTTGCGCGAGGTGTAGATAAGGTGAAACCTATCGCGCGCTTCCGAGTCGAAAAGAGTTTGTTAGCTCTTGTGCCCCTTCAGTATATATTGAGTGTGCGTAGGCGTGCAACACAACAAAGTTAACTTTATTTGTCTTGAGACATTGTAAAGATACTACACCAATTGGTGCATTTTTGCCCGTGACGATCAATTTATTTCGTCTTGCCCTTTCCTCGAAACGGCTTCTTGTATTCGTGCGACACGACCTGCTTGTTTGGCTGCTCCGGTCTCGCGTTCTTGGGCCTGAAGTGAGGTATTATAAATAGGGATGGGTGCGGCGGGCATTGATTGATATTCGCAATGAATTTATAATAAATATTTTACTTCAACAACTGTGTTGTCTAGCAAAATATATAATTATATATCATTGCTCCTATCAATCAAATGGCTTTTTCAAAGATTGACCTCACGCCGAGAACTGCGGACTGGAAGCCTTCTCTGTCGTTATCTCCCTTATAGTAGAAACGCTCGAATGTAGAACTATTGGGGGCCCAATTCGCTGCATCGAGTATTTGTTTGGAAGTTAACCCTGCCATTTTAGCCTTGGTTGTCGACGCTGCTCTCGTCGAATGAGCCCCATAAGAGTCAACTCCAGCTAATTTAAGTACCTCTCTGATCCATCTCGCTACTGTCTGTGACGTTACAGCCTTATGAGGTCTTGTAAATCGCGTCTTTCAAACTGCGTCTTATCCAGGTACTGTTCGATGCGTGCTACAGGACAGACTAATGTGTCTACGAATCTGTAGTACTTGGCAGTATGTGCTTCTTGACCTATTCTTCGGTTCTTAGTCATTCCCAAGAAAAAAATGAAGGAATCGTCTCCCTTTTTAAGGTGGTTCAAATTCAATCTTGATAACTCTGAGACTCTCCTAGGTGAAGCTAGCGCCAGAAGCATAGTGAGCTTCAAAGTTAGCATCTTTAATGTGAGTTCTTTCGACTCTCCCCATGAGGCTATCTGATCTAATACCTTCGAAACATCCCAGCTTTTGAATACTTGGGAGTGGGGGGAGAAGCTCGGAAAATACCTTTCATAAGTTTTTCTAAGAGCGGCATCTCTTCAAGCTCCTCTCTAGCTTTAAAATGAGATAAGATCGCTGCCTTATGAACTGCTATGTTGTTGTTGTAGATTGCCCGCCAAATGAATGAACTGCTATCGTATTATATTCTCTACCTTTGTTCTTAAGGTCAGCTAGATAATTTATCAGGGTGTTCTCTTCTGGAACTACAGGATGGTCCATAAATAGTGTTACAAATTGGAATTGTTATACCTTTTTTCAAAACAGAGAAAATCATCTCAAATTAACATATTTTATCAACAACATGAATGTCAACATTCACGCGAAAGTTGAGCTCAAACTATCGTCTTTTGCTCGAACTACAGCTCGAAGTCTCTTTGGGAACGCCTCTACCACTGTACGGAGGTATTCGACTCCGATGTTGTCCCATTCTGCCTGAAGGGCATTCTTCAGGGAATCAATATTTGAGTGGGAGCGAGAGTTGACCTTGGACTCCAAGTAGGCTCAAACGGAATAATCCAGCGGGTTCAGGTCGGGTGATGAGGCCGGCCATTTTGATGTTGTAATGAAGCCGGGAAAACTTTCCTTGCACCACGTTTGGACCTTTTTAGCTTTGTGGGCTGGTGCTGAGTCTTGTTGAAAGGTCCATGTCCTCTGATTGGAATGCTATTGAGACCATGGATGGAGCACGTCTTGCAGAACATGTTCAGGTAGTATTCCGTGTCGATCTTGACGCCTTTCTCGACAAAAACAAGCGGTGTTTTTCCTGTGGCGCAGACCATGACTTGAGTTGGATGTGCACTGCGTTGGACCGTTCTACCCTTGCTATCGGTTTGCTCTGCGTCCTTCGCAAGCACTCTGACGTTTTTTGAGTTGTGGACTTCTTCCACGGTGAACAGCTTTTCGTCAGAGGACACCATATTGAAATGTTCGCCTAGCTGCGTACGGCGAAGACGGTCGCGACATCTTTTGACTCTTCCCGACTTGTTGCGAGCCGACAGAAAAGCGGCCTTCCGTGTACGATACGACCTGAGTCCCAGCTCCTCCGTGACTATTCGTTTCAATGAAGTTCGGCTGATCGGGAGCTGCTGCGCCATCTGTCTGATGCTTCGTCGTGAATTTCGGTTGATCCGACTCCGAACGTTTTCGATGAGTGGTGTCGTGCGAACAGTGCGAGGACGACCTCGCCTTGGACGGTCCAAAGATGTGCCAAGCTCCTCGAATCTTTTGATCGCTCGATACACTGTCATGCGAGGCAGGCGAAGCGTTTCAGCAATGCGAGTAGGAGCGTGGCCAAGAGTGTGTAGGCGAATGATCGCAATGCGCAAGCGATTCGACGCTGTCATTACCCTAAACATCGATGGAATCAATCGCAACTCACTTGACACGTACTAAAAAAAACGGGGGATCAGGAAAACGAGAAAAAAAGACCGCTACGTGCGGTCACTTTCCCAGGAAATGTTTTCGAAAATTTGTAACTTTATTTATGGACCACCCTGTATTACTCTCGAGCTCTGCTGGGCCTGTTCTGAAATAAGCGGCATATAAACCTGTGATTTCCAATCTGGCGCCACGAGTAATAGCGAAGCAACTCGGTCTGAGAGAGCTTTTCTTATGGTGCGGCTGACCAGATTAAATGGGGGAAACGCATATGCGTCGAGGTCCCTCCAGTTCTGGGCGAATGCATCTACCGCTAGAGCACCGGGATCAGGGCGCCAAGAGAAATATGCCGCACATTTTGAATTCACTCTGCTAGCGAATAAGTCTATCCCGGGTTCGCCAAACCAATTGAACATTTCAATGCAAGAATTCGTGTCGAGTGACCATTCTTCCGAAAGAAAGTTCCTAGATTCTTCATCAGCTTCAATGTTCAATCTCGTATGTGGGTGGCGACCAAATTTGACTGTGATTTGAAGGCCCATTGCCAAATTTGGAGTGTATTGCAAATTAAACCCCTACTTTTTGTGCCTCCCCGCTTGTTGATATACGCTATCGCAGTGGTATTGTCTAAAAGCAATTTGATGGCTTTTCCTGCTAGAATCTCATGAAATGATTGTATACCCAACCAACAAGCTAACAGTTCCTGCTCATGTATGTGCATCGCAGCTTCAGATTCTTTCCACTGCCCTCCTGTACGTTTACCTCGACATACTGCCCCCATCCTTCTTTTGATGCGTCCGTTATGAGTGAAACCTCTGGACTGCGAATTATCATGGGTTCTGATGCAAAATCAAGGAAATTGGTAGACCACCACTCTAGTTCGTTGAAAGAGTCGAAACCGAGTTTGATGAGTCTTCCATACTCTCCCTCACGCGCTAAAGGTGCTAACTGCTTTTGGAGGTATCTAGAGTACAGAGTAGACGCACGAGATGCGATACTGATCGAGTTAGCTCTACCCAGAAAGGCCGCAAGCTCCCTTCCGGTTACTTTGCCCTTCCTCATCAAGGTTTCCGCTTCGTTCGACAGATGATTTATCTTTCCCGGTGGGACAAATATCTTCATCTCCTCAGTATCTATGCCGATTCCCAGGAATTCTATCCTCTTAACAGGTGTTTAAGCAGATTTTTTGAAATTCACTTTTAGCCCTAAGCTTTGTATGAATTGTACAACCCACTCGACCTGATTCGTGAAAATCTTAGCTTCTTTTGCTACCATAAGAATATCGTCCAAGTAGATGAGGCATTTGATTCCCTGCGTTCTGCTATGTTCTATGACAGGTCTCATCATTTTAGTATAAACGTGAGGTGCTGTAGAAAGACCGAAATGTAAAACCTTATAGTTGTACACTATGCCCTCTACTTGGAAACAAAGGAATCTTCGATGAACGGGATGAATGGTAAAGCTGTGATATGCATCTTTGAGATCAATCTTAGCGCAAAAATCGCCTGACTCTAATATCTCTGACCATATCGAACCTTTCCATCTTGAAATGCTCAGTCTTCAACATTTTGTTAAGAGGTTTCAAGTTGATAATGGTTCGATGTTCACCCCCTTTTTTCGGAATCACAAAGATTGATGCCAGCCAAATTTTTGATGTATCTCGGGTAATTTCTCTTTCTAATAATTCTTGGACTTCTGCGATAATTAGTCTTCGATCGTTGACAGATTTTCGCCGTGCTGTACGCTTTTCATAGTCTAAGCATTCGAACTCGCGGCAGAACGGTAATCGATAGCCCTTTAAAGTATTCAGCACGAAAATGTCATCTGTGATTTTGACCCATTCATCTAATTTCAGACTCCCTACATCAGTTCGCAATAATCTTTCTTGGAAATTATCTGACCTCCGATAGGATTACTTTCCTCCTCTTGCTGATGAGGCCCCCGCCTGTGCGTCACGTCTCGAGTGCGACGTAGATGGACGTTGGAGCATGGAGATGGAGCGGCGTAGGTCACTGTTAGGAGCCGCTCGCTGCAATTCTTCTAGCAACGTCTGCCCGAAGAGTGGAGAGCGAACCTCAGAAGTGTTGTAACGAAGTGCCATCGCGGTTCGCTCTAACGGAGCGGACCGGTATGTTGGTACTACCTTCGGATCGATTCGGAGTCCTCTGAGTATTCTCTCCCGTCGGAGAGAGCTCAGATCCTGGTGTAGAATGCTCAAAAACCGATTGGAAAGTTGCATGTAGCCCGTATGAGCTGATGCATTTCCCGCCGCCGGAGCTGCCGATGCGAAGGTGTTCGCGTTCATCGCCGAGGTGACCAATTCGTCCAGACTGGCAAGCATCTGGTCTCCCATCGGGATCCGGTAGGAAGGTGCAACTGAAACATCAGTTAATGTATTTCTTAAGCGTAAGTTCATAAACTGTTCTAGTTGCTACTTCAAATCTTCTCCGAAGCGTCTTCTCACTTACTTGTCTTCAGACTGTCACCGATGACAGGAGTTGTAGCGCGTGGACTGCAACTTGCAGTCTGCAAGTGAGAGGCATCGCCGAGTAAAGCCCATCTCGGTCACCAAACGGTATGTAGGTTCTCGCAGCCGCCTTTTCGAACTCGACCAGAAGGTTTGTGGGCACTTTGGCCCGTGTGCGTGTCGCTCTCTCGATCACAGCTGGCGGGGCGGGTAGATCATTCACTGAAAACAAGCCGTTAAGTTTCAACTTGTCAAATAAGATTTGGGAAACAAGTAAACAATAACATATTTATGCTCACCAGCATTTGAAAAGTCTGAATACTTTGGTATCCTTAGAAGTGGAGAAGTTGAGTCGAATTCCGTAGACCGTCTCTTCTTAGCGGGAGGTTCTGCTTGAACGTCACTCGGGTCGTCTTCGTTAACTTCTGAGTCTTCCTCCTCTTCTTTTTCATCATTCTCAATGAGTTGAAGAGGAGCGTCTTCGTCCGCAAGTGACACGGCATCGGGAAAACCCAACTCGTTCTCCATCTGAGAAGGTAAATTTCATTGATGAAATTTACGATAAAAATGAACACGACGCGTAATCTACCAGATAAATAGAATTATCAAGGCGAGAACACGTGCAGTTCTTTCTTTTATCTGTTCGCATTCCCGTCTCGATGAATCGATGGGGTTTGGAAACAAAGAAAAAAGGTCCAAGGACCTAGGGAACTTTCTCCCTTTTTCCGGTCTGGTTGCCCAGAGCCGGAATTGAGTGTTGTGCGCAGCCGAGCACACGAAAGACACTGAAGGGGCACAAGAGCTAACAAACTCTTTTCGACTCGGAAGCGTGCGATAGGTTTCACCTTATCTACACCTCCCGCGAGCAATGCCGGTCGAAAGTGTGATGCAGCCGATCTACCATCGACAAAGCCATTTGATTGATAGGAGCAATGATATATAAGAACCAATTATTTTTACATTAAAAAACGCTTAGGCTTAGGAAAAAGTTTACGCTAAAGAGGCCGTACGGCTTCGGCTAACGAGACCGTATCAAGAAAATACCACTCCCATCTGACCCAATTGAATCTCTGGTAGGGGGGGCATAAACGCAATCAGTGCCTAAAAACGCTTAGGCTTAGTAAAAGTTTACGCTAACGAGGCCGTACGGCTTAGGCTAACGAGACCGTATCAAAAAATGCCACTATGCACTGCCTGGCGTCTAGTATGCCTATCAAGGAATAAGAGCCCTAATCCCTTTCCGTGTTATTTTACATTAAAATAAGCTTAGGCTTAGTAATAGTTTACGCTAACGAAGCCGTACGGCTTAGGCGAACGAGACCGTATTAAAAACTTTATCACTCGAAACACACTGGCAACAGTGGCCATTCGTGACTCTACAGCCTCAAGAGCCTGTCACGGATGGAGCCGGATCATCCAGTCCAGAATCGAGTGCGACCTCAGGTGGCGGATAGAGGGATGCCTCCCTACGAATAATTCGTGCTGGGAGGTAGCGGGAGAAATCCCGCCGCGGACCAAAACTGGGTAGTATAGCTCGTCAAAGGAGGGCGATGCCGGACCGGCCTGAGCATGCCAGCGGACAAAACATCAGCCGATACTCCGCTATACTTTTCAATGGCGAGTCGAGGCGCCAGTCAAATAGCCTCTTGCCTATCTCCGGTCAACGACAGGCGAGACGTCTCTACTCCCACCCAAAACGATGCTAGGCCGGCTTTACCACCCACTCACAAGGCCTATAGCATGAACAGGTTGCTACAACGATGTCCGCCTTCACAAGGTGCAGCATGACAGTCTCAGGACTGCAAAGGACATCAAAACCCTTCTCCGGACGCATCTTGTCCGAAGAACACGAGAATTTCTCTCATTAAAGAGAGTGTTCATAACCAAGTCTTCGATGCGGGATGCTTGCCGGCAACAACAACAACAAAAACTTAATCAAAAATCCGTAACTCCGCCCCCCGAGGGGGAAGAGGAACGGAGCCTACGTCGATCTGGAAAAGTACCACAAGTTGTTCACCATTAGGCAGCTTAAAGGCACTTATGTAATTTATGGACCCCCCAACCAGAGGTGGGTCAGATGGGTTAAACGGCTCAGCAGAGGTTTAATGGGTCAGATGGGTTCAATCGCTCATGCGCAATACGTCCTCCGATGACACAGCACATGGAGAGAAGAGTGTGTAAATAAGAGTATACCCTACTCCTCGTAAATCTCAGCAACGGATTTTGTAACGAGCAGAGGAGCGGATTGTTCCTAGAAACTTGTGCAAAAATCGTGTGGTGTGACGGGAACCGAACACGTGACCTTTCGCATTCCGGGCGAATGCGCTTCCCATTGAGCTACACACGCACACATGATAATGCACATTTTAAGGCCCATACAACATACCCCCCTCTCAACACCGAGGTCTCTCGAGGTCTAGGGTCAGATCAGAGGTCTAGGCGCCTTTGTTTCTGCGAACTAGCTCATGCTCGGGTTTTCTTCTCTTTTTTCATTTTCTCTTTTACTTCTTATCCCGGTTCGGACCCCATGTAAATAACATTATAGCCTACTCCTCGTTGATCTCAGCAACGGATTTTTATAACGAGCAGAGGAGCGGATTGTTCGTAGAAACTTGTGCAAAAATCGTGTGGTGTGACGGGAACCGAACCCGTGACCTTGCGCATTCAGGGTGCCAGGACAATAAATCACAGAAATAAGTTACTTTCGGTGCTTTCATAGTGAATGGAAATTTGAGACGTAAACAACTCGTTAAAGGCCTCAATCGGATCAGTTTTACCATACGTAGGATAGCGTCTCTGACTTTTTTACTTTCTCTTTTTTAACCCGTACGACCTCAATAGCCTAACCATTGCCTAATCCTAAGTTTAAAAAACATTAAAAGTACCTGAAAAACTTTTATTCTTGAATTTGTGAATTAAGTTCTTGAGTGAATCAAACTCTGCACTGTCTAACGCTGCACACTGACCCAAGTAAGTGTGAGGTGATTGCTGACAAGCAGAGAAGAATAAGAAATAAGATAACACGAAGGCACTGTAGACGTTCAGAGAAAAAATGCACTGTCTGACAATGCACGCTGCCCACACATAGGAAGTCAGAGATGCAGTCCGACGTGAGGTCAAGTTCAACTCATCATTCATAACCGTGATTATGCCAACAACATAAGATGTGATTAGAAAGCGCAAAAACAGTTTGAACAAATTGAATTTTACATTACAATGGACTGCGTCTCTGACTTCCAAGGAGTGGTGCACCGTGCAGTGTCATACAGTACATTTTTTTGCGATCGTCCGCAATATCTTCGTGCTATCTTGTTTCTTATTCTTCTCTGCTTGTCAACTATCACCTCACGCTTTGTTGGGTCAGTGTGCAGCGTCAGACAGTGCAGAGTTCAATTCACTCAGGCAATTAATTCACAAATTCAGAAATACAAGTTTTTAAGGTTTTTTCATGTTCTTTTCTGCTTAGGCTTGTGCATAGGTTACGCTATCTCGTACGGCTCATGAACGAGATCATACGGTTTAGGAACGCGACAGTAAAAAAGTCAGAGACACAGTCACGCGTGGGGTAGAACTGATCCAATAAAGTTTTTATTTTAGGGTCCGAAGTTATTCTCCCGCTCTTCCTACACTAAAGGAGTTGTTATCGTGACTTGCGATAGCTGCCACAATCATCACATCATCGCCGATAACCTCGGATGGTTTTCTGATTTAAAAGGAAAGAAAAACATTGAAGAGATTCTCAAGGAGAAGGGAGAGACTGTTTTCAGGGGCAGCTCGCAAGATATTATTCAGGTACCTTTTCAAAGAATATGGCAGCTTTGTATATCTGACACAAACTTTTTATTTCTTGAGAAGCAGTTTTTTGACGATAAAGGTTATGAATTTTTTAAAATTCTAAAACGTTTGAGTGGTGGAGCATTACAATTCAAAAAAAGTGGAAGATAAGTGGAGCACCGATTTCGTACCTTCTTTAGTCTCTAAAGGGATTGCCGGGAGATGGAAATGGAATACATGTTGCTACTTTATGAACCGAGAAATCACTATAAAAAAGATTAAGCAATAAGAAAACACCATAATCTATTGCTTTTTCACGGCAATTCGTGGTGAGACTAAAGAAGGTACGAAATCGGTGCTCCACTGATCTTTCACTTTTTTTGAATTTTAACGCTCCATAACTTTTTTAGTCTCCGAATCGGGCATAATTTTGTTATGGAGCATAAGTCACCAGAAAGTTCTGAAATTTTATCGGGACTCCTTCGTTAATGCCATTGTTTGCTGATTTTTTATCCGTGCATCCTCTTTCAATTACCATATTTCATTAACTTTTGCCCTTCTAACTTCAGCTCGCTTGAGTATTATAGGTCATAAATCGGGAGCAGGGTTTTTTAGTGTGCAAGAAAAAGTAACAGTCGCCCGCCGAATGCTTAACATTTTTTTAACAAAAGGGTCCCCCTCATGATAAAAAACAGGAGTCCGCGAAAAAAAAAATTTTTTGTTTCACATAAGGGTTTTGGAAAAATGATTTGGAAAAACAGAGGCGCATCGGGGTCTGACATGACTATTTAACCCCTGATCGGGGGTGTTTTTTTCCCAAAAAGTGAAAATGCTTGTGTTAAAAGTAGGGATTTAATTAACCAAGTTTTGCGTTCTGGAATAAGCACTCTTTTCAGTGGGAGAAATGAAAAAGCTCTACTCGGAGCACTTGCCGATCTCGCAAGTCTCGCGTCTTATCCTGGCCGCTGGCTCTAGTATAGCTGCGCTCGCAAACCCGGCCAGGGGCGATATGGTCGCTGCCTCAGGAGAAGCGACCGCTCTCCCTTTCATCCTCCAGAACATACGTGAGCGGATGGAGTCAGATGATGCCGGCAGAGAGATACTCAAGAAGCAACCGCGCATTACCGAAGAGACAATCGATCGGAAGAGGCTTCTCTCCCTCCCCTCAGGCACATTTGGGCGGGAATATGCGAGGTGAGACTACGAACCCGGGCTTTGGGTTGATCTGAAAAGCTATATGAAATGAGCACGTGCTGGGAGAGAAGGCTGGGTCGTTGTCCGCGAATCCGGCCATGGGTCCTATCCAGACTGTTTCATACCACCCACAAAAAACGTATAAATCAAGAATACCACTTGTGAGAAAAGGGCACGCTCTGCAGAGTCTGATAACAAACGATAAAAAAAGAAAAGTGCCATACAAACAGAAAACATGCGCCGTTAGTTTTTTGGTCGGAGAGCGCGTAGATTTTACTCGCAGTGCGGGTTGTAGAGTAGAAACATTTTGGTTTTATCACTATTTTCTCCCGAGTTCGAGAAATGAGCAGAGTATTCCAGCAGACTGAGTCATTCAAAGCGTTCGGTTCTGATTCTGGCATGAATTCCCCAAACGATGTTTATGGGGCTGTCGCTAAAGAACTTCTTTAGCTCAGGTTCCTGACAAAGTTGTCGACTTCCCCAGATGCGCGTCCTGCGGTGAAATTCATCAACGACGAGGGGTTACTGTATGTGATGAGGAGGTATCGAGAGACTCATGACTTTACGCATATCGTCCTCCAGATGGACACGAATATGCTGGGAGAGGTTAACGAGTCATTCTAGTTGCAGTAGTACAGTAATCCGATCTAGTACAGTAATCAGTAGTAAGTTGTAGTAATCCGATCTATACAATGAGAGTCTTTCGTTGTTGATGATTAATCAACCCCTCAGCCGGGTATTAGAAAGCTTCAAATGGTTTGTTGTTGTTTTTCAGACGAACTAAGACATAAAAAGCTCGAAAATAATAACTTTATAAACTTCAGAACAGGAAGAAAACCACTCATTTATTTAAACTGATACCGATTCTGCAAAATTAGATAATCATTGTATGTATTTATGATAACCTAACAATAAGATTTCTTTCAAGTTTTTTGCAAAAATATTTTTGTTCATATTTCTCATTTAGCTATTGATTTTGTAATTAAAAATACTTATGCAAATAAAATATAATTGAAGGTCACCGTGAAGTACTGGGAAGCGGTGCAACTCGGCCTCCCCATGGCGGTGTTCGGATCTGTCCTGGGAGGAGCGAGACTCCTAACGAAGTACTATTCCTTGTTCCCAAATAGTGAAAGATAGTAATGGATTGAACCCATAGGTCCCCAGTACTGTTGAGGATTTTGAAAAGCTGCCGTTGTTTGAGTGGGGATCTCTGGAGTAATGATGAACTTCTCTGCCCTTTATCTCTACATCGCTTCTCTTTATTCCAGACTTCACCGTTCTAAGAGCATTTATAAACAAAACAATAATTTTTTGTTGCAAGAAGTGAACTTCGTTAGTCATTGGTTGAATCTGACTGCCGTTAAACGACTTCGCATTGTCTCACTAGAAGTGAAGTTCTGGAATGAAATGACTCAATTTTAAAGATAAGGTTATGCCGTCTCTCAGGTATTAGGCTCGAATGGTTTCTTGAATGTTTTGAGTGCACTGTCGTGCTTGTAGTAAAGAGCGCGAGTAAATAGGGAGGAGTTTTCTGAAACAGAATGAAACCTGTAATGTTCTTGAAATATCCAAATCTTAGCAAGGATAGAAGAAGCACTTCCGTGTATTGAGCCTCAAACTCGGAAATATCTGAGGAGGATTGCAGGCACCGGCGACTATTGATTGAGAGGAACCTTCCGTGGGTGACGCGGCAGGCGCTATCCGCACGCCTCTTCATTGCGTTCGACTGGGAGAATCACTTTGATCTATCGATTCGAGATCTCCAAAGCGTGCTGAATGTGAATCCCATTGATGAATATAGGATCTAGTGGTCATAGTGATTGCTCATATTATACTAATAGTAATTACATTGTTTCGAAAGCTTTCGTAGTATTATTATATATGTATAACTCGTTTTTTTTTCTGGTCAAGGATTCGAGAATAAAATGTGCAAAAAGCAATCGCAATTTTTTTTCAAATTTTAACAATCAAATTTCAGAACACAGTGAAAACAAGAAAAGCTAGAGCCATAGTCAAGCGTTCTTTGATATTCTACAACAAAACATATGTAATTTAACAAGTGTTGCACAGCGGAAAAAAAATCATTTGTTTTTTATATTTTTCGTCTTTCGTTGTTTGCCGATAGATCGCACAGTTTGTGGTGCACGATGTTGAGTTGAAACTTCCTGAAAAAGAACCTATGGTCTAAAAACCAAAGAGCAATTTTTTTTAAAAAGTGAGGGATAAAAAAATTCACATCAAAACTGATAACCTACAATTCAAGAGAGCGAGAAAAAGTTACAGAAATTAAACTAGCTGTCAGCTCGAATTTTCGTCAGATGACTAAACGTTCTTGGAAATTGTCAAAAGAAAGTGAGGGGACTACAAAATTCAGGCAACTTTTGAATTTTCTATGTATTGCAATTTGAATTGCAATTTTTTTACTGTTTTGTTCTGCTTAGGCTTAGGTAAAGGATACGCTGACGAAGTCGCACGGCTTAGGAACGAGACCACTATGTGTTAAGTGTGTGAACTAATGAACAATTCACACCTGAATATTGTAGTCCCCTCACCTTTTGTCAACTACCAAGTTTGTTCTATTAGCGCCAGTTCGCGAGCGAATCGAACAGACTGGCGCCACTTAGGTTTGAGATTGCAGGTCTAAAGGGGAGGACTACACTTTTCGAGTCTAAATTTAGTTTAGGTTGACAGGAAAACTCAATTGATAGTCGATGAGTCGGTTTTCGTGATATATCGGAGCCATCCAACAACTACGCCTTTAGTCTTCATGTCACTCGAACTACCACTGAGGTTTCTTGTGAGTTATTGGGCAACTAGAATGAAGGTGGAGCAATGTATCCGTTTCTACTCTTGATTATCAAATAACCTTCCAACTCGTTTAACTCATAACTGCAAGAAATTTTCAGATAGGAATAAACCTCGTTGGCTTGAACTCGCAAAGGGCTGAGCTGAGTTTTGACAAGATTAACGATCTCAGCGGAGCGGGCAGTAAAGGCGATAGCATCTGTAGATTTCCTGCGTAAGAGTGGAGAGATGATAGTGTCGAGACCACAACATGAGTACACTCGACTCGTAATTCCACAGCTGAAGCAGAAAAAAGTTGACGCAACGATTGAAAATCTTGTTTTGCAGTGGTTCAAAGATCCGCTGCAGACCTTTCAAAAAGTGAATTTTTTGAAATTAAAAACATAGACTTAAGAATACGGTTTGAAAAGGATTTTCAACCCACGAGTTCACGTTCCCGCCGATCTGCAAGTCCATGCAAGATACATTAGAAAAAACACTTAGACCCTAATAGGGATTCTCTCTCCCTCCACACGGTGCCTAGTATTGTGGGTACCAGGGGTTAAATAGTTACCGGACCAGCTATGTTTTTGTTGTTGTAGATTGCCCGCCGTAGGTCTCCGGCTGGGTAGACGAGGTCTTCTTCGACATGGCTCAGAAAAACAATAACCTTACTTACATCATTTATCTAATTACATTTATTTCTCTTTCTCTCTCGGGGGGTTTTTTTCCCCTTCATTTTTTTTTGAGAGAGAAAGGAATCACTGGTATAAGAACTTAACAACAGACGTCGGGCTATTCCACAAATCTATACTTCTTAAAAGTGTGTGGTCACAGCGACACGAGAATAAATGACTAGTTGTATGTGGCTCTTCTAAACATTTTGGGCAAAGAGGGGATTGGGCAGCTCCTATTCTGTGTAGGTAGCTGTTAAGGGAACTTGCATAGCCACTACGTAGTTGCGATAATGTTATTTGTTGTTCCCTGGGAAGTTGATTCGTTGATTTATGGATTATGTTGGCGCATACATGTTATCTACATTCTCTTTTCTTTCCGTTCTATTCTGCTTTTCTTCTATTTCTCTTCTCACTATTTTTGACTTTCCCCATCTCTTTTCCATTTCACTCGGCGCGTACAAACATGCATTAGACCGGTCTCGTTTAACGTCTGAGGCCGTATGCATGGAGAAATCCAAAAATATTATGAGCTTGGATTATCAGTTATCCAACTTTATTTCAATAATCTGGTATGTATGGAAGGTATAATACTTTTGAATTACTGATAATCCGACGAAATCAGTAAACCTACGCCGGAGGTAGTTTATTGAACAATCCAGAAAAAAATTATCGACACTTTCATGTTGCTCTTTTTGAAGTGTTTGTAGTGAAAGTAAAAACGACAATTATAGTGTTTAGAGTGCCTTTAGTATTCGGTAATTATAAAGTTTGGAGTGCATTTTGATGCATTTTAGTGCTTACGCTTGTCTTTCCACGTCCTTCTTGACAATATTCCAAGTGTGATCTGACATCCGTGAATACCGATTTCCATTATCCAAAACTAATAACATTTTTGGATTTTGTAATCCTTGTATTTTAATAATTCAGATCATTATAATCTGTTTTTCATGGAAACGGCCTCTTATGGGTACGATAGAGGGTCAATAAGCAGAGAAGAGTGCACTCGAAAACAAATTTGAGCTTGATATTAATAGCTGTTATTGAGATCGAGCGCAATACTTGCAGATACGTTCTTTACCTGTGGCCAGAATTTTTATCTGACCCACACTGCGAGTAAAAAAATCTATGCGCTCTCTAAAAACACCGAAAACATTGAAATCTACGCACTTGGAAAAAAATTTTCTCGGATTTTTCGTAGGGAAAGTCCAAATTATTGAGAAAATTGAATGTTGAACTCTGAAATTTTAAAAATATTAGCGCTCGAAAAAATTCGTGCCTGTGGCTGTAGAGAGCTATTGCCGTTGAGACTGCTGATGGCGAAATGACATCTTTGTCGAAGACGACACACTCGGCTTGCTTGGACTTCATCATTGTAAAAACTGCATTCATTCCCACAGCGCCGTAATCATTCTGCAAACGTTCTCAGTTCATTCACATTTGGTATTAAATTAATTACACAAGTTTGAGGGTATTGCGCTCATGATGCTTCAATAAGCCGAACGTCCGTGTCTTTCAGATCGAAATTCACAACTCATCGTCAAATCTGACACGAAATTATTTTTTGAATATCTGAAACTTCTTCACGATGCGCGTTGCACAGCTTTCTTAATCAACTTTTGGTTGCAGTAATGCAAAAAAATTGGCACTTGTCTAGTTCGACGTAGGCTCCTCTCCATTGCATTTCAAGGACAATGTTGCTCTTATTCTCTCTCTCATTTTCCTCTCTTTCTAATCCCACTCTGTTATTTTTACATTTAAATACGCTTAGGCTTAGTAATTGTTTACGCCAACGAGGCCGCCGTATCAAAAAATTAGTCATAAATCAGTGACTCCGCCCTCCGAGGGGAAGCGGAGCGGAGCCTACGTCGATCTGGACAAGTATTAGTCATAAATCAGTGACTCCGCCCTCCGAGGGGAAGCGGAGCGGAGCCTACGTCGATCTGGACAAGTATTAGTCATAAATCAGTGACTCCGCCCTCCGAGGGGAAGCGGAGCGGAGCCTACGTCGATCTGGACAAGTATCAAAAAATTTGTGAGAGCAGTTATCACGTATGTAAGATAGAAAGAAAAAAGGATGAAGAAGAAACCTCAAAGTCGACGAATTTTCTTTTTCTTCTTTTTCGTTTGCCTTCTTCGCATGAACTCGAAACGCTGGGTTGGGCATCAACGACACGGAAGCCGTTAGCTAGTAGATGTTTACCGACTTCATGAAGAAGATCGTTAGAAGAGCAGCTTTCTTTAGTTTCTCCTGCATCCCAAGTCAACTTCACGGTCGACTGCAGATATGGAAGACCTTCAACTCGTTTTTTCACCATCTGTAATTTTTCGTTTCTGTTTAAAGAATCCGTTTTGTTTGACTAGTTCGGTCAGCGCTTAATTCCGATTTGCTCTAGTTATTCTTCTCAGTTCGTCAGTTGTGTTTTACATAAAAATCTTTTTTGCTGGAACCTCATGATTTCGTGCATTCTAAAGATGGGTTGAGTTGTTCCCTTTAGCGGTCGAACGCGAAAAACTAGATGGAACATTCTCGTTTAATCTTCATGAACTCATTGATTAAGTATAGACTTGTTTCTCAGCTGAAACGTTGTGCCAAATAATTTTTGGGTTTTCTTGTAGTTAAAAAAATTCTGCCAATCAAAAAATCATGAATATACAGCGTTTTCAATATCAACTTTATCAGAAAAGTTGAAAAATTTTTAATTTATAAGCTTCACGTAGATTAATGTCCTATATAGTAAGTTTCTTGCTCTCAATTATTTGCTGTTGAAATTAGGTTCTGTTGAAATTAGGTTGTTGAAGTAACGTTCGTTTTTGAGAACGAAACTATATAAATGTTTCGATTTAAGTTGGATAGTACTTCTCTATTTTCAAATTTTTTTCTTTTCAGAACACGGGTCTTCGAGTCGAGGTTTCGTTGCTTTGCGGCGATTCTCGTTTACTCGGTAACATTTTCAAGGCAGCTTTTCAGAAATAGGAATTTTCTTTGAATCGGCTTTTTGGGGCGCTACCGCATTTTTTTTGGTAAGCATTTACGGCGAGATTAAGTTTTTGAACTTTCGCAGATTTTTTTGGACAAAACGTGAGCTAAGGAAGCGACGTAGGCTTTCAGTTTTTTTCAAAAAAAAATATCTATTTTTCAAAAATTTTGGCACTTGTCTAGTTCGACTTAGGCTCCCCCATCTGCATTTTGATGCACGATGTTGCTGCTGATCTCTCAAATTTTCCTCTCTTTCTTATCCCTCTCCCTGTTAATTTAACATTAAAATACGCTTAAGCTTAGTAATAGGGCACTGTTTGCGCTTATGCCCTCTCCCCCCTACCAGAGTTTCTATGGATTATACGTCTGACTTATTTTACAAAAAAAATTTTTTACATAAAAAAAACTATTTTAACAAAAAAAATTTCATTTAAAAACGCTTAGGCTTGGGCAAAAGTTCAAGCTAACGAGGCCGTACGGCTTAGGCTAACGCACGCATCATTCTTCGACGCTATATTTGAACAGAGTGCATTCGAGGAAAGCGCGTTTCACGAAAACACTCGAGTTGACACTAAAAAAGTTTTTTATCGTTCTACTTCAGTTTTTTTTCGTTTGACTTTGGTTTACTATCGAATTATCTACGGAAAACGTTTCAATAACTCGCAAGTATTATATTGAGACCAAAACTGGCTATAAAACGAATGGAAAAAAGTCGAAATAATGTGGTGAATTTGAAATGCCTAACGTCTTCTCGCTAGTACTTGTCGAAGGAAAATGATTTATATCTTTAAAAAACCGCAATTTTTCAATATAGAGCAGACGGCGAGAAAAATTCGAAATTAAGTTCTATTTAATTTGAAAAATAATAGAGTTTCAATATTTCCGATTTTTAAAATTATATTTCAATTTTTTTTTGGGTCTCACAACGACATGCTTGTTTAGTTTTTTTCCTAAAATTTTTTTTGAGAACAGCATTTTAACACTAGAGGGATTCTCCGTGAACGAGACCGTATCAAAAAAAAAGCCACTCTCATCTGACCCATGGATCCTTTGGTAGGGGGGAGAGCATAAACGCAGCCACTCTCATCTGACCCATGGATCCTTTGGTAGGGGGGGGGGGAGCATAAACGCAGCCACTCTCATCTGACCCATGGATCCTTTGGTAGGGGGGAGCATAAACGCAGCCACTCTCATCTGACCCATGGATCCTTTGGTAGGGGGGAGCATAAACGCAAACAGTGCGAGTGTTTACGCTAAAGAGGTACTACGGCTTCGGCTAATGAGACCGTATCAATAAAAGGTGGTGAGTGAGCGTAGTTTCGCAAAGACTAACCCACGATTTGATTTTTCAGAAATTCTTTTTTCATCGGCAAAAAAATTGATCTTGTGATGAGTTTTACCATGCGGTCTCGTTCCTAAGCCGTACGGCTTTTAACGTAATCTTCACCTGAGCGTTGGCGAAAAAACAGAACAGTGAAAAGTAACTGAAAAATAAGAAATTTTTGCGTTACAAAGTGTCTGGTTCGAAGTATCGCGATACGGTGAGTGTAGTGAGATAAAAGATTACTTTTATGAAAATTTGCTTAGGCTTACGTGAAAGTTTTTATCAAAAATAGACCGTTACGACATTGGTCGTAGAGACAGTTTTCTTCAAATTTCCAGGACCTTGTATTACTGAAAGTTACGAACCTTGGTTATCGGTTTTTTTTTAAAAAAAATTTTGTGCTGTTCACGTAGTAATAAAACCAAAAAACTTTTATTCAGTAAAATTTTTTTTAAACTTGGAAAAGTTTTGAAAAAAGTTTTTTGTTGAAAAAACTGAGAGCGTCGCTTCTTTGGGTTTACGTTTATTCCACAAAAAATAAGTTTGTGCTTACCAATTGAACTACATTAGCACCCTTTTTGAACAAAAGAATCGATTGAAATAGTTTCCAACGTAGTCGGAAGAAGTTGTTTGACATTCTCGTTGTGAATTTTGTTGTCTTCAAGGTATACATCGTTTTTAAGGTGAATTAACTGGTTAGCAGGTAATTAGCTTAGCAGTGATTTAATCAAAAACAATGTGTTATCGCAATGCTATAGAAGCACATCATAAAAAAGGTTAGCCGGGGATATCTTAATTAGAATTTTTGGAACCTGTATAACACCTGACGGTTTGACTTCACCCAGGCAACACTGCCTCTTTGACTTTCTAGGTGCAGCTTGCAGTATCAGACAGTACAGTTTTCTCCGATCGTCTGCATAATCTTCGTGCTTTCTGATTTCTCATTCTTCTTTGCTTGTCAGCTATCACCTCACGGTTTCTTGGGTCAGTGTGCAGTGTCAGACAGTGCAGAGTTTGATTCACTCAAGAACTTAATTCACAAACTCAGGAATAAAAGGTTTTTATTTTTTGTGCTTAGGCTTAGGGAAAGGATACGCTATCGAAGTTGTACGGCTTAGGAACTAGACCATACGGCTTAGGAACGAGATCGTACGGCTTAGAAACGAGATCGTACGGCTTAGAAACGAGACGGTACTTCTTAGAAACGAGACCGTACGGCTTAGAAACGAGACCCTACGGCTTATAAATGAGACCGAACAGCTTAGAATTGAAACCATACGGCTTAGGAACGAGGCCGTAAAAGGAATCAGAGACGCAGTGTGGCGTGAGGTGAAACTGATCCCACCAGGCCTACATGATGTTCAACTTGAGAAGAAAAATACTAAGAAGCAAGCAGTTCAGCCATTTATGATCAATTCACGCCCCAATATGAAAAAAGATCCTATTTTTACTCTCGTAAGTTAAGCTTTTTGGATTTAAGCCTTGTACTTTGGTTTTTTCGAATCCATCATGACTTCAGAAAATGGATCGCGATCGAGTTTTCCAAGCACTCCGCTCCTCAACTCAACCAGGGGAGACGAAAGTAGCAGGCGATTATTTGAACGAGGTATCTTTTTCCCGCTTACGCGAACGGCATGCATACGCGTTCGTTCGCTCAAACAGCACTTGGTCCTACTATGTTCATATTGAAACCACTAGCACTGATTGTGTAAAAATTAGAGTAAAAATTGCCTCAGAGGCATTCAGAACTGTCCTCTCTCATCTGTATTTCTCTTTTGGGCGTTAGCGGGCGTGGTTGATGGAGGTGGGCGGGCAGACTGAGAGCGGATTGCTTGCAGCTCCCGGAACTCCCGGTCACCCCTGCAGCCATACCCGAGCAGCCCTCAATCACTTCTGCAGGGGAGAAGAAGCGGCAGCGGGCACGCTTCCTCACCGAGCCTTGTGATTCAACGGATTGGAAAGATTTGGGATGCATCACGGATAGCAAGCTTTCGCTGAGGAGCGAGGAAGCTGCAGAAGAGAGAGAAGCGCGAGTAAGAGCCCTAATGGACAGATGGCGTGCTGCCGCTCGTCGACAGAGCAGACGCATTCGAGATCCCTGGTTACAGTACAACATCGACCAGTTCCCAATCATTCGTGCTAAGCGTCACCGTTACTCCGCAATACGCAAAACTTGGACGCAAGATATAGTAGAGGTGAAGATGATGGAAACAGCATTCGCTAATGGAGCCATAAGAGAGTGCTTCCGACTGAAGAAGCTTTCTTCTTTGTCTCGCACCAATGACTGGAAGACGGCGGGAAACTATGTCGCCAAGAAGTACATTTCAGAAGCAGCCCCGGCAGTTCTTTTCGAAGACGTGAGACTGCAGATGGACGCCAAGTTATGGGCAGAAGAGTACAATCGGTTTTCTCCTCCCAAAAAAGTCGATATAATGCAAATGTGCGTACTGGAAATGTTGGATCTGCCCGGAAACCCTTATTATCACCTGGAACATTACATTGAAGGCCCTTACATCAAACACAATGGCAATTCTGGTTTTGTGAATGAAATTAGTAGGAAGACGCCACAGGCTTTCTCCCACTTCACTTTTGAGCGGAGTGGACATCAAATGATCGTTGTCGACATTCAGGGTGTGGGGGATCTCTATACTGATCCCCAAATTCACACTGTTGGTGGGACGGATTATGGGGTTGGAAATCTGGGTACAAGAGGAATGGCTTTATTCTTCCACTCTCATGAGTGCAATGACATCTGTCACACTCTTGGCCTCACCGAGTTCGACCTGAGTGATGCGGAGAAGCGGGCCTTGTCCTATGGCGCCCTAACTCTTGTGAGTGCAGCCACAAAATGCGCTCCACGTTCTCTGACTAAGTCCACAGATTCCCTATCGTATGAAGCTCTGGTGAGTGAATTGGATTCAGTAGATGCGATGGAATGTCTCAGAAGACGGACCTTGTCAACCATGTCTTTCGGTAGTGATTCGGAGAAGAAAGGAGAAAATATAAATTCCGAGGGAAAAGACACGGACAAGGACCACGGAGATGACTGCACTTGTGAATTATGTGTGAAAAATATCATGGCTGGCCACGAATTGGAAGACGAGGATGAACGTGGCGATTCCGCTGAGCTGCCAGATGTCGGAGATGAAAAACCCTTGATTAGGAAGAAAGCCTTTCACACACTCTCAAATGAAATTTCCGATAAGCAGTTAGGAATGCGAGTGAGAGTGGACAGTTGGAATAGCTCGTGTGGCGAGTCTCTCGGCAGCAGTTCCGGGCAGACGGGGATCACTGAGAAGGAGTGTTATATGAGCAGTGCGATGAAGAAGAAGAGCGTGCCCGCAGGAGTGATGTCGGCCTTCCAGATGGAAGAGCTCCATAGAGTATCTCACAAAGCGACGGTTCTCGGTCAGATCCACTTGGACTTGGCCAGATACCACGAGTCGGGACGGTTCAGGGGTTATGAGGTTAACGATGAGAAGAAGGCTGCTTTAGGAGAGGAAACGGGAAATGAAGTGAAACTTAAAGGAGACGACCTCTACGACAAGGAGAGTGCACTTTTCCATTTGGACGTCGCCAGAAGATGCGGCGTTCTGGAGGCCATCGTGACTGTCGCCCACATGGCATACAAAAATCCACATGAGTTGTTGAAAGACATCGGATTTGATGAGAGTTGGGAAGATCCTATGAGGGAAAACGCGGAGGAGGAGTTCGACCAAGAAGCGTTCGCCTTCGAGATGATGCTCACTGCGGCTGAAATGGGCGATCGCGCGTCTGTCCTTTTTGTAGCGGAAGCATACGAAACGGGCAGAAATATGGGCAGAAAAGGCGCAACATCGTATCCAAAAGCCATCGAATGGTACCAGAAAGCGATGGGATTCGAAGATGATACCAACACCGAAGGA
This sequence comes from Allodiplogaster pararmata, assembly GCA_964056735.1. NCBI lineage: Eukaryota > Metazoa > Nematoda > Chromadorea > Rhabditida > Diplogasteridae > Allodiplogaster > Allodiplogaster pararmata. The sequence goes on along the minus strand of OZ057408.1, from coordinate 20,724,746 downwards.
TCATATAAGAAAAAGTATGTGATTCTTGCCAAGATGGCGGAGATGTACCAAGAGGGAGGTTATGGTCTGGACCAGGACTATGATAGAGCTTACAATCTGTACACCGAAGCTGCTGAAGTAGCCATGGAGAAAACAGAAGGCAAACTGGCGAACAAGTATTATGAACTGGCAGAAATGTGTGCTCTTTAAGAATTACTATACATTTTGTAGTTATTTAGTGACTTTCATGAAAGTTTTCTAGAACTGATAGTGGTAATAGACTCATTAAAGAATTTTGTAGAGAACTCTGTATAAGTTTAAGCCTTATTTCGGCCTTTGTTCTTTTGAATGTGCCAAAGCCTTTGATTTTTTTGGTGTCTATTTGCTTCCTCTGTTGCTATATTTCACTTTTCGCTTAACATCTAAGCCTCCTGTACATTTCTGTCGTGGTTCGCCCTTTCCGGGTTCTAATTCATTTGCTCCAATTTATCAATAGATTGTTCAAAAATTTTCTAAAAAGCATTGTCTACCATTGTTGCCAGGTCTGACATGTACAAAACGTGTTCTTTTTCCTCTCTGCCTAGTTATTTACGATTGCTCTAGTTATTTACGATCGCCCTAGTTATTTACGATTGCCCAGTTATTTACGATTGCCCAGTTATTTACGATCGCCGTAGTTATCTACGATTGTCCAGTTATTCACAATTGCCCAGTTGCGTTATAAATTTTTTTCGGAGACTTGTGACTGAGTTCGGAGCATTGAAAAGCAAGATTGATGAGCATGAACAAATAGAAAAATCAAATCATGATTAACTTTACAAAAGTTAATAAGGGTTTGTAATGAAAATGAACAGGAAAAGAATAGCAGTGTGTGTGTGAAATTGTTGAGATTTGATTGAAAATTGCGATGCTACACATTATTGTGAAAAAGACGATAAATATTGAATGAGAGCCTTTGGTTTCGGCGAGTTGGGAGGCTCTCGATGGTAGCCCCGTGTTGAGCAGGCTCTCGATGGTAGCCCCGTGTTGAGCAGGCTCTCGATGGTAGCCCCGTGTTGAGCAGGCTCTCGATGGTAGCCCCGTGTTAAGCAGGCTCTCGATGGTAGCCCCGTGTTGAGCAGGCTCTCGATGGTAGCCCCGTGTTGAGCAGGCTCTCGATGGTAGCCCCGTGTTGAGCAGGCTCTCGATGGTAGCCCCGTGTTGAGCAGGCTCTCGATGGTAGCCCCGTGTTAAGCAGGCTCTCGATGGTAGCCCCGTGTTGAGCAGGCTCTCGATGGTAGCCCCGTGTTAAGCAGGCTCTCGATGGTAGCCCCGTGTTGAGCAGGCTCTCGATGGTAGCCCCGTGTTGAGCAGGCTCTCGATGGTAGCCCCGTGTTGAGCAGGCTCTCGATGGTAGCCCCGTGTTGAGCAGGCTCTCGATGGTAGCCCCGTGTTAAGCAGGCTCTCGATGGTAGCCCCGTGTTGAGCAGGCTCTCGATAGTAGCCCCGTGTTGAGCAGGCTCTCGATGGTAGCCCCGTGTTGAGCAGGCGTTAAATGAGACCATTTAAAGGGATTTTTGTTTGCGCCGACCGAGTTGGAAAAGGGATGGTAAGACGCTGAAAAGAGTATAAAAGGGAACTAGAGGAGTAAAATAGAACGGAAACATAAGATAATGTTGATCATTTTCGACGCGAACATGCATTCGCCGACATAGCTGGTAGAGTTACTCTTCAACCGTGATGTTGAGTGTTCCTTGGTCGAGGGCTTCCCATCCGAGCTCCTCCGTATAGTCGCAGATGAAGGTGTCACAGTGGACGTTCGCCTTCCTGCTGCCATCTTCTTCAAGAACACCATCAACAAGTATTGGGCAGTGAGTAATTCATTTTTGATCTGAAGTTAAGATTAAAAGCTTAATTAAAAAGGGTAACTTTAATTAAATTTACATTTCTTTTTTTAACGAAATGTCTTTCATAGGCTGCGCTCCATTCCATTTACTTGGAAGGTCGATAGCTCACATCGACTTTTCAACAACAAAAAAACAACTCAGAATCGCCCGCTCATCAGAGCGGGATAATTAGAGAAGAAAGCGGGAACTGAAGGGAAGAAAAAAGAAAGATTCGTTGGTTTGGACCCCCCCCCCACTTGAGAGAACGATAGTTTTTAGAATATTTCAACAAAGCTGATGAGCTATGCGAGAGTTAACCTAGACCATTAAATAAAATTAACTGTTTTAATTGAGTAACGCAGTTTAGAGGCATCGACGCCTTTTTAAGAGGGCCATTAATCAGTTTTCAATTTTAATTATGATTTAAAGTTGATTAAAAGTTTTAGATTTAAAAAACTCAACATGAGAAATTTTTTTTCATTACTTAGCCTCTTATGATCAACCATGCTGGCGATTACTATCATAAACCTATTTTCAGGGGAGTAATCTATCAAGTTTGATGAAGTTATTGCAGTCCTCGGAGCTAGAAGAATGCCGAGCAGAGCAAGGCTTTGTCATATCGGAGGGAGACAAGTCTTTCATCAAGGAGAATGTCACCGATGCTCTCGTCGTATGTAAACTGGCCCCTGTGCGGTCAGTATCCTCGCTACTCTTCTGATAAGGAGTCAGAGCTTTTATTCTCGTCGGAAGGAAGTACTCGGAGCGGCCGTAAACGGTTTTAAGAACCTAACTATCCTAAAAACTAGGGTGTGAGTGATTTTGTACACTCTTTTGTCAGCTTCTGTGTATTGATAATCTACGGGACTCTGTTTTCAGTCACGAAAGGAGACGATTATATGCGATGTGTTCCTATATAAAACCACTTTGTTTCCTCAAGAGAGTTCATAGGTCTCAAAATATGTCTGCGTTGACGCACCTTTGTATCTTGAAACGCACTAATAAGAGCTTAGAAAGAATGTTCTGTGAGAAGAGAAACTATTGTCTGACTCTAGAGGAGTTACCGTAAACAGAGGAATAAACCACGCTCAGAATTTTCTTGCGAATTGAGAGACGGGGACCAAATCCGAATCTAACATATTGGGCCATGTTTTCCCCAGCAATTGAATCAAACAATCTTGCAGTTCTTATGCACTTTAACCAAGCATTGGATCGGCCTCAAATTAAAACCTGATTCTTGCAGTGTTCACCTATGCACTGTAATCCAGACGATCGCTCGGTCGGAGTTTCCCAACAACTGGCCCTCACTGCGGCCAAAGCTGGCCACAACCTTCCAGAGTGACGATGGAGCGAAGTGGTTGGCTGCGCTGGAAATCCTATACAAGGCAAGAGTAAATTATTCCGGCCTGACTGGTAGCATCAATCGATATTTCAGCCTGATTTATATCATCAACCGATAGTTCAGCCCGATTGATATCATCAGTCGATAGTTGAGCCCGGTTATATCACCAATCAATAGTCCAGCGTGATTGATATCATCAATCGATAGCTGAACCCGATAGACATAATCAATCGATAGTCCAGTCCGATTTATATCATCGATCGATAGTTCATCCAGATCGAAATCAGCCTTAAATAGTCTGGAACTTGGTTCAGATAGCCTCATTGTACGAGTACAAGCGGGCGAAGGAGCGGCAAGAGCTGATCAATCTGGTCGCGCCCTTCCTGCCGCTTCTGTTGGCCCGTTTTCAGCAAATCATTTCCATCGTCTCTCCTCAATCACTGTTGCTTCAGAAGCATTTCCTCAAGATCATCTACTGCCTCACACAGGTTGCGCCACTAATACAAATTATCAATCATCATTTTAGCAATAATAGTAGTAACGGTAATATTGAAAACAATACAGTAGTAACAATCAGTGTGTTTCTTTATCTAACACGTACTGCGTACGTTTTATATGCGCAAATCTCTGCGCTATACAAGAAAACTTGTTATACAAATGCTGTGTTCGTCTGCTCTCTCTCTCTCTCTCTCTCTCTCTCTCTCTCTCTCTCTCTCTCTCTCTCGACCTTTCGTTCCTTCATTAATAGAGATCTTGACATTATATATATATATATATATATATATCTTCGGGTAGGAAGAAACAGCCTGGTAACAATGATCTTGGTAGGGATTGGTTTTTTACGAGTTTTGTTAATGATTTCTAATTTCAGTTCAATTACAACCCGACGCTGCTTCCTGTAGAGGCATTCAATGGGTGGCTAGAGAGTGCAAGACAGGTTAACTAGTTTTCTTGAAATTAAAAGAAATAATTTTACTGAAGAGAAAAATGTTTCAAATATTTTTGTTGTGAATAATGTTTTTTTCGATGCATGTTTCGCTGATTTGGCAGATAATCGTGCTAGCCCGGCCAGCGGAATATGAAATTGACAGCGAAGATCCTCACAATGATCTTTTCTGGAAAGTTCGAAAATGGGCGGCCAAGCTTCTGGACAGGGTTTTTGAGAGGTAAGCTATGAAAAGTTTAAAAAATCATATTTATAAAAGCTTTTTTTTCAAGAAGTACTTCGTTGGTATAACTAAAAAAATTTCTTGCAGATACGGTTCACCGGGGCAAGTTGAAGCTTCTTATAAGGAATTTGCAGATCATTTTCTTCAGAACTTCTCCGTACCTTGCATTGAAGCATTCTTACAAGTTAGACTGAATTTTGTGGGGTGAGGTTTTGGTATTAACAAAGTGTCCCTTAATACTGAGCTGTACTCTACCGTACCCTATTACTAGTTAGATTGATTTTTGTGTGAGTAAGGTTTTGGTGTTGGTAGTTTGTTTTTATGGTTAAATGTACCCCACCGTAGCCCTAAACCCTCGGTACACCTTAAAACTTTCCAACTATCAACCGGATACTGTCGTGAGCTTCAAGTGTACCGTGTCGTGATTATACAGTGACAATCCCTTTGGGAACTTAACACAAAGCGCCGCTTCCACTTTGACGGGGGAGACTGCAGGTGTTGGCCCGTGAGAGCAATGGGGAGTTGGTCAGCCACCGCGTTGTGCATTTGGCGCTTTCCTTCGTCTCCACGGGAGTAAGCCACGCCCACTCGTGGAAGGTCATCAAGCCGCACTTCACCGTAAGCCAATCCCTCAAGGACTCTTTTATCTCTCTCTTTCGCTCTCTCTATCTTTCTATCTCTCTCTCTCTCTATCTCTCCTTTCTTTCATCCCTATAACTCTCTGTCTCTTTTGACCATGCGATTCCTGACCATATTCATTTGTTTCCTCTTTCCAGGACCTCGTGCAAAAGGTGATCTTTCCTCTGCTGTGTCACACACAAGAGGACGAGGAAATGTGGAAGGATGATCCGGAGGAGTACATCAGATTTAAATACGGTTACTTTGGCTCGCATCGGTAGTGTTGTATGCTTATTGTTTGTTAAACCTTCATATTCTAAGTTACACAGTTTAAATGCAGTGACGCCTGGTTAATACCAGGGGTTATTTAGTCATGACAGATCTTCTGTCGGCGGGCCTCTGTGTTCCAAATCTTTAGGGGGGGACCCTCATGTGAAAAAAAGGTAAGGGGGACCCTTATGTGAGAAAGAAAAGAAAAAAATTTCCATTCCTAAGGGGGGAACCTTATGGGAAAAAAATTTTTCCGTCTTTGGCGGGCCTCTGTTTTTCCAAATCGTAAGGGGGGACCCTTATGGCAAAAAAATTTTTCGCCTTCGGCGGGTCTCGGTTTGAAAAATCATAAGGGGGGACCCTTATGCGAAAAAAAATTTTTGCCTTCGGCGGGTCTCGGTTTGAAAAATCATAAGGGGAAACCCTTATGCGAAAAAAATTTTTCGCCTTCGGCGGGTCTCGGTTTGAAAAATCATAAGGGGGGAACCTTATGCGAAAAAAATTTTTCCCGCGTTCGGCGGGCGTCTGTCCCTTTTTCTTTCACACTAAAAAACCCTTAAGACTACATCAATGTGCCCCCGTGGTGTAAGGGTAACGCGCGCTCCCGGTTTGAAACGAGATGGTTGGGTTCGATCCCGCCCGGTGGACTAGCTTTTTCTCTGTGCGATAGTTCAATCAATTTTCCTCTTATTGTTTTTTTTCTGGAGCTCAGTTTTTTTTTCGATTCTGGAAGCCTGTAATTGTTTAGAAAAACTTCAGATATGTTCGAAGATCTGCACAATCCCTCCACTTCAGCGGCGTCTCTTCTGATTGCTGGCTGCAAGCGGAAAGATATGATGAATCCAGTGCTTGCATTTGCTATTCAGGTGGGCAGCATTGATTGATTTATGCTAACCGGAGCATGCAAGAATTTGTCTCCATTATGGAAAGACTCACTCTGCAGGGTCTCAAGAATGCCGAGCCCATCCAGGTTGACGGAGCTCTTCATATGATCGGAGAACTCGCATCCCAATTGTGTACATCCAAGGTTTAACTAAAACTTTCTGATTTTCTTAAAATTATAGAAAATTAGGGTTCAAAAAGTCCTTGAAAGTCCTTGGGTACCTATGATGATCAACAACAACATGATCATCAGTTGGGTACCCATGATGATCAACAACAACATGAATATCAGTTGGGTACCCATGATGATCAACAACAACATGATCATCAGTTGGGTACCCATGATGATCAACAACAACATGATCATCAGTTGGGTACCCATGATAATCAACAACAACATGATCATCATTTGGGTACCCATGATGATCAACAGCAACATGATCATCAGTTGGGTACCCATGATGATCAACAACAACATGATCATCAGTTGGGTACCCATGATGATCAACAGCAACATGATCATCATTTGGGTACCCATGATGATCAACAACAACATGATCATCATTTGGGTACCCATGATGATCAACAACAACATGATCATCACTTGGGTACCCATGATGATCAACAACAACATGATCATCACTTGGGTACCCATGATGATCAACAACAACATGATCATCATTTGGGTACCCATGATGATCAACAACAACATGATCATCAGTTGGGTGCCCATGATGATCAACAACAACATGATCATTAGTATGAAGTGCTTTATATTCATGGGCGGCGTTATAAATTTTCTTCAATATCTGTTTTAGAATAGAAAAGGTTTGGTACCAACCTTTTCCGGCTGTTTTTTGAATAGCAAATGTTTTTGAATCAAGCTGTTTGTACCCTTTCAAAACGAAATATCTACCATTGGAGTCGATGACTAAATGCTCGTAGTCTTCGTCGTGGTTACGGTACTTGCTATCGTTTATCGAAACCCACGTTTATTAATCCGTTGGATTCGGTCATAACTTCTGAACATCAAAATATTAGTTCTTAATAAGCTGTTGCTAGATTGGACTTCACATAAGAGTTAGAAATTTACTAGAAGTACAAGCGAGACGTGGAGAAGCTTGTGGATGCGCATGTGACGGCTCAGCTGAAGAGTCCGCATGGATTCGTCCGTGCGAGAGCCGCGTGGTGCCTGAAGTCTTTCCATGAAGCAAGCTTCCATACGAAGCGGATATTCAAAGAGGTCAGTCCGACTGGCTACTTGGATTGGGCTTTGGGCCCTGAAGAGTAAATTGGTTCACTTTTCGATCATCAGCAAGCATAGCTCAAAAATATTTGTTTCAATTGAGGAAAATTCTTAAAAACGACCGCTCTCAGAGCGGGGAAGTCTGGAATGATGAGGAGTGAGCGTAGAGATGAACGGCGGTGATGAAAAAAGTTCTCATTATTCTACACTACCTAGATCGAAAAACGGTCGTTTCTCGAAATTCTTATCAGCGCTTGGTGACCTATGGCTGGGTCTGGAGATCAGTATTTTTTATTGAATTATTCATTAGATCATTGCATGACTAACAGCTTTATATAATAATGAGATAATGTATTATTTGTAACATCAGGCTCTCACCACTATTAGCAGGAGATTGAAGTGTACAGTATGCTTAGAAGAGATTAAGATTTGAGTGCAGTAAAGAAGAGAATATTAATGAAACCACTAATATCACCATTTCTCGGAGAGTGCATAGGTTTAATGAAACCACTAATATCACCATTTCTCGGAGAGTGCATAGGTTTCCTCAGCAGTTTTAGTCAAGAGTTAAAACAACATGGGAAAACCTTTTTCAAATATTTTAAAACTAAATTAGCCGACTACTAATACGTAAAGTGGGGAAAATAAAATTCTGATAAAATCAATGTCTCCGTCGTCTCTTGGTCTGAAATCTGGCGAACTTCTAAAATCGATTGCAGAAGGTTCATGTCATATACTATTTTTATAATGTTTCGTCCTCGTCAAATCTTCAACCTATGGAAAGAGTGTAACCAAAGAAAATTGTAAATTTTAGAAAATAAGATGGATGAGTTGAAGATCGATAAATAATTTGCAGCTGATGAACGGAGTTTTGGACAGACTCGTAGCGCCGGACGAAGAGCTTCCCGTCAAAGTGGAAGCGGCGTTGTGCGTCCAATCCATGCTGCTCTATCACGATGATGACTGTTTGTTTGTTGATTCCCTCTTGAAAAGATTACGTTAAACGATTAGACGCGCACAATTTTGTATGAGCAAGGCATGGAAATTTGTTTTACTTACCGTATTAGAGTGTAATGCATATCGAGAACACGAAAAGGCATTATGCATGGATCTTCAAAACACATCAATATGAAGATAGTGGTGCCAGGGTTTGGACTACAAACTGAGGAGTGCTTTCAATAAAATCCCAGTTCGATTCAGGCTACAATCTCGGTTTTTCTCGATTTCTTTTAGCAAATCGGGCACGTCATAGAAGCAGATCGGTCGCTGAACGTATTTCGAACAATTAAAACTTGAACTCAAGCGTTTGATGGTAGCCTGAAGTTACAGCGGTGGATATGGTGCGGCCGCACATTGCTGCTGTCATCCGAGTGGTTCTGGAGTTGGTTGCAACGACTCAGATCGAGGAGATGTGCGGGGTGATCGATGGGTTAATCGAGAGCTTCTTTGAGGACGTCCTCCCGATTGCAGCACAGATCACAGAGCAACTGGTACGCAAAAGTTGAGTTACCAGGATTTAGCCATCTACCAGCGGCCTGTTCGTCCTCCTTACTGAGCTATGATACAGGGGCGTCTTATAGAGGTTCTGGCGAGACTTCTTCTGTATTGTTCCTCTTGATTTGTGCAGTAGTTTTTTTTCATGAATAAACGGTTCATTCGATAAGATAGATGATAAAATCATTAAAGATTTAAAGGAAAAAAACGATTTCACATTGACGAAGTCAGACAGGCTGAAAAAATAGAATGCTTTATGATTTTCAGAAGAAATTTCAGTAGTGATTTTTTTCCTCGTGAAAACAAAACAATTCTCAGGCGATTTTGTCAACGATGGTTCTCCTGAAATTTCCACCATTGGGTGAAAAAGATTATATTGCGCTGTTACCCGATAGTCCTGTCGCCTGTTTACGATCTATGTAACATTACTGCGGACGGTATTTATGCTCTTGGTGACGAAAACGTTTGCAGTCCAGCGTGTTTTTAACGGGAATCGCGTCAGAAGAGGCCGAAGACCGTACGCCGACCCTGATGTCCATCGTATCGACGCTGACGAATATTCTGGATGCCGTGGAAGACAACACAGAGATCATGATGAAAGTCGAGGGTTCCGTCCTCAAAATTATCCTCGCTGTTTTTTCGACCAAAAATGTCGGTGAGTTCATGTTATAGAAGACTGGTTGAAAATGGTTAATAGTAGAGTAAAATTTTAGGGGGACAAAAAAAACGAAGGGGAAAAAAAATAAAATAAATAATAATAAAAATAAATACATAAATAAACCCCGAGAGAGAAAGAGAAATAAATGTAATTAGATAAATGATGTAAGTAAGGTTATTGTTCTGAGCCATGTCAAAGAAGACCTCGTCTACCCAGCCGGAGACCTACGGCGGGCAATCTACAACAACAACAGGGGGACACTGAGATTTCGCGTCCCTAAAAACCTATTCAGTGGTGCGAAGTTCCACACGTGGAGATACCCTTTCTCGAGTAGTATCTGTGATTTTTTGTATAAACTTATGTTGAATAGGCCAAACAATGAATGACTTCCTCAAAGATTGAAGTGAGAGCAATAGAATATGAATGAAGAAGATTGGGCGGGAAAAGTAGAGATAATGTCCAGATTTCTACGACGACATTCTGATGTTGATGCAATCCCTGTGTGTCACTTACGTGAGTGAGGCGATGTGGAAGGTCTTCAACGATCTCTACAACACTTTCCTTGAGGAGCGCTCCACTTATCTCTTATTCTCGGGTTTGTTATCTTTCTCTATCTCAATCTTTCTTTATCTTTATCTCTCTCTGTTTCTTTGTCTCTTTCTTTCTCTCTTTCTCTCAGTTTCTTTCTGTCTCTTTTCCTATCTCTCTTTCTAGCTTATGTTTCTGAGCAGGAATTTTTTTTAGTTTGCAAGAAAAAATTCAGACGCCCGCCAAAGGCGGAAAAGGTTTTTCATATAAGGGTCCCCCCTTATGATAAAACAACCAGAGGCCGGCGAAAATTTTTTGTTCTGTTTTACATAAGGGTCCTCCTTATGATCTGACTAAAACAGAGGCCTGCCGACAGAAGGCCTTACATGACTATTTAACTTCTTTTCCTGAGGCAATGTCAGGAAGTATTGTTTTTGGGTCAGATGTCATGCCAGTCCTCCATCTTTATGTCACCACCGACACGGAGGCCTTCTTGGCGAGACCCGAACGACTCCACTGCGTCCTCAACATGTGCAAGCTTGTCCTCGAGGTGAGCCTTTTTTTGTCAAGTTTGAGGCGAATGCAAATATTCTAATTTGAAGTGACGAAAGAATTAAAAATTATCTTGAGCGTTTTGATAGGCAGCGCTCGGTAACGGAACCAAGCATCCTGATTCTTTGCTGATCGTTTTGCTGACGTGATTGCATGTTGAGGATGACTCTGAAGGGGATGACAATCAGCTGTCAGCTGCGAAACTCCTCGAGGTGATTCTCCTGCAGTGCGGGATAGGCGTGCCTGAGGCCATTCCCATATCGGTCATGCTCAGCTTTAGACGCCTGGCTCGCCCTATCGAGGGTCTTTCCGAGCTGAAGAACATGCTCGTCTTGGTCAGTCATTCATAAGACTTTGGCAAAAGAACTAAGATTTAAATGCTTTGGGATACCCTAGTTGTTGTTGTTGTGGCCGGCAAGCAGCCCGCATCGAAGACTTTTGGTTATGAACACTCTCTTTAATGAGAGAGGTTCTCGTGTTCTTCGGACGAGATGCGTCCGGAGAAGGGTTTTGATGTCCTTTGCAGTCCTGAGACTGTCATGCTGCACCTTGTGAAGGCGGACATCGTTGTAGCAACCTGTTCATGCTATAGGCCTTGTGAGTGGGTGGTCAACCCGGCCTAGCATCGTTTTGGGTGGGAGTAGAGACGTCTCGTCTGTCGTTGACCGGATATAAGCAAGAGGCTATTTGACTGGCGCCTCGACTCGCCATTGATAAGTATAGCGGAGTATCGGCTGATGTTTTGTCCGGTGGCTTGCCCAGGCCGTTCCGGCATAGCCCTCCTTTGAAGAGCTATACTACCCAGTTTTGGTCCGCGGCGGGATTTCTCCCGCTACTTCCCAGCACGAATTCTTCGTAGGGAGGCGTCCCTCTATCCGCCACCTGAGGTCGCGCTCGATTCTGGACTGGATGATCCGGCTCCATCCGTGACAGGCTCTTAAGGCTGTAGATTCACGAATGGCCACTGTTGCCAGTGTGTTTACCCTAGTAAAAGGATACCCTAGTAAATGCCGTTAGTGTCTTTGAATAGAAATGCTTCGCCTTCGATGGTGCTACAGCCCACAAGTGCACACCATCGCAAGGAACCGGTTCATCCTCACCGGTATCGAGCGCGTCATCAGGTGGCGGATAGAGGGATGTTTCATTGCCCAAGTGTATTGGAGATAGCGGGCTTGCCCGTCACGGACCGAAATTGGATAGTATAGTTCATCAAAGGAGGGCCTTGCCGGACTGGCCTGGGCATGCCACCGGATGAAACATCAGCCGATTCCTCCACTTTACACTGTAATGGCGAGTCGATTTGCCAGTAAAATAGCCTCTTGCCCTTCTCCGGTTAACGAATGGGTCTTGCGAATAGGATCGCCGACTGCGGTGCGAGTGTAGACGGAGAAAATTTCTCCGGATTCAAAAGGATCGTCACCAACCTATCCCAACGGACTCATCTTGACAGGACCTATTGACAAACAACAACAACAACATTCAATAGAAATCTCCAGGCTCTTGATTTTCAAGAGTATCATAGTTTGTGTTTTGAGCGTCTTACAGTTTTTCACTTCAAGTTCCTATAGTTGTTGCTTTCGGGGTCTATTAGTAACTTCATCCAGCGTCCCCTATTTGATGCTTTAAGGTTGCTGCCTATTGTGATGTCTTGCTTTAGGTGTTGGTAAGTGCGCTGTACACGAACCAGGAAGTGACCCTTGGGTTGTTCGCTCAGCTCGCCCTCTCCAGCGGTGCCCAGCCACTTCATCCACTCGACATGATTGCCGAGCAGCTCTTCACTCTCAGCAAGAACTTTGAAGTTAGCCCGCAACTTAGAGAAAAACGCCCCCATCTGTTATGAACAGTGAAATTTTTAGGGAAGAGTCAATAGATGATAGAATGAGTAAATCTCAGGAAGGTAATGCTTTGATGTATAACGTCCCTGTTAAAAGCGGAATAGAAGATTGTAAGATCATTTGAAGGGAGTAGGAATCGGGCAGAGAGTATATACTTCTAGAAATGAAATTAAACGTCCTTAATAGGTACATACAATCGTTAAATTTACCGGTCAAAGGGTGGTTTGCATGCACTGTGAGAGATGGAAAAGAGAGAGGAAAAGAATATTTAAAAAAAGAAGAAGGAAAAGAGAAGGTGGATAATATTTGACATTAACTTTATTGAGCAAATATAGCTGGCTGGCTCGGTTACAAGTTGATCCCTAAGTAGCTGGCTCGGTTACAAGTTGATCCCTAAGTACACATATTATTCACTGGTATCATCATAGACATGTTCTCCCACTTTTTTTTATCGAGTATTTGAGCTAGGTTCGACGAAGAACCATAGGTTACCAAGGGGTGATTGTACATCATTGAGGGCATCCATTCTCGCAAATTGGCCGTGATTGGGTGGTGTGTCCTATTGAGGATGCGAGAAGATCTCCGACCAGCCTTCATCACCCATCAACCGAAAAAGGTTAAGGGGATTCGAAAAATCCGCAGATCAGTTTTTTTAGTAAATTGACGGCGAAATTCTGAATGATAAATGTGTTCGAAACAACTACTATCAAAATTACATTATTTCTCTGGGTGAATCATAATTTTTAGCAAACTCTTTGTAATTATAAAAGCGCGAAGAGCAAGCACTCGATGTCAATCTTCTGAGTATGGCGTTATCTAATTACATATTAGGTACCTTGCTATACCCGTTTCTTCCGCGTGGGTTCAGCGAACTTTTTGAAAGCAACTAACCTTTTTTGTCAGATCATTGAGTCATGTATCACAATTTTCGAGGGTCTTCAGAAGGCGATGAAGAGGCAAACGGAGCAAAGAAAAGTCAGAATCTCATTGCTTAATTCTAACTTTTTTCTATAGCTTCTTAGATAAAATCTATTGGTTCACATCCATGATCCCTATGTATGAATCATCACTTTGATCTCGAGCTGTATCGGATATTTATTGAAAATTCAATAGAATTTTTTAATTATCCCATGCGTCTTATCATTTTGAATCATTTACTGATTCATGTATAGAGAGCAGAGGAATAATTGTTCCGTTCCAGAAAGATATGGACGATTCAGAGGAGGATTCAGAAGAAGTGGATGATGAAGAGGAGATCAATAAGGTTGGCCACTTAATTTTATTGTCTAGACGATCAGCTAAGATTATCGCATCTTTGCAGAGCGGAAAGAAGAAGATGAACCACCGCAAGATGGAGGAGGACCTGGCTGATAGCGAGGACGAATTCGATGAGGTCAGGCATCTCAGAATGCCTTCTCTTTCACTCTCTTTCTTTCTGTATTGTTGTTGTTGTTGTTGCCGGCAAGCCGCCCGCATCGAAGACTTTTTGTTATGAACACTCTCTTTAATAAGAGAGGTTCTCGTGTTCTTCAGACGAGATGCGTCCGGAGAAGGGTTTTGATGTCCTTTGCAGTCCTGAGACTGTCATGCTGCACCTTGTGAAGGCGGACATCGTTGTAGCAACCTGTTCATGCTATAGGCCTAGTGAGTGGGTGGTCAAGCCGGCCTAGCATCGTTTTGGGTGGAGTAGAGCCTGTCGTTGACCAGCACGAATTCTTCGTAGGGAGGCGTCCCTCTATCCACCACCTGAGGTCGCGCTCGATTCCGGACTGGATTATCCGGCTCCATCCATCAGAAGCTCTTGAGGCTGTAGAGTCATGAATGACCACTGTTGCCAGTGTGTTTGGAGTGTGTTGCTTTCTCTCACACTCTTTCTCTCTTTTCTTTCTCTCACAATCTCTCTGTTTCTCTCTCTTCTTTCTCTTACACTCTCTCTGTTTCTCTCTCTTCTTTCTCTCACACTCTATCTGTTTCTCTCTCTTCTTTCTCTCACACTCTCTCTGTTTCTCTCTCTTCTTTCTATCACACTCTCTCTCTGTTTTTCTCTTCTTTCTCTCACACTCTCTCTGTTTCTCTCTTCTTTCTCTCACACTCTCTCTGTTTCTCTCTCTTCTTTCTCTCACACTCTCGCTGTTTCTCTCTCTTCTTTCTCTCACACTCTATCTGTTTCTCTCTCTTCTTTCTCTCACACTCTCTCTGTTTCTCTCTCTTCTTTCTATCACACTCTCTCTCTGTTTTTCTCTTCTTTCTCTCACACTCTCTCTGTTTCTCTCTTCTTTCTCTCACACTCTCTCTGTTTCTCTCTCTTCTTTCTCTCACACTCTCTCTGTTTCTCTCTCTTCTTTCTCACACTCTCTCTTTCGCGTTTTCCTAAAGATTCATTCGTCATTGATATTCATCTCAGGCTCCGATGTTTTCTTATAATGTATGACTATAAAAGAGAAAAACACTTTATCGAAGTCGTTCCAAATCATTCGCCGATAATTTATTTAGTGTTTTTTTAAAGATTAGTTTTTCTGGTATAAAAATTTCTGGTAAAAAATATAATTTCTGGTAAAAAAGATTATCAATCGTATCCTCAAATTTTCTGAATGATTCATCGGTGACGAAGACGTATAATTAATAGCTACATATTAATGTTATCAAAGAAACTTTTTTGTTGTAATTTTTAACATGTTTGAGAATGTGGAATTTAGAAATGAAATCTCGAAAACACAGGTTGCACTAAGTTTTTTGTTGGTTTCCAGCTCATTGTTACGCAAATTTTGTCAGAAGTCTTTTTGCGTGAGATATCATGTACAAGGTCGGACGTAGTCTTCTGTTTTGTACATCAGAAATGAAAATGGAAAAACAAGGGACGACCGTTTCTGGCCTCGGCGAAGTGAAGGGATTTTTCGATTGTAGGGAACGCAAGCGTACTTGGAGATTCTGAGGAAGCGAGAAGGGCAACGGGACACGGATGCTTCAGGAAGCGATGAAGACGCTGACGAGGACACCGAAGACGAGACAGACTCTGATGTCACTTTTTTGGATCCCAATTTTAGGCTTCAGGAACGGAACCGTAGGAGTAAAGATTTATACTGAGCAAGCTTGAAACTTGAAAATTCAGGTTTTACAAGCCCAATACACATTTTTTTTAAAATTAAGAACCCTGGTTTAAATGAGAGCATGAGTTTTTATATTATACATACATATATAAACCATTGACGCTTGTAGCCAGAGTCACAGAACCGGGCTGGAACATGGTACTTTTACAATTAGGTTCTACGAAACTGGCCTTTTTTGCATCAGAAAGCGATTTTTCATTATTTTTTTTTGACGGTACTTTTTTAACAAGCGCAGGTAATCTAAGCTTGTGTAGCAGCAAAGGTAGCTTTCAGTTCAATCCCCACCCTGGAAATATGCACCCAAACCGAGAGGGTTTAGAAATGTTGGAAATGTTTTAATAATTCTGAATCTTCCCACTGCTGCTATATACACTAGCAGTGAGCCAGCAGGCAGCCAATGGTTCTACCAGGTTGGGTCTCTCCCGCATCTCAGGAGAAGCGTACTCTGCCGCGTGGCGGAAACGAGCGCGAGAAAGATTTAGATTATTTTACAAAAGCTCTTTATGAAGCGAGCTTAACACACCAAGAGACTTTTACCTCAAAAGAAAACACAAACCGATATTTCTTCCGCACTTGATTTTGAAATGATTTCTGAATTCTTATAATATTAAAGCTTGTTTCGAAGTAACTTTTGACCTTTTAGAATAGAACTGCATGAATAGAACTTTGTTTTTGGAGTGACGAAAAAGAAGTTTATGTGTGCTTCGGGGGTAAAAAACCGTGTTTAATAGGTTTAAAGTGGGTTTTTTTCTGCCCTATAGACAGCTTTTAATCTTCTACCACTGAGCATCAGTTGTCCCCCTCCCCTGCGTCTCAGGCGGTCTCTCTTAATCCCCTTCAATCAAATTCTCCGGTAGGACTGTGTTCCACCAGTCTAGAGAGAGAACTCAAGACATGTCAGCAAGTTTCAGGCCTTCGACACTCCACTCGACCGAGAAGGCTCTCTGGATGTCTTCGTGTTCTTCAAGGAGACGATGGAGCTCTTCGAAAGCGCCTACCCTAATCTCTTTGCGCAGATGGTGAATACACTGGACGCGACGCAGGCGGAGCAGCTCAAGGCGCTCATCACGGTACAAGAATACGTTTCTCATTGCGAAAATGACACGAAACCCGATGAAAGACAAAGAACCGCCGACGTCAAAAGATTTATGTTTTATCAAGGAGGAAGTTTTTATTTATAAGGGTCTCCCTTATTAATGTGAAGGGGTCTCCCTGCAGTGATAGAAGCTTTCTTCTATCTTTGTTAAATAAACTTTTTTTGAAGTTTCAACGACTTGCTCGTACTATAAACAGGGGTTCAATAGTCATCTGTCGGCAGGCCTCTGTTTTTTTTCAATTTATAAGGGAAGACATTATGTAAGATTAAAAAACTTCGCGGGTCTCTGTTGTTTTTTATCATAAGGTGGAAACATTTTTTATCATAAAAAACATTTTCCGCCTTCGGCGGAAGTCTTTACCTTTTCCTTCAACATTAAAAAAACCTGACCATAAATAGAAAACACGAGTGTTTCGTGTTTTGCTGAACAGAACAGTTTTTGAGGAAGAATATCTAATATAGTTAAATGCCTATTGTTGATGAAATGTGTGAAGCAGCCGATCTACCATACATCACTCAATTTGATTCATATAAGAAATGATATGAAATAGTAGAGTTGAGTGGAAACGTACGAATTATGGCGCTTATGGTTTCTGACAATGTTGAGAGAGCTGAGATAGAAAGAGTAAGCTTGCGTGTTGATAGGTGTGTTGTCAACACGCTTCTCTTGCTGATTCGAAGAAGATCGAAGAGACGGGAGGCTACGATTTCTCAGCCAACTCACAAGTCCCCGCTACATTCAACTTCGGCATGCAATGAAGAGAAACGGACATTTTTGCTCAATTATCGATTGTGACTCAAGTTTTCCGAACGTTCGATAGAATAGTCGATCGATACTTCTTATTCTCCCTTGTGTCTCACTCTCTCTCTTTCTTTCACATGTTTGGTCCAAAGAAAGGGATCAAAAATATCAGCTAGGTTTGTTATTGTTATGGTGCAGGTTTTAGAAAGAGTCAAAGATGCGTGGGAATTCGAGGATTTTTTTAGTTTTTAAAATTGTTTGTAAATTTGAATGCTTGAAGAGTCATTTTGGTTTTTCGGCATAAGAGAATATTTTAATTCCTGGTTTGAGAAAGTAACAGAGATTTTGCATATTCTTTGAAGGGGTCGACTAAAGGTACCAACAGGGGTTGAAAGAGGCACGAATTGATGTTTGGGAAGGAATTCGATTAGAGGAAGCGAAATCTGGAGTTGAGATTTGCCCCAAGCTGAGTATGACCTGATTCGACTCGACTATTGTTGTGCCGAACCTTTTCATATGTGTAATACTCTTCATCCAAATGTTGTTTCTCTGTTTTGCTTCTCAACGGAGCGTGATCCAATCAATGGCCTTTTCGTTATCATTTTATTTCATTGCAGTTGTTATGTTGATTTTTTTCTCTATGCACATCGGATTCAAATCATTACGATTGAATTTTTTTTTAAAAAGTGGTTCATAATCAGTTCTTAGGAATAAGGAAGCAGTGTTCTATCTGAAAGATTGTACTGAAAGGTTTCAATAATGTCTAAAACCTTGTGTGAGCGAAGTGATATCAAGGAGTCATCTGCTTAGTTTGTATTCCTTAATTTTCAATGATAAAGTTGTTATACTGAAGATGTTGACTTTATTTGACACATGAGTCTTGTTCTCAAGGAATATCATGTGAGGAAAAGAAAGACTGACGCCCGCACCTAGGGCAAATTAGTTGGAGGAGACCTCTTTTTATTGTGTCCGAGTCCAAAAAGGAGGAAGAGAACTCTATTCTCTAACTAAAGTATTCTCTTTAAACATGTTATTCATTCTCTCTCAAAGTAGGAGTAGGCTGTTGGGTTGGAAGTGTCCAGAACACGATGCTCTTGCCACTCCAACTCACCTTGCCTCAGGCAATGCTAGTTCGATTTACTTTATCTGTCTTTCTCTCTCTCTCTCTCTCTTCCTATCTCGTCTTTCCAGGCGTAGAGCGCGCAGTGTACCACAAAATATGAGGGTTTCAAAGAAAACTCCAGTTTTTCTCGCTCTCTATCATGATTTCCCCCTGCTCTCTCCCCTTTGCTTTATCTGCCTCAACTAAACCTTTTCGGTATATGCATTTTTTTCTCTCGTTCTCTATTCTTGCTTCTCACTTTTCATTTCGTCTCTTTCTTAAATTCAATCCTCCAATCGCTCACTAATGATGTCACTCTTTAAAAACGAAGTACCTTATTCAACTTTTGAAATTGTGCAAATTGCGAAGTTTTTCTTGGAGATCTCAACGAAATGGGGCTGGAGCAGCGAATGTCATGCTATATTTTGTGTAAACTCTGGGAGTTTTTAGAGGAGTATTGTCACAGAATTGCATCGCTCGAAATTGAAGAAAAAACCACCTAGAATATGGAGAAACGAGCAAGTCTCCAGCAGTCGAACTCTTGCCAATTTAAATCTTTTCTCTGCCTTTCACTAGCTAAGTTCTCCTTCTAATCGCTCGCGGTTCTTTTTTAAATTTTCAAAGTTCAAGTGAGAATAAAATATGTGTTTTAAAAAAAAGTAGTCGTGTTGGAATTTCAAGGCTGAAAATTTCGAAACCGATTTATCTATTTCTCATCTGCTTTCATTTAAATTTTGGGGTTAGTTCGTTTTGAAACTGCGCTGATTTTAAGCCTAAAATGTCTAGTAACCAGGGGTAAAATATTTACCGGACCAGGCGTTAAATAGTGACCGGACCGGTCTTCGCGGATATGCGTTTGTAGAAGTTGACAAAATACGGAATGAAGATAAAAGGTAATATTCAAAAACTTTTCTGAAAATAAGGGAACAAACCAATCAAGAAGCGATGAAAGCTGGCGCGGTCAGTCCTGGTGTCGCCAAACAGCAAAAATAATGCGAAACAATTAGAAAAAAATATGTTTTTAAAGGTTCAATCAACAAAATCATCTTCCTTACTATTATTTTTTGTGAGAAAATTGTTTTTACATTATGATGTTCTCCCATAATTTTTTATAATCCAACAGAGAATTTCTCAGAAAGTAACTCGTTTAAAAACAATTTGTTCCGCAAGTTTACAAAAAGAAGGGTCGTGTTCTAGAGTTTTTTTTTAAACTTTTAGTTCATAACTTCAAGAAGGGCCGTGTTCTAGCTTTTTCGTATTTTCCGTTTCTAGCGGTTCTTGAAAAAAATTTCATTGAAATGTTACTATAGTGTAAGACCGCATAGAGTATTTCGTAATAATTAGTTAGACTTGGGCCGTCCTAAAATTTTTGTAAGTTCTCTAGAATTTTTTTTATTTTGATTTGAAAAAACCATCGAATAACCGAGTGGGGCCTGGAAGGTTCGAGAATGTTCTAGAACCTTCTCTGAGGGTATGAGTGGGAACGTCTCTGGAGCCGAAGCAGCCCGGAATATCACGGATGTATTCGGCGAGTATACCGTGAAAGAGTGGACGGCTTGTCGCTGGTTCACTCGCTTTGAGCAAGGACAAATGGATCTCGAAGATGAAGACAGGGAAGGCCGTCCACCTGCATGGGGAAGAGGATGCTCTACGAGCCCCTGTGCAAGAGTAACCAGAAGCGACCACGCGCAGTTTGGAGAGCGAGAACTGTGGCCACGCAACAATCGAACGCTACCTCCAGCAACTCGGCTTTCGTAAGGTAATGACAAGGTGGATTACACATGTTTTGACCGACATTCAGAAAGGAACCCGTCCTGACCATCTGCCAATCGCTAATAGGCCGAAACGGAAGGACCTTTTGCAAGATATTGAGATTGGGGACGAATCATGGGTCATCTACCACAACGATACTCGCCATTCCGTCTGGCTCCCCCCTGGCGAAAAGCCGCCAATCCAACCCAAACCCGACTACCATCAGAGGAAGATTCTCCTGTGCTGCCTTTGGGATAGGCGTGATCTACTACGACCTCATCCAGGAAGGCCACACTGTTTCAGCTCCCTCATACATGGGTCAAATGGGTGCCCTGGCCCAAGCAGTTCGAGAGAAGCGCAGGAGAACAGCAAAAGTCATCCTCCTGCCCCACAATGCCAGACCACATGTGGCCAAGTCCACCCAGAAGAAGCTAGAGAAGCTGGCATGAGAAACCCTACCCCACTCACCATACTCTCCTGACCTCGCACCCTCCAACTATCATCTCTTCCGCCCTCTGAAGGCTGCCCTTAAAAACAAAAAGTTCGCGAACTTCGAAGAACTCAAAAAGGGCATTGGACGATTCTTTAATTCGCGCCCAGTGGAATTCTGGAGGAAGGAATCCAAACCCTTCCTATTCGATGGATTAATGTTTTGATTAAAAATGGTGGTTATATTGTTGGAGAGCTTATTAATAAATAAAGATATAACATAAAAAACACTGAAATTTTTGGGACAGCCTAATATTTCGTGAAGATGGTGACTGTGATCTGTGAATCGTAAGTTTAAAATGCGTTGAACTCTTTGATTTCATTTCGGTAACCGGACCAGCTATGTTGGCACTTACATGTTCGCCCCGAAAATGATCTGAGAATATTGTTTGAACTTCTTTATATTTTGTTCGAAATTATATTCTTATATTTATTGTTTGAACTTATTATTGTTTGAGAATATTGTTTGAACTTCTTTATATTTTGTTATAACTTACATTCTTTATAATATTGTTTGAAAAAAGTCTCAAACTCAAAGTCACTTTTTAAAAAATTTTCAAAGTCATACATTACATTTATCTTAGTGGCAGATATCTCATCAAGTGTTATGGAGACTTCTTGACGAAAGAGAAACTTCCAGTCGCCAAGTTTTCTCTCTATTATAATATTTCTGAACAATGGCAATATAGCAATCACAGACAAGAATCCTATTCTGTTTCTTGTATGTAGAGTTTTGAAAATCTGAAAATACATTCTTTTTCTTCCGTTCTATTTTACTTTTCCTTCACTCCTCTTCTTCACTTCTATTTTTGCCTTTCCCCATCCCTTTTCCATTCCACTTGGCGCATACAAATATGCCTTAGACCTGTCTCATTTGACGCCTGCTCGTTACAAATAACTGAGTTTTTTCCGAAACATGTATATAGAGACCGCAATAGCTAAAATCTAAATAAGAATAGGTAGTAAAATGGTATTTTTATCACTCAATTCTTTCAAGAAAACATGAAAAAATCAAAAACAATTACTTTAAAGCAGAAAAATAGATTAGATTAGTTTCGAAAATTCTGCCTATAACAAATCTTGGTACGCTAGAGCGCGGAAGGTCAAGTGGGTCCTGTTTGTACTAAAACGCGGCCTTAACTTCGCACTGGTAATCTACATCAACTTCGAAAGGCCATTTTTTTCGCTATGATAAGAAGTTTAATTTTCTCTACCATTATGTCAACTTGAGTTTTGTCAATAATAAAATGAAATAAAATCTTTGCTTTTAGCAATGAAAAGTTCGCCTTTACATGAAGCAGTGACTATACTTACTCTAGCGCGTGGCTCAACTTCGAAAGGCCTTTTTTTAGCTACGATAAAAATTAAAAATTTCTTTTCCATTATGTCAACTTGAGTTCTTTCATTAATATAATGAAATAATATCTTTGCTTTTAGCAATCGAAAGTTCGTTTTTATATCAAAAACAAGGAATTTTTTCTGTAACCTTACGGAATATTAGTTTGGCAGACAAAAATGGCGGACCAAAATATTTTCATTGCGGTCTCTACATATATAACCATTTTTTATTGGAAAACCATGATTTTTAAACACCTCTTTCAACTTTTTATAATAGAAACTTTTTGGAATTTTCGCAACCAATCAAGGCAATTCGTGGATAAAATCGCAGAGCGGTTGAAAACTTTTTCTGAAAATAGTTTTTATCAATGAATTGATCCTATCGCGTTTTCTCTTTCATTAAAAGCAGCACTCTTTTTTTTCTGCTTCAAGTTTTTTTTTCCACGGAAACTGGGATTTTCAATCTGCGTGCATTTTTTTCTTGGTTGGTAAAAAACAGCCGATTATCAAAGAAAGCTCTTTCTAGATCGCATTCCTCAGGAATCTTCTCCCTCCCGCTTCTCATCTGACCTTTCTCTTCTCTCTGAAGAGACTCTTGAATGACAGCGGCAAGCGCGGTCCGCGTGGCACTGGAAGCGTTCAGCAAGGATCGCCCGCCGGTGAAGGGCTTCATCCTCGACATCACCGGAGTCCTCTACAACAGCCAGGAGGGCACCGATGGCATACCCATACCCAGTTCTGTCGATGCGGTCAAAAGGTTGGCACTTCTCCCAGGAGTTCTGATAAGAGCTGAAGCAGGCGTATTTGCTCTTCCCTAATTCAAAATATTTATTTTGAATAATTTCAAACCACAAAATTTCCTAAGTACAATCAGGATGAAATCACCTAATCCTCTTATCCCCCTCAAGTAACTCATCTGTTACCTAATAATTGGAGATATCTTTTAGCCAACCTTTTATAATGATCTAAAAATATATAAATTTCAAGATCGTTGGAGGATAGAGAGTTTGTTCCGTAGTGAGCGAATCTAGGGTCCTAAACTCGGGCACAGGCAAAGAGGAGGTATGCTCACTTGGTCAAGTGTTCTAGGCACAATCTTCACTTTGAGTTTTGCGAATTTTTGACATCTTTCCCAGTTGTGGTGAAAATGCGCAGGTGCCCTCTTCGTACGGCTTATAGTAGCATTCAAAAGTGGTCTGGGAGAATTTCAAAAGTTAAAATATAACTTGTTTGTTTGACGAGAGTCTGAACACTCTTGGGAGAACCGGAGAAGTTTTTTATCCTATTCTAAATACAAAGATATAGCTTGTATATTGATGTGCAGGTTGTATTCGGAGTCCCGCGTGCGCTTTCTTTCGAATGAGTCGACAGGTACTGTGGAGGCGGTGGTCGGCAAACTCACTAGGCTCGGATATACAATCAATGTTGGCCGATTTGATTAGTTCTTTTTCGATCAATTTAGCTCCTCAGCACTTTTAGTACACCGAGTGATACAATAGCCCCCCACAACTGAATGAAAAAGTTAGGGGGGGACGAATTTAAAATATATAAATGTGTGAAGTGGGGGGAGAAATTAAAATGTCAAGGTTTTACAATAGCCCCCCCCCCCTGGGATTAAATGCGACTGGACAAATTGATGTTTACATGTATCCGCAGAAAAATTGAATTAAAAATTTTTTTGTTGGAACTGCATACTGCATTGCTTCTTTGACATTTGTATGACATGTGGATTTTTACCTTTGTATCACATGTGGACAACTTGATCATAACTTTTTTATAAAGGAATATTGCAAAAGGGCTCTAACTCTTTTTTGATTCAGTTATGTATACATGTATCCGCCGCGAAAGCCAATCCGGTCACTATTTAACCCCTGCCCAAGGTAAATGGGTGGCTAAAGCCAATCCGGTCACTATTTAACCCCTGCCCAAGGTAAATGGATGGCTAAAGCCAATCCGGTCACTATTTAACCCCTGCCCAAGGTAAATGGGTGGCTAAAGCCAATCCGGTCACTATTTAACCCCTGCCCAAGGTAAATGGATGGCTAAAGCCAATCCGGTCACTATTTAACCCCTGCCCAAGGTAAATGGGTGGCTAAAGCCAATCCGGTCACTATTTAACCCCTGCCCAAGGTAAATGGATGGCTAAAGCCAATCCGGTCACTATTTAACCCCTGCCCAAGGTAAATGGGTGGCTAAAGCCAATCCGGTCACTATTTAACCCCTGCCCAAGGTAAATGGGTGGCTAAAGCCAATCCGGTCACTATTTAACCCCTACCCAAGGTAAATGGGTGGCTAAAGCCAATCCGGTCACTATTTAACCCCTGCCCAAGGTAAATGGATGGCTAAAGCCAATCCGGTCACTATTTAACCCCTGCCCAAGGTAAATGGGTGGCTAAAGCCAATCCGGTCACTATTTAACCCCTGCCCAAGGTAAATGGGTGGCTAAAGCCCAATCCGGTCACTATTTAACCCCTGCCCAAGGTAAATGGGTGGCTAAAGCCAATCCGGTCACTATTTAACCCCTGCCCAAGGTAAATAAGTGGCTAAAGCCCAATCCGGTCACTATTTAACCCCTGCCCAAGGTAATTGGGTGGCTAAAGCCAATCCGGTCACTATTTAACCC
This sequence comes from Allodiplogaster pararmata, assembly GCA_964056735.1. Taxonomy (NCBI): domain Eukaryota; kingdom Metazoa; phylum Nematoda; class Chromadorea; order Rhabditida; family Diplogasteridae; genus Allodiplogaster; species Allodiplogaster pararmata. The sequence continues at coordinate 20,700,062 of OZ057408.1, read as the reverse complement.
CTGCCCAAGGTAAATGGGTGGCTAAAGCCAATCCGGTCACTATTTAACCCCTGCCCAAGGTAAATGGGTGGCTAAAGCCAATCCGGTCACTATTTAACCCCTGCCCAAGGTAAATGGGTGGCTAAAGCCAATCCGGTCACTATTTAACCCCTGCCCAAGGTAAATGGGTGGCTAAAGCCAATCCGGTCACTATTTAACCCCTGCCCAAGGTAAATGGGTGGCTAAAGCCCAATCCGGTCACTATTTAACCCCTGCCCAAGGTAAATGGGTGGCTAAAGCCAATCCGGTCACTATTTAACCCCTGCCCAAGGTAAATGGGTGGCTAAAGCCCAATCCGGTCACTATTTAACCCCTGCCCAAGGTAATTGGGTGGCTAAAGCCAATCCGGTCACTATTTAACCCCTGCCCAAGGTAAATGGGTGGCTAAAGCCAATCCGGTCACTATTTAACCCCTGCCCAAGGTAAATGGGTGGCTAAAGCCAATCCGGTCACTATTTAACCCCTGCCCAAGGTAAATGGGTGGCTAAAGCCCAATCCGGTTACTATTTAACCCCTGCCCAAGGTAAATGGGTGGCTAAAGCCAATCCGGTCACTATTTAACCCCTGCCCAAGGTAAATGGGTGGCTAAAGCCAATCCGGTCACTATTTAACCCCTGCCCAAGGTAAATGGGTGGCTAAAGCCCAATCCGGTCACTATTTAACCCCTGCCCAAGGTAATTGGGTGGCTAAAGCCAATCCGGTCACTATTTAACCCCTGCCCAGGGTAAATGGGTGGCTAAAGCCAATCCGGTCACTATTTAACCCCTGCCCAAGGTAAATGGGTGGCTAAAGCCAATCCGGTCACTATTTAACCCCTGCCCAAGGTAAATGGGTGGCTAAAGCCAATCCGGTCACTATTTAACCCCTGCCCAAGGTAAATGGGTGGCTAAAGCCAATCCGGTCACTATTTAACCCCTGCCCAAGGTAAATGGGTGGCTAAAGCCCAATCCGGTCACTATTTAACCCCTGCCCAAGGTAATTGGGTGGCTAAAGCCAATCCGGTCACTATTTAACCCCTGCCCAAGGTAAATGGGTGGCTAAAGCCAATCCGGTCACTATTTAACCCCTGCCCAAGGTAAATGGGTGGCTAAAGCCAATCCGGTCACTAGTTAACCCCTGCCCAAGGTAAATGGGTGGCTAAAGCCAATCCGGTCACTATTTAACCCCTGCCCAAGGTAAATGGGTGGCTAAAACCCAATCCGGTCACTATTTAGCCCCTGCCCAAGGTAAATGGGTGGCTAAAGCCCAATCCGGTCACTATTTAACCCCTGCCTAAGGTAAATGGATGGCTAAAGCCAATCCGGTCACTATTTAACCCCTGCCTAAGGTAAATGGGTGGCTAAAGCCAATCCGGTCACTATTTAACCCCTGCCCAAGGTAAATGGGTGGCTAAAGCCAATCCGGTCACTATTTAACCCCTGCCCAAGGTAAATGGGTGGCTAAAGCCAATCCGGTCACTATTTAACCCCTACCCAAGGTAAATGGGTGGCTAAAGCCAATCCGGTCACTATTTAACCCCTGCCCAAGGTAAATGGGTGGCTAAAGCCAATCCGGTCACTATTTAACCCCTACCCAAGGTAAATGGGTGGCTAAAGCCAATCCGGTCACTATTTAACCCCTGCCCAAGGTAAATGGGTGGCTAAAGCCAATCCGGTCACTATTTAACCCCTGCCCAAGGTAAATGGGTGGCTAAAGCCCAATCCGGTCACTATTTAACCCCTGCCCAAGGTAAATGGGTGGCTAAAGCCAATCCGGTCACTATTTAACCCCTGCCCAAGGTAAATGGGTGGCTAAAGCCCAATCCGGTCACTATTTAACCCCTGCCCAAGGTAAATGGGTGGCTACAGCCAATCCGGTCACTATTTAACCCCTGCCCAAGGTAAATGGGTGGCTAAAGCCAATCCGGTCACTATTTAACCCCTGCCCAAGGTAAATGGGTGGCTAAAACCCAATCCGGTCACTATTTAGCCCCTGCCCAAGGTAAATGGGTGGCTAAAGCCAATCCGGTCACTATTTAACCCCTGCCCAAGGTAAATGGGTGGCTAAAGCCCACACCAGGCAATCTTTTACATTAGCCTCTCACCGAGCACGATTTCTGAAGCAAAAAGTTCGTATTAGAAAAGCCTCCCCCATAATTGTACTTCAACAACAGACTCTCTAAAATCCTATCAGTTTTAATTTTTTTTTTTTCCTAAGCCTAAGCAATCATCATTTCATAGAAAAATCAACATTCAAAAAAAGTACAATACAATCACAAATTGAGACAAAATTGGTTTATGGTAACATATAACAACCCAATATATGGTGACACAGCATCCTTATAACGCCCGGGTTTAAAAGAGTGGGGGGCTAATTTATCACAGAACTTTCTTTTGTGCTGGGAGCTAAAGTAGAATTTAACCCAATATTCAACTACTTTTTCTCGTAAAATCAGAAAATTTTGGTTTAGATAACAGTTGTAGAAACCGGGAGAGAAAATAATTGTTTGATAGAAGTCCGTGTAGGTAATCATTATAAATTTACTATTTATCCTGAAAAGAAGCTTTAATAAACTTGGAAAAAAAAGATGAACAAAATGAAAGTAAAGGGCGAAGAATAAGTATAGATTTAGTCAAATAATATTTCTACACTTATATGACTCGCTAGCTACTCATTAACCAGGTTAAAGTCATCATTTTCGAAATCCGCTCAGGTTTGATGGTCAGGGCGTGGCATAGTGGTAGTGTGCGATTATTATGCGAAGGGTTCCAATTTGACTTTCCGCGAATAGGTCCACCATAACCGAAATGGTTAAGAATATTGATAGTGCTCTTGCTCAAATCTGACTCTACCCACTGGGGCTCAACAAGATAGCAGTAACCCAGCGCGCAGTCACAGAAAGGTCTGTTCCGCTTCTAACGGTAGCGCGTACCCTGCCACGACACGGTGAATAGCGCAAAGAAGTTTTTTTCACCTTTGTAAGCCGGTACAACTTTTAAAATTTGAAAGTTGACCAGGGAAAAATGTTTTTTTTATTATTTTAGCTTTTTTTTGTATTTTACCAAACATAAAGATGAGAAAAAAAATGTAGATTAGCGCATATAGCAGTTGTCACCTATTTACACTTTTTTTTTCATTTTGTTATAACCCTTTTTTAAAGTTGAAAAACTCGATGCTTGCTTGTATTACCTAAAATAATTCACTCATGTGACAATGATACAATTTGTATACCTATCCATGTACCATACTTCATAGTATGCAATTTTTCAAAAAAAAGATACCTGGGGAAGTTACTTCCAGGCAGCCGATGTGATAACTCCTGCCCCAGTTGCGGCTGCCTATTGCTCCGCCAACGGGCTCCGTCCTCATCTACTAGTTCATCCAGGTTGACATACACGTTCAGACAAGGCGTTGAATAAGACCTGTCAAATAGATGTTTATATCCGCCGAGCCAGTCGGAAACAAGTTTTTAGTGGTTCCTAAAACGGCAGAAAAACCTTTCAAACAGAAACCCGAGGGTTTAGACCAAAATTTTTTGCCAAAGATAGTAAAGAGAAAAAATTTCTCAGAAAAATACGATTTCTTCCGATTGGTCACTGGTGAACATACTTGAACTTGAAGTGACACAAAAAAAAATAATGAAAGAGCGCAAAAATGGTTTTGAAATTTTTGAATGAGATCTGGAGATTAATATATGAAAATTTCATTTAAAAAGTGCACGAAATGGTACTGAAAAAAAGGCAAGCTACGATTAAACTTATTATTGTTAATCGCAAGAAAACAACATATTATACAAATCCGGAATCATATAAACTTAGAACTAAACTAATGACAGAAAAAAATTGAATACATATAATGTCATTATGAAAAATTAAACTTTTTAATGAAAAATTTTCATTAAAATATGGAAATAACAAAAACCTAATTCAAAAGAAGATATTTTGAAAGAAGGTTTTTTCAGTACAGAAAGAAAACCAAATTAATTAAAGGGTTCCCACTTTTGATTGAAAAAACAGAATCGCACAACAACAACAACAAGAATTTCCATCATTAGGGCCTTATGAGGAAAGAAACAGACGTCCGCCGGCGGAAGGTCGGACTTAACCGTTTAACCCCTGGTTTGAAAAGGGGTAAGGAAAGGCTGAAAGAAGAAAAAGTGAAGTAAAAGTAAAATAGAGCCTAAGTAAACAGAATTCAGATAATTTTGGCGCGAACATGTATGCGCCAGAATAGCTGGTCCGGTAACTATTTAAATTTTGGTCCAGACATGTCAATCTTACTTCTACTTGTCTTGTTTCTATCATTAACATTTTGATCTGTGCGTATTTTTGACACATGTGGCTGTGCGCGTTTCCTGGTTTGGTTTTCTATTTAACAATACTTTATAAAAATTTACAATCTTTGAAATAGATGCTTTGAAAAGTTATTTTTTTCTAAACTTTTCATGGCTTTTTGATTGAAGGTATCCGATGCGTTTTTGATTCGGTTTCTCAGGAGAACCCGAATTGTGTACTTCTAGGAGATGCGGAGCATGCATTCACTTACAAGGTTTTGTTTTTATAAATATTTCTAAAACATACTCTTTAAATGAAATCCGGATTTTTCATGGAGAATCACCGAACCAACCAACGTTGATTGAGTTTTGCTTGAGTTTTGCTCAGCTGAAACAAAAATGTGTTAATTCTTTCTATCAAAATAAAGGCCGCAAAACTTTTTTCTCGGAATGTAAATTTCTAAAAAAAGAAAAAGGCATTTTTCAAGAATAATTGCTGAATTTTTATTAATGCATATACTCATCAACTCGGCATAAATTCAGGCGATCAATGAATGTTTTCGATTATTGATGCGATTGGAGGATCCACTGTTGATCTCCCTCGGATGCGGGTTCGTTTTCCCCGATATTCTTACTTTTGTTTTATTATTTTTCGGTCTTTTTTCAAATTCATTTCACAGCGTTTTGTTATACAAAAATGTATTCAGAGTTTTTTTTTTCTTCGGCGTTCTTACTGAGAGTTTAGTGCCCGAGTAAAAGTTCTAATTTGGAAAATGAGTTTCAAAATCATATATCAGCAAAAAGATTATTCAAAATTCGAAAACTTTCTTCGTAGATATAACTAAATTGACAAAATGCATGAGATAATCTTCTGGAGATTTGTCTCGATTTTCTAATGTGAAAATTTGATCAATGTAGTCGCAGCCAGAAAACTAGCTTTGAACTGTGTAATTGAGAAATTTATTAGCAAATATCACGTCAGAAAATACTCGACCCTTTTCGTGAATCGGATCAAGTTTACATGCAAAAGCTTCCTTAGTATTACAGTATGAGTCTCGAAAGGAATTTTCCAAAGTACGATTCTCGTTCTTACGGTAAGGGTCAAGTGAGCCTGCCCCCATTGCAGGAAGTTCTATCAGCGAACGGACGGTCCCTCCATAGACGTCGGCGCTTTTGCAGAGGCGCTCAAGTTCGCAACAAACTGCCGTCATGTTGTGGTGGGGAAGCCGCGATCAGACTACTTTCAGGCCGCTCTTGATAGCCTCGGGCTACCCAAGGAGGAGGTTCGCTGTTCCTCCTGCTAATTGAGCTGGTAGATCGAAAATAATTTCTGAGGACACAGCATAATTATGAGGTTGAGTCCGGAGAAAGACTGAGAACGTGTGAACAAACATATGTAGATAACGTCAAGTAATCAGATGATTCGGGCTCCAAGCTTTTTCGGGTTGGGCGAAGACTTGCGCATATGTTATACCTACAGTGCATTTTTGGAGGAGCATCACTTTCGCCTTCATTATTTGTTTTTTTCTTGATATGAGGTTAATCTTCTTAGCGTTGTTCCACACCGACCGAAGTCGGAGTAGGGTCCACTGTTAAGTCGGAGTAGGGTCCACTGTTAAGTCGGAGTAGGGTCCACTGTTAAGTCGGAGTAGGGTCCACTGTTAAGTCGGAGTAGGGTCCACTGTTAAGTCGGAGTAGGGTCCACTGTTAAGTCGGAGTAGGGTCCACTGTTAAGTCGGAGTAGGGTCCACTGTTAAGTCGGAGTAGGGTCCACTGTTAGGTTTCGGTTTTTTTTGTTGTGTTGATTCAAATTGTTTTCGATATCTTATGTGAATTATGCCATTAATTGGGACTGCGTACGAGCAATGCTCGTGTAGGCCCTTTGAAGGGTTTCTTTCCAACTGGACAACCTAAAGATGCAGATCTCCAAAGAAAAATCTTCGGTGACCCTCTTCACAACATGCACTGCGGAATGCAACAAAAAACCTGAAATCAAACTCAGTGGCGATCTTCTCCCAATCACCAAAACACCAAAGATCTTGGGTGTGGTTTTGGACCAATTAGGAACCTTCCGACACCACGCAGAGGCCATCAGAACGAAGGTTTCCAAACGCCTCAACATCATCAGAGCATTAGCAGGCAGAAGATGGGGTCAGATTCCCACAACACTCATCGCGACATATAAAGCAACGACGAGATCGATCATTAACTACGCAGCACCTGTATACACTCCACCACTAGCAAACACCCACTGGACACGACTACAGGCCTGCCAAAACAAAGCAATCAGGGCAGCCACGGGTAACCTTCAAATGGCCGGAACACAGCACCTCGCTCTCGAATCCAAACTCCTACCAGTAAAGGAGCACAATGAGCTGCTGACCACTCGAAACACACTGGCAACAGTGGCCATTCGTGACTCTACAGCCTTAAGAGCCTGTCACGGATGGCCACTGTTGCCAGTGTGTTTCGAGCACTGATTCTCCTCTCTGTCCTTCATGTAGAGAGGTAGATCATACTAGTGTACACTTGTTTAACTGCCGTTGTAACCCCACTAGACTTAAACCTCTAGACCTATGGTATAAACCTGTCGATGTTGCAGATTTCCTAGCCCAATGAATGATGTTTTCATTGCCAGTCTAAATAGTTATTTGCTGTTCTTGTTGTTGTCTGTGTAGGTTGGATTGTTGAATAATATGGATGGAAGGATGGAATCAGTTATTTAAAAAAAAAGAAAAAAAGCCAGAGCCCAAAAAAAAGGCGAAAAGAAAAGAGGCAAAAAAAAAAGGAATGAGAGAGAGAAAGAGAGAAGTGAGTGAGTGTGACTGTGTGCTTGAGCTTTTACCGAGAGCTCGTGGACCCCCCTTTCAACGTCAAAGGAACCGCACGGGCAACAATCATCATCATCATGCCATTAATTCTGATTCTCACTTCCGTATCTTTGATTTGTGTGCATTAGGGCTTTCATGTCTGTGAAAAGGGGTACAAATAGAAAAAAAGTCTTATTGAATCCAACTTTTAGAGCGCCGAGTTCGTCGAAATTCTCCCGCTGCATTCTGTTTAAATAATAGTTACTATCGCACGGAATAGCAATGTGTCCCCGTGGTGTAATGGTAACACGCGCTCCCGTTTTGAGTCGAGATGATCTGGGTTCGATCCCGCCCGGCGGACTAGCTTTTTTCTGTGCGTTAGTTCAATCAATAGTTATTTGAGTTTGTGGAACATCGATGTGATGTAACGGGTTCCAGCTTCCCAATCCGACTCGAGACCAGGATGTTTCTCTGACCCGCAAGGCGGGTAAAACAAATCTATGCGCTCTCCAAAACACCAACAAAAAAACCTTGAAATATATGCGCTTGAAAAAAATGTTTTCAGATTTTTCCTAGGGAGTCCAAATCATTGGAAAAATTAAAAGTTAAACTCTGAAATTTAAAAAAAATCTATACGCTCGAAAAAAGTTTTGCGGGTGCTGAGAAACACCCTGCTCGTTATCGGGCTCAAAACGATCGACATGAATGAGTAACAGATCTGGGGTAACGATCGCTAAAAAAAAGAGAGAGAGAGAGAAAGGGAAGGAGGGAGTGAGTGTGATTGTGTATCCGAGCTTATACCGTGAACTCCCATCAACGCCAAAAGAACCCGAGCGGCCAAGAAACAACAACAACATCGCTCTTTAGCGTTGAAAGATTTGAGCCACCAGGTTCGCATACCACGACCAAAGAAAATGTTAGACCAAAGAAAAAATGGATGGTTAAAGAGAGTTAAAGGGATGGTGTGCAATGAATGAACGCTAAAGCGATAGCAACAGGAAAACACTCTGACCAGCTTTATACTCGAAACTGCATATATTTCAACCGCAGTGTGCGGTTAAGAAAAACTCTCTGACTGGAATAATGGTTTTCACCCGATCTCTACATCATTGATGTCCTGTTTTCTCAAAATTATCATTACAAAACGTATATTCGTCTTCATGCCAGAGATGTTCCAAATTGAGGCACTGAATAACAGAGAGCTTTGTAAAAAGGTTTCCAACACACAAAAAATTTCAACAATAACGCTGAAGCCTGAAGAAGTAATATAAATAATCATTTATTTAAAATAGGAAAAATCTAAGGCCCTCTTTTGAGAAATAAGAAGAAAAAACGCAAAGGAAATTTTTTAGAGAGAGTTTTTTATTGAAAAAAACTATAAGCTCATAAGATAAAGAGTGATAGCAAGCAGGCCATGAGTAAGAGAGAAAGCCATAGAAACAGAAAATTTATATGTAAAAATCTGTTTTGGTATTAGTTCAAATAATAGAATATTTAGAAAGAAGAATTCAAAGCATTTGAAACCGTTTTAGAAATTTCCGTGAAAGGAGTTTAACAAAGTTTTTTTTAAAGAGGCCAAAATTTTCCTCGATTTTTTCGAATAGATAGCTTCATACACATCAAGTATGAAGAAGGCTCACTCAAGTATCGAGCTGGAAAGGGTTTAGATTGTGAGGATATCTCATGCCATTAGAGGGTATTCCATTTGAATAGTTGTTTGAGGATCCTTTGAGCCCGAGGGTTTCTTAGAGGGTATTCCATTTGAATAGTTGTTTGAGGATCCTTTGAGCCCGAGGGTTTCTTAGAGGGTATTCCATTGGAATAGTTGTTTGAGGATCCTTTGAGCCCGAGGGTTTCTTAGAGGGTATTCCATTTGAATAGTTGTTTGAGGATCCTTTGAGCCCGAGGGTTTCTTAGAGGGTATTCCATTTGAATAGTTGTTTGAGGATCCTTTGAGCCCGAGGGTTTCTTAGAGGGTATTCCATTTGAATAGTTGTTTGAGGATCCTTTGAGCCCGAGGGTTTCTTAGAGGGTATTCCATTTGAGTAGTTGTTTGAGGATCCTTTGAGCCCGAGGGTTTCTTCCGCCCTCGTCCACACATGCATCGCTTATAGACGATTATCTTCGCGTGCTAGGCGATCCTCTTCGTGCTAGGTTTTTAAAAAAAGAGAGAAAGAAGAAAGAGAGTGCGAGACTGTGTATACGAGTTTTCACCAAAAGAAGATCGTGAATTTCCCCATCATCTTCAAAGGAAACCCACGCGGGCAAGAAAAAACAACAAGATAGCATATTTTAGGGAAAATTTCTTCAAAACTTGTGTAGGTAGGACCGGTTAGTGTTTCATAAAGAGTTATATGTTACGATGATCTATTTCATAAGCAGGTCGTCTCACTTCCAACAATTTTTAGCGTTAAGTTGCAGTGCTAGTAGAAGAGGGTAGATCAAAAGACTAAAGACTGTATTTAAGAGAGACACCAAGTGCTTGTAATGAAAAAATGATAAAATAAAAACAAATGATAAATGTTCAAATGCTAAGTTACACAGTTCAAAGGTAGTGAGGCCTGGTTAAGATGACAAATGATTGAACTATCGCACAGAAAAAAGCTAGTCCACTGGGCGGAATAAAGGCGGTGACGCCTGGTTAAACTGTGAAACTTGGCATTTGAAGATTTATCATCCATCTTCCATCTGTCTTCTGTCTTAATCGTGAATTCGGGAGTTACGCTCCATTCAGGACGCAATCGCTTAATAAGGATGCGTGACTAAGAGAACAAGGCATATGAGCCTTTCATATAACACTATCCCACGGAATAGCAATGTGTCCCCTAGGTGTAATGGTAACACGCGCTCCCGGTTTGAGTCGAGATGGTTTGGGTTCGATCCCGCCCGGTGGACTAGCTTTTTTATGTGCGATAGTTCAATCAATTGTAAAAACAAATTGTTTGATAGAATTTAAAAAAAAGGGAATTAGGAGTTTTTTTATGAAAAGCGCGAATCCATCCGCATTGAGGGTGAGAGAAGCATTTTTCTAAGTCATTATATCTTCAATTTGTTTGTTTTTTCAACCGTTGTGTGTCCCAAGACTTTTAATCTGAATGTATGTGTTTTTTGGATGTTTCCGTTTAAAAACCGGAAAACACAAGTTGAGAAAGAATGAAATCCTGAGAAGATTCTTTATAAATTATCATACCTCGAATAGTTGATAGAACAGTTATGGGCCCTAAATTATTATACCTCGAATATTTGATAGAACAGTTATGGGCCCTAAATTATTATACCTCGAATAGTTGATAGAACAGTTATGGGCCCTAAATTATTATACCTCGAATAGTTGATAGAACAGTTATGGGCCCTAAATTATTATACCTCGAATAGTTGATAGAACAGTTATGGGCCTCAAATTATTATACCTCGAATAGTTGATAGAACAGTTATGGGCCTCAAATTATTATACCTCGAATAGTTGATAGAACAGTTATGGGCCCTAAATTATTATACCTCGAATAGTTGATAGAACAGTTATGGGCCTTAAATTATTATACCTCGAATAGTTGATAGAACAGTTATGGGCCCTAAATTATTATACCTCGAATAGTTGATAGAACAGTTATGGGCCCTAAATTATTATACCTCGAATAGTTGATAGAACAGTTATGGGCCCTAAATTATTATACCTCGAATAGTTGATAGAACAGTTATGGGCCCTAAATTATTATACCTCGAATAGTTGATAGAACAGTTATGGGCCTTAAATTATTATACCTCGAATAGTTGATAGAACAGTTATGGGCCTCAAATTATTATACCTCGAATAGTTGATAGAACAGTTATGGGCCCTAAATTATTATACCTCGAATAGTTGATAGAACAGTTATGGGCCCTAAATTATTATACCTCGAATAGTTGATAGAACAGTTATGGGCCCTAAATTATTATACCTCGAATAGTTGATAGAACAGTTATGGGCCCTAAATTATTATACCTCGAATAGTTGATAGAACAGTTATGGGCCTCAAATTATTATACCTCGAATAGTTGATAGAACAGTTATGGGCCTTAAATTATTATACCTCGAATAGTTGATAGAACAGTTATGGGCCTTAAATTATTATACCTCGAATAGTTGATAGAACAGTTATGGGCCCTAAATTATTATACGAATAGTTGATAGAACAGTTATGGGCCCTAAATTATTATACCTCGAATAGTTGATAGAACAGTTATGGGCCCTAAATTATTATACCTCGAATAGTTGATAGAACAGTTATGGGCCCTAAATTATTATACCTCGAATAGTTGATAGAACAGTTATGGGCCTTAAATTATTATACCTCGAATAGTTGATAGAACAGTTATGGGCCTTAAATTATTATACCTCGAATAGTTGATAGAACAGTTATGGGCCCTAAATTATTATACCTCGAATAGTTGATAGAACAGTTATGGGCCCTAAATTATTATACCTCGAATAGTTGATAGAACAGTTATGGGCCCCCCCCCTTTCTCATTTGTTGAGTACAACCGATTTCATGATGCCATAAGAGTAAATTCAAAGTTAAATTATTAAGAGTTGGCGAAGAAGAACTGACTTAAATTTAAATGAATGTTTTGTGGAGGTTGAAAAATCTCAAAGCCTGAGCCCAAACTTATGTTAATGTTTACAGCTGTGTTTCAAGTTCAGAATCAGAAACAGCTGGTAAGCGTGATTTGCTTAAATCTTGGCTTGCTTACTTACTTTTTAAAGCTTTTTTTCATTCAATACCTCATTGACAAGAGAGTGAACTTGCTCCGAGCAAGCTACGATATAGGCAACTGATTGACCTGTCAACAATCAGCTAACAACGGTAAAATAAGTGCAAGCTTAGAGTTTCTGACTGTTTTACGTGCTTTTTGAAAATAACAACATAGAAAAGTTTTTTTCTTCAAAATTTAAAGTTGGAAAATTTAAAAAAAATCTTATTTGGACCGTCTAAAGTAACTTTTTAAACAAATTACAAAAAAGCCAGCCGCTATTTACATGACGTTTTTTGTTGCATGCTTTGTTGAAGCCCAAAGCATTTTTGCATGCTTTGTTAATGCCTAAAACATTTCTTTTAAAATTCCAGCAAAACTGAGTCAGTTATGAAGATACCACAATAGTAGAGCTTAGGCCACATGTCTCTTTTTCTATGTAAAAAGTGCTAGAATGATAAGTAGACACCTTATTTGAATGTCAAAAAATATGGTTTATCGAAATGTGTCTCCGAATCAACATCAAGTTTTAACTAGTTTTGCAGCTTTTGTGATCAGTATAGTTCAATGCTAGAAAGAAAAAATTAAATATACATAAAATAAATAAATATATTTTGAAGTACCAGCTATAATCCACTAGTTTTTCGCAGAATTTCTGGTAGATTCGAAGAAAAGTCTAAAACTGCTTTCAAACTGGGAGTTATTATAGGTTCCTCTTCGAGAAGTTCAGAAGAAAATAGGAGATACAGATTCAAACAAAAATTTATTAAGCAAAAGGGACTTTCGTCTTACCGACTTTTTGATAAGTTTTATCATAGTTACTCTGATTAATTTCCTGCAAGCGTAGGATACATATATGTGTGTGTGCGAAAGGGTATCGAAAATGGTGTAAAATATCAACAACAAAAAATTAGAAGTGCTCGAAGCGAAGCTGTTTTTTCTCGATGGTTTATTGTAACGTTTTTAGTCTTTTTCACGAATTTTTGTAGATGACAAATGATTGAACTAACCAGGCGTCACTGCCTTTAAACTGTGTAACTTAGCATTTGAAGAATTTCGGTAGAGTTCGTGTTAGTTCATGCAAAATGATAATTCCACAATATCATATAGTTTTTTCGGTGTTCCGAAGTTAGCAGTCCACTAAGTATTTCAGTGAAACTTTCCGAGTTTCACCGAATGATTAAGGATAATATGTTAAAATTAGATAGATCAGGAAGATAATCTTTGTGAGAGTGGTGGTCTAGATTCTACAGGAATAAGATTTCCCCCTCCCTCCCTCAAGGAATAAGATTCCCCCCCTCCCTCAAGGAATAAGATTGCCCCCCCCCCCTCCCTCAAGGAATAAGATTGTCCCCCCCTCCCTCAAGGAATAAGATTGCCCCCCCTCCCTCAAGGAATAAGATTGGCCCCCCTCCCTCAAGGAATAAGATTGCCCCCCCCTCCCTTCATCTCCGCCATAGCCTTACTGTAACTTTCGACTCCTGTGTACGAGTCACGCGCATGCTGTGCAGTTTCTCATGCAAGCGGGATAAACATTAAACCTTAGATAGTGTCTGGTGCCTTCTACAAACTCCCACGAATAGTACCGAAGGGAGAAGAAAGGAGGCTGTGTACCTATCTGGTAATTAGGTCTCTCTCCAGCTTTCCCTTCTCCCCTCAATCCTCTACTTCCACCACTTTTTATTCTCAGCGGGACAAGAGTTTTCTTGGAAAAATGTTCACATGTAACACGGTAAAATTGTCCGATTATGTTGTTAGGCCGTGAGAAAGTGAACATACAAAAAGACGCTTGCTGTAGGAGAACAAACTGCGTCAATACGCTCGTTAGAACTCTTTTTGTTAGACGGATGAATGACAGATTGCGAAGTGATAGTTGCAACTGATGACATTCTTGTCTCTATTCTACATTACCCGATGATATCATTAGCTCTTGTACTATTTTGCGAAGGAGTGAACCGAGTTGATGAAAAGAATGGAACACCATTAATTGACAAGTATTTGGGGAGTAAACAGATGGTTGAATACCTCTGTGATTGAATAAATATATATATATATATAGTAGTCGCCAGAAAGAGGAGTAAAACAGAATTAGATTGGAGAAATGAAAAGATCAGAAAGACAAAGTATATGTACCATGATGACTCAGATAAATATTTATACAACCCATGTTCCCACCCGCTCTTTTCTTTCTCTCTTTCTCATTTTTTATTTCCTCTCCTCTTTCATTCTCTTCTTCCCTCCCTCCTTTTCCGTCTTCTTCTCTCTTCATATCTTCTCTATCTCTCTTCCTCTTTATTTTGCTTTTTTTAAAAATCATAAATATTAGATCAGAAATTGATGGGTTAAAGAGACATTATAATTCTTTGTACGAAAACGAATGGTTGATTCTAAGAAGCCGAAAACCTGGAAAATGTTTTGAGCAAGCAAGAGTCAGTGAATACTAGGTTTTGGATTTATCCAATTATTATTTGAAGCGGACATGAAAACAGATAAAAAAATTTCAAAGGAAAAGTGATGTGCAGGTTGTCATGGTGGGCGATGACATTGTTTCTGACGTCGATGGAGCAATGAGGTTTGGGCTCCGAGCTGTTCAAGTGCGCACGGGCAAATGGAGGTGAGACAATCGAAGTGAAAATTGAACATTCGAAATGTCAAACGCTCTCAATAATTTGTATATTGCACTTGGCAGTAGTTATGAAATTGATCCTGGCTTTAAATTGTAAAAACAAAAGTGCTACTGAGTTGAAATGTCAGTCTCTCCTTCGTGTTCTGAATGAATATTTCGAAAGGGATTAAATAAAGAAACATGTTTGCCAATATCCCCTTGGTTCTGTTTTGAAGCTTCCACTTCGTATGGTAGCTGACGATATCTTCCTGTGACGGAGAGGGAGAGTGTGAATATCTAGAGAGAAATGGGTTCGGGAAGAGGAGTTGTTAGACAAAGCGATAGCTCCAGGACAGGAAAGGCAAAGAAGAGGAAGTGAGCGGGAGGTCTGCTTCAATGCCTGTCAAACGTTTCTCGATTGCTTCTGTCAGCCGTCTCTCTGTGTTCCTTCTCTGATGTCATAAGCTCTCTCTCTATCCCCTCCCTACCTCCCTCCCTCCCTGTTTCCTCTCTTCCCAGGACTATACTGCCCTGAGGCTGTCCTTTTCTCGATCGATATGGAAATGAAAAGTGTCCGGGTGGAGGGTAAGGCAGCTTTCTCAGTCTCTTCGGCACAGGCAGAATACCCATCTTGAAGGAGAAATGATGGGAGAGTGAGTTTGTGAAATAGGGAAGTAGAGAGAAAGTCAACTGGAAGAAAAGGTACACACGGTTGAGATGAGAAGAGGTCTACAGCGAGTTGGGCTCATCATGAATAAAAGCTTCTCTTTCTCTCTGTCTATTTTTGCTCTCCCTCTTTCAATGAAACAGTGCCTACCTTTCTGTTCCGAAGAGGCACCATCCCCCTTCTTAGGTAGTTTCGATGGGATATGAATACAAGTAAAAAGAATGTTGAGTGACAACAGAAGGCAGCCCGACTGATAGAAAGACTGCGTCCCAGTAACTTCATCGTATTTGCAAAGACAGTAAAGACTTGAGTAAAAAGAGGGATTGTTCTCTTTCTCTCTATCTTCCCCCTCTCTCTCTCTCTCTCTCTCTCTCTCTCTCTCTCTCTCTCTCTTTCTCCATCCATGTTTGTAAGTACATTACGCGAGCAGTCCCTGCTTGGCAAGACAGGCAAATCTCTCTGTGCTGTCTCTCTCTCTCGCTCTCCTGTGTCTGTGTGTGAAAGGTGCCAATCAGGGAAGCGGATGTGGAAAGGAAAGACCATGCTTGAAACCTCTCTCTTTCTCTCTTCTTCACTCACAGTCTCTCTTCTTTCTGTAACTTCTCTTTGCTTGTTAATAGACCAATCTGCATGCTACTTCTATGAGGAGATGATACATAATCAAGCACCCATAGAAGTAGTTGCATGAATGGCGACTATTCGTAATCTCTCCCTTTATAAAACGGAAATGCATACAATTCATTGGTGTGTACGTTGCCTGTGGACAATTTATAGTGAATGTAGTACAGGATGATTGAAAGCATTGACACCCTAAGAGGTGGCCTGGTTTGTTGAAAAGGGACGAGTATTTGAGATTTGATTGGAGAAAGCAGTTTTATGAGAAGTTAGTGTTCAGGTCAGAGTGGGAAGAGCACTCAATCAAGCCAACTTTGATTGCGAATGATCTACGAGACGCAGTCGACACTATACTTTCCAGATAAGAGCCATCAGATAAATTCATCACTTGGTATTTGTTACTCATTCGATCATTGATTCCCCCTCTTTCCTTTTTAGCTAATTTATTGAGATATGCCCCGAGTGAACTTTGCTGTCACAAACAGAAAGTAGATTTTGATGTTGTATTCAACGATATCGAAGTAATATGAGCATGAATTACCCTCGAGAATTTAACACCCAGAAACTACAAAAAAGATTCGAAAAAATATTGATTTTTCGATGTCTTGAGTGCAATCCAATATTCTCTATTGATTCTTGATGTGTATTAAGATGGTGTTTTGATTGTATATATAAATGAAAAAAAAAACTAATTTAAGTTTTAGCGAGAAGCTTTTCTCCTCTGACTGTCTTCTGGACAACCACAGCATAAGCTATTGAGTTATGGGCTTTAGCTATGACTTTCATAGCAATAGAATTAATTTACAAGCAAATCTTTGTTTAATCTCATGCCAAGACGTCGTAAGTGATGATGCCATAAGCTGCTCTCCATTTTATGAGTTTATTATATTAAAAGAGACATTTGATGTGCGCAGAGATCAATACAGTTTACTTTCTAAAATACATGGCAAGAAAATAATATTATCCTCTATTACACACTCAAGTTTCATTTCAATCGATACACAATCGAATAACAGAAAACAATTTTTTGCAGGATGTAAAACAGCAAATCAATACATACTACATAAGGGTGACTAGAAGGAACAGAACAGACTGTTCGGGTATGGCACATTCGAACGGCTTGTCATCTTATGAGTACGTTAGAATAAAGTAGGATTGAAGGAGAAGACTGCAGAGTAACGAGAGTCTTCTCATCATAATACACCATTCACAGAGTAATGAGCACGGTTAGCAATGCGAGTTGAAAGATTTTGTGATAGAGGACACCGGGACTGGGGGTTCGGATAGAGAGATTGGAAAGCATGCTTGAATAGGTATTCTCATTCACTAAGGGTACGTACTATACTTTCTCTGGTCACAGTCCTATAACAAAACTATTCTTTCAGGCTTTCAAACAATAACACTGCAGTAAATAAAGTACATCTATGAAAGTAGTTGAGTAAAAGATGAGAAGTTACTGTATGTATACCCAGTCTATCAGGTCATGAGCTAACACCACTTTGACTCTCAAGAGACGCCCGAATGACGCGTAGATGCTCGATTGACTCTTCGCGTAATCGAGCGACTGAGCTGTTAAGCCCGGTCTGCAACTGCACGAGGGAGTACATGCTGTTCAGCACCGTCTCGACGTTCTTCTCAAGACGAGACACGCGGGAGTCGAGGGAGGCCACCAGCTGAAAGACGCACAGTCACATTGTGTATTCGATCTTATCAAGTGCGCGTACGTTCAAGTGAACAATTCCATTGCACAATCACATACTAGTTTGATGTCCTCAGTAGTGTGTTGGTGACGCGTTTGCTGTTTTTAGCAAGCAAAAGAGGCTGGGTCTGATCTCACCCTGTTAGAGCAAAAGAGGCTGGGTCTGATCTCACTCTGTGGACTAGTTCATTTTTCATGTCGATAACTTAATCAGATGTTTTCTTTCAGACTTCACGGCCTTCGAACTGTGTAGCTAAGCATTTGCAGAACTCCTGGTCTTTTTTTTGAAAATGACGAAGTCACTCCTTTTTATCCAGCACCTATCCCTCAAGATCTCTCTCTACATCTACAATTCGGTTGCGATATCGTATCCGCCCCAAGCTTACCTGATCGAGCTTGTGATCCCTCTGCTCAGCGAGGACCTCGGCCAGAATTCCTTTGATGGCTCGAAGCTCGACAGGTATAGAAGATGACGATCCGACGTCCTCGTCCACCATCATGGCCTCGTCGTTGCTCTGGCTAGGCTTCTGCTCCACTGTGGATGTGGCCGAGCCGGGCGGAGGAAGTCCGTGGTTGAGAGTCATGTGCAGTTGAAGTGCCGACACTAAAAAAAATCGTAAGTTGTCACTGTCAGAAGCACTATGTGCGTACCTCGGTCAACATAAATTGTCTGATCTCAAAAGTTCGCTTAGTTTTTCTTACTCATTAGACTGTAATTGTCACGGTATATAAAGAATGTTATGTCTGACCCTTCCAATATAAACTTTCTAAAACTGACAGTAATTTTTTTGATTTTTCAGAGAAGATAGTCCTTCTATAAGGCTTTTTAATACTTAAACATTCGGATTTGAAGCTGTAACGTACAACTAATCTGCCATTATGAGATTGGAAAACATATAGAAGTATCAAAGTCAAATATTATAAGATGCTTGTTACTACCGAGATGGCATTGATTCCACGCTTATTTGCCTCTTTCTATCAAGTACTATAGAGTGTTATCATGCATATTCTTCTCTTCTGCTTACAATATTCAAGTTTCGACGAAATTGCTTAAAAGTTAAGCAGCGATAGTCGCAGTAACCCCGAATCACCCATCGTTTCTTCGCGCATTCCTCTACTTTCCGGACAGAGGGGGAGAGAGGAAAAGGAAAGAGAAAAAGAGAGAGAGGAAAATAAAAAGGAGAAGAGAGAGAAAGAGAGAAACTCCCTGAAGTTTCTCTCCCTTTTCTACCCTCACCATTGTAAAGTCTTTCATATGTGTTTATGTACAGCACAACTGTCGCCGTGTGACAGGCTCCTTCTTTCCTCTTCGTTCTATTACCTCTCCAGCACTCTCTCTCTCTCTTTCTCTCTTAGTCTTGCAGTCTTTTGCTTCTCTAAACTCTCTCACCTTTATCTTGCTTTCTTTCTATCTCATGTTTTCGCCGCTCCCTCAGTTCTCTCTAGTTTACCGCAGGCCCTGTTTCTCTCTCCCTCACGCGCATCGAGCAAGATGTTGATTTTGTTTCAATCTCTCAGCTCAAATGAAACGTTTTTCTTTGAATCTAAGAGGTTGAGGAGATGAGTGCTTTCTATGAGTGGAGAAGACATTTAGAATGCGATTCGCCTGTTATCTCGGGAGACGAGAGGCCCGTTGAATGAGACTTCTGTAAAATGCCCTCCGGCAATGAGGTAGAAAGATGGGGCGGAAAGGTGGAGGTGAGAAAGATGGAGAGACGGTCTCGGTCTCTGAGAGAAAGGCAGGGAGACAGCTGCGTGCTTTTCCTGTGATGGAGACGGCGGAGAGAGACAGCTGCCAGTCAGGGTAGCACCGTTCAGTCGGGGAGGGAAAGATGAAACAGAGAGCGCTGCCTGTGAAGAGACTCCGCACGCTCACGGACATGATATTAAAAGAGAGGGAAAGCGTCGCTTGTGAAAAGAGGATGTAATGATGGAAAAGCACAGCGGAGTAACAATCTCGACTATCTTCCACCAGAAGACTCTGCCGGAGCAGAGACTATGGAGACAGACAATCATTTTGCAGTCTTCCCTCTCCAACCAGCAGTTTTCAGTACTCAGTCGTTAGAGCGAACAATAGAAGAACTATCACCAGTATTGATGGCCATTCCTGTCTTGCTCTATTCATTACCTTTTCATTTTTTGCCGTCGGCTAAGTCTATATCCCAAGGCATAATAAAATTTTGTAAAACATTGCGCTTTTTTGAAACTACCATTTCGTCATGTTGAGTAAAGCGGAACCATAGCTTTGGCAAGAAAAAAATTGTAGATAAGAGAGAGAGAGCGAGAGAGAGAGAGAGAGAGAGGAAAGAAGTATGCCATGGAATATAAGGAAAAGGTCTTCCACCGGGAAGGAAAAGGGGGGTTGTGCAGTCTCGAGTTACAGTAGAGACGGGGAAATAGACGAGTGAAAGTGATGGAAGAGGAAGACAAACAGAAACAGTTTTTCTCTCTAGTTCTCCTCGAGAAGACGGTTTATCATCACAGTATGCTTGCGCATTGCATCCTCCTTTCTCTCCCTCTCTATGTTTTTTTTCTCCATCTCTTCTGTATGATCTCCGCTTCTGTCTCTTCCTTCTCATACCTCACTCACTCTCCATCTCTTTCGTATGATATCTGTCTTCTAACTCCTTTCTATGTCTCTCTTTCTGACTCTTTCTCTTTTCTAGTCTCATCAGTCACCTTGCATTCCCCTACAGTACTTCTTGCTTGTTTGAGGCTTTGCAGAGCCATGCTAGTTCACCCCAAGACTCTGTCAGAAAATGTTGAGATTTTAAGGGTGAAGGGGAGGGTCCCAGAGGGAAAATCATGCTTTTCTGTCTATCTTTTCTTCTTTATCTTCTGTTTCTCGCAGTGTAGCATTTCTGTGCCAACTAACTCCTCTTTTCTTGTAATTTCTTACTCTCTACTTCTCTCTCTGTCTTTCTATTCTTCTTCTTTCTCTCGAACTTCCTCCTTTCCCTCTCTGTTTCTCTTCCTCTTTTCCCTCAGTCCTTGCTCGCTGTCTCTCTCGGTCCATTTCTTAATCCATGTCCCTCCCTCACTCACTGCACCATGCTTCTGACAGATCGTGAATAAACTATGTACAGCGATAAGAGTGCGGAGAAATATCTTGCTCTGTACGCTTTTCCAGTTCTTTAGGTGCCAATGATGGTTTACAGCGGAATTTTTTTATAGTGCTCGCCTTTTCTAAAGTGCTTCCCGCACTCAATACACTGCGTCCGGCTACTGCTGCCGCTGCTGCTGGCTGCCTTGATGGGCGTCCCTCTGCCCGAAGAGCCTGCGATGGCGCTGCCGGGGGTGCTTGTCTTTGAGGTGGTGACACTGGCAAAGAGCGCCTGCAGGGAAGACGACCCGCCGACCTGAAATCAAATGAAACTAGTTTGATAAACAGCCAAGAAGCCATAATTCACTCCTACAGTTTCTGAAAAAGCTGGGCAAAGTCAAAACTACGAAAAACTCACTCTTGAAGTGCCAAGTTATATTTTTTATTTAACCGGTTGCGGAAAAGATGATAGCGAAGAAAGGGAAAATATCTACTCAAAAGAAAGGACTCCACTATAATGAAAGAATATACTCATTTGGATTACCATACTCTTTGCCGCAGGGTAAGCAACCGTTTCCGAACAAAAGAGGTAGACTTTTTAGAGAAACTTCTTTAACGTGTGGGTTCTACTAGGTAGACTTTTGAGAGAAACGTCTTTAACGACTTACAGTATGTAGAGGAAGCGGGCTCGCGGAATGATCACTTTCTCCACAGTCAATGTTCGAACCGTTCGCAAATTCCGTTCCTGTAAACGTTTTCGAGTTCAACGTTTTCGCTCGCACATCCGATTAATGATAGACTACTGGGTTCTATTATGCCCGGTGGAGTAGATTTTTTCCGTGTTATTTTGATTCATTCAGTTTTCATCAAAATCCGGAGAAATTGATTTATCAATATTTAGAAGAAAAAATGTTTTAAATGTCTTTATTTACTATTCTTATCAATAAAATAAGCTAGACTCAGTTTTCAAACAAATCAAGATGATATCATAAAGTGTGAATTTTTTACAAACAAATTTACGGGTTTGTCTGATGTCTTGCACGTTTTAGTTGCGGGTTGTTCCCTGTTACATCCAGTCAGACCTCCGGACTATTTCATTTCCCGTGAGTAGAATACATGGATGCGAATTTGGTAGAGCACCCGATCCTAGGAAGCTATACACTTTCCCTCTCTGCCAATCTCTCTCCTGCCCTCTCTCTTTCTGTCCTTTTCCCGCAATCTCCCTCTCCGCGAGTTTATCGTCTCCTCCCCTCCCTTACTCTCTACTCTTTCTCTGGCAGTCTTCTCCCTCTCTCCACTCTTTTCTTTTCCTCTGCCTAAATGTCTTCGCTCTACTCTTTCTCTCCTGAGTCTGCGTTGCGTAAATAGGCACTCTCGTGATGTTGTTGAAGAGGAGAAAGCGAGTGCCGTAATGGGATGGTTGGGAAGATATAAGAGGGACGGTGCAGTATGCGCGAGAGTCAAAGATGGATAGTGCCCGGGGGTACGGTGGGGGGAAAGATGCGGCGATGATAAAAAGAGAGCGAATTCGAGATAAAGAAAGAGAGAGAAATACGATATTTAAAAAAAGCAAGAAAGAGAACGAGAGATTCATAAAAAGAAAGAAAAAATGAAATGAGATAAGTGAAAGACGAAGTAAAACAGAGATTAATAGAAAGAGTATGATGGTGAGAGAAAGGGAGAGAGACAGTGAGAGAAAGAGAGAGATTAATAGAAAGAGTATGATGGTGAGAGAAAGGGAGAGATGGTGAGAGAAAGGGAGAGAGAAAGAGAGAGTGAGAAAACGAGAGATGCAAACGTCTTTTCTGTGACGCTTCGTCGATAAAAGCGAGGAAGGAAACCCGAACGGAGCCTGGACAATTTGGCCGCTTCGGATAGTCTTGAGTTGGTGCTGGTAATGCGCAGAGTAAGAGAAGAGAAGGAGAGAGAAGTGGGGGGGGAGCTTTGTACAACTCTCCCACCACACAAGGATACTGCTTCGAGACAGATTGCGCCATTCACTGAGTGAACTCCCTGCTTTTTCTTCTCTCTCTCTCTCTCTCTCTCTCTATCCATTTCTCTATCTATCTATCTATTCTATACGTTCCCTGACAGCGCAGTTACCAACAGTGCGGAAGGAAGGAAACCACAGTAAGTTGAGAGAGAGAGAGAGAACATGCGCATATTTACTGTAGTACGATGCTATATTTGTTTTACAGAATTTTGAGCTCAATCGAAAGATTATTATTTAAAAAATTTTCTCTCAAGCATATAGCAATGAATAGGAATGATAAAAGTGCCTAGACTGCTGTGTAGAATCCAATTCTAAACAACACCGATCTATTTTTATGTTACTACATTTTATATGTTTCAATCAATATTTGAATTCGTTTGGACAAAATATTATTGAGCTTTGCCTAGCAAATCTCTTCGAGCAGCATAGAAACGATTTTTGTAAATCACGTGTAACACAATACAATATGATATTTGAAATAAGATGGGTTTGAAACGCGCTTAAAAAACTCAAAAATGGAGTCTTTAAGACAGAATACGAGGCAGAGAGGGGAACACTTCCGAGCCAAATGAAAGGGGGAGAGAGGAAGAGAGAGAGAGAGAGAGAGAGAGAGAGAGAGAGAGAGAGAGAGAGAGAGAGAGAGAGAGAGAGAGAGAGAGAGAGAGAGAGAGAGAGAGAGAAAGGTAGGGAGGAGAATGAAAAAGGAGAGATGAAGAACAGAGCCAGGAAATGAGTGAGAACGAGAGGAGATTAGAAAGAGGAGACAAATATAGAAGCTCAGTCCTCGCATGGCACACCCATTGATTGGCTCGCATATGCGCCCTGAGCAATAGCCAGCTATGGCTTTTTTTCTCTTTTTCCATCCTCTCGCTCTCTTTTCTCTTCTCTCTTTTGCTTATGTTCATTTCTCGTCCTCCAGTTATTTTCTCTCGCTGCTTCATTCTATTTCATTTTTCTTGTCTCTTTTCCTTCTCGTCTATCATCCATTCCCTAATGTTCTCAAACATGAAGAATATTCAACGACCGAGTATACTCATATTCAGTAATCATTGAACTCTCAACGTTTACCATCGAGTTTTTTTACTATAGAAGATAAAAACTATCCAACGCGGAAGACCGTTATAAGTGCTAACCATTCTCGGAAATATCTTGCTCCGGGGTGCTCTCGACTCCTTCTCGGCTGGTCAAGTCCATGGAGCTCTGGTCGAGGCCGAAAGAGATGAAGATTGCCCTTAAAAAGTCGCGCTATGCCACGTCTGTTTCAAATAAGTCGGATTTATACTTTTGCATCAAGCTCGCAAAAACGTTTTTCTTAGGTGGTACTTACTGGTCGGAAATTAAGTCTCAACCTCGGCCTTTCGGCTTTATTTACAAATCTATATTTCTCTTAGCCATAAAAAAAAATTTATTCTTATAAACTTATAGAGCCCCTGGCTTTTTCTTTCCTATGCCCACCTTTCATAGTCGGGATCGGCCTTTTCCTCCTTAGGCCGGAGAGAGAAGGAGATGTCTCCGAGTGACTGCCCACTGTTTGCTTGAGTAGCGAGGACGATCTTTTCCAGGATCTCTGACTGTACAGAAGAAGCTTCCTGCAATAATCCAAGAATGCACATTGTGTACGATAAGTGTGAAACGTAAGTTTGAAACGGCCTGTTCGAATACTCGAAAGCAGTAGAAATCGGTCTAAGCAAAACTGGGAAACAGCCTATCAAAGCCTCGATAAAAAAATTTATTAAATATAAATTTTCATAGGTACATATTCAATTTTTCAGATTGATAGGTTTTCAATTGTATCAACTGAAAAAAACAGTAAATAGGCCTTGAATTAACTTATTGAAGTGATACGCAAAAATTTCAGCTGTAACTATTAGAGCAAAGTGGTTTTTAAGATAAAAAAATTATAAAACAGTATTAAGCGGTTCTCGCGAGAAACGAGCACCTTTTTTACGATTATATCGTCTTTTCCGATGTTATCGCTCTGTTCGGATTTGTGATGCTTCAGAATATGCTTCGTGAGATTTCCTGCAAATTTAAATCCAATAAACTACTTTTAACCTGCAAAAAAAATTTTTGAAAAAAACTGTAGTTAAACATGATTCGATGAGTTGTCAAATGAGAAATGAGAATTAGGGGCGAAATGTTAAAAAACCGATGAGTTGTCAAATGAGAAATGATAATTCAAGAGTTACAAAAACCGATGAGTTGTCAAATGAGAATTCAGGGCGAGATGTTAAAAAACCGATGATTTGTCAGATAATAAATGAGAATTCAGGGCGAGAGGTTAAAAAACCGATTATTTGTCAAATCAGAAATGAAAATTCAGGGCGAGGTCAAAAAAACCGATGAGTTGTCAAATGAGAAATGATAATTCAGGGCGAGAGGTAAAAAAACCGATGAGTTGTCAAATGAGAAATGATAATTCAGGGCGAGAGGTAAAAAAACCGATGAGTTGTCAAATGAGAATTCAGGGCAAGATGTTAAAAACCCGATGATTTGTGAGATAAGAAATGAGAATTCAGGGCGATAAGTTAAAAAACCGATGATTTGTCAGATAAGAAATGAGAATTCAGGGCGAGAGGTTAAAAAAGCAAGACTGAGTAACAAGGATAGAACAGAAGTAATAGTTAGAATTAATTGCGAGCTGAATAATATGTAGTATCGCATACAATGGTTTGTTTATATACAGATATCAATATTTTCCCTTTCTTCTTTATTCAATAAAATTTCTTTTAGTGTGTGAGAGTTTTTGCGTATAATGGTTTAGGAAAATACAAACTGAAAGATACAATATACGAGTGAAGTGAACCCTGCACAGTGTACACTTGTGCAATAAAGGAAGAGAGAGTATTCACTCCCTGACTAACTTATGTGAGGACGATATTTCTGTCCTTCTCATCTCTATCTCTCCTTATTCTCTATTTCTCTCTCATTCTCACTCTTTCTAACTCTCTCAATCATTTTTTTCTTTCGCTGTATTTCTCTCTCTCTCTCTCTCTTTTCCTCTTTCTTTGCCTCTGCTTGGCTTTTCTTTCGCTGTATTTCTCTCTCTCTCTCTCTCTCTCTCTCTCTCTCTCTCTCTCTTTTCCTCTTTCTTTGCCTCTGCTTGGCTTTCAGAGACTATCGAAGAATAAGTCGAAAAGACGTCCCGAAGGAGCATATTCAAAGATCTTGGCAGAAGATATTCTGGAGGACTCAAAAGCCTAAGAGAAAGAGGGAGAAACAGAGATAAGCAGTCACATAGAAAGAGGTAGAGGAACGGAATGAAGATTTAGGCAAAGATGGGCTATGGGAGGCCTCTCACAGTCCCTTAGGGCAGATTCATCCCAGTGATACCGTCCAGGACAGACTGAGATGGAAAGAGTAAGAGGTACAGAGAAAAGAGAGAGAAACAGTGAGGGAGAGAGAGTAATAGAGAAAGAGAGATCAGAGAGATAGTAATAGAGTAAAAGAGAGATAGTACTAGAGGAAGAGAGTAAGTGAGAGAGAGGAAGGAAGGAGAGAGAGTAAGCTGTAAAGATTGAGGAATAGGTGAGGAAGACAGGGAAGGTCTTGTTTTCCAAGATACCATACTCTATCTACACATAATTTATCTTATAGAGAAAATTCTAACATGTGAGAATGTTTGCTTGTTATGCTGTAATCATCAAAGTGATACGCTCGGGCCAATCACTCCAACCTGAACTAATCTCTTCTATCCCAGTAACTCAGTTTTAAACGGTTGAGTATGTACATAAGTAGAAAGTCTTAACTACATACACGCAATCCTTCAGTCTTGTGAGTGTCAAGGACTCATTTATACAGAATGAAAATGCCCATTTAAGCCTGAAAAGTAGGATTCATCTGTCTACTATTCACTATTCGGTACTTCATAAGAAAAATTCATCTGTTCAAGTTTCAAGTGAGGCTTGTAATGCGTGTGGTCTTTTACTGTTGAGCTTCTCTCTATCATAAAAACACTTTTTGTTATTTTTTGACTGTTTCCTGTGGTTTTTCTTCTTTTTCTCAAGTTAAAAATTGATGCTCTTGTTTTTTCTTTTGATCGCTCCAATATTTCAACATCTTTTCCAAACTTTCTCTTTCTTTCTCGCTTTTTTTCTCTCTTACAGGTAATTAAGTTTTTAGAACGTAGCAATGATGGGAACGTAGCAATGACATCGTCATTCAAGGTAGCAAAGACATCGTCTTTCAAGGTATCAATGACATCGTCTTTCAAGGTAGCAATGACATCGTCTTTCAAGGTACAAATGGTAAACGAAAAATATTATATTATGGTGTAAAACATCTGCCCATCATCACGTTATTCATACAAAATTCTGATTAGTCTCCTGAAGTCTTATTCGAGAAGCCCTTTGAGATTCCTCAGATGATTCATTTCAGAATTGAGTTCGTTACAGGGCTCATGCGCTTATCGCGTGTTATGGGCTTCGAAAACCTATTCACGTTCACCAATATCTTAGAAAAAGTAGATTCAAAAACTCGCGTTCTTAATAGTCAGCCACTTGTATACTTCACGGAAAACAATCTTCAGTTATCGGTTAACTTTCTTCGATTATGATGAAAACTAACCTTTTTAAAACAATAACTGTGGAGCTACGGACCCTTTTTGAGGCATAGATCATCATCATCTTCTCAGAAAAAGGGAACGGAGACATACGAAATTTGAAACAAACGTAATCATTAATTAGAAATCAATTCAATTTAGTGAAGGTTACAAAATAATTTGCGAGAGACAAGTGAAAAAACATTAAGAGTAATCTGCACGTTTTGTGAACTCATCTGAGTAATTAACTGTTTACCAAAGGAATCAATTAACTCCTGTTGATGTTTGTCTCTGCCGATTTAAGCAATGAGCCACCTATGTGGATTCGTAACATTATCATCCTTTCAAACATTAAGGAGATGTTCCGTAAAATCTCTGACATCTTCACGAATACTTGGTAGAGATATAAAAATCACGGAAAACATTTTACGTGTGATTTCCGCTAAACACAAACTCAGACTGTTTCGTGGAATTCGATTAATTTTCCGTTTCGCTATTTTTCCGATTAATTTTCCGTTTCGCTATTTTTCCGATTAATTTTCCGTTTCGCTATTTTTCCACGACTAACGTGCTGTTAATCCGATCGTAATACATGCAGCTGATAACATTTTCAGACATGTTTCGCAGTAAGACATGTTTGACAGTCTGAGATAAGTATGATAGGCTTTTGAAAAACAACTCATGAAGTGCTGCTAAGGTTATCATAACTGATGTTATCATAAACACAACTGAGTGTGGTAGAAGTATAAAGCAGCTTATGATTCATAGAACTGATGTTATGAGAATAACTGAGGTTATGAGAACTATATGTGAGTTCATGAGAATCATATCTCTTGTCATCGAAACTACATACATATATTTGAGGTTATAAAAGGTATAACTGAGAATTTAAGAGCTATCACTAAGATTATCAGCACTACAATCGAATCTATGAAAACTAGACATAATCAAGATTCCATAAAAAGTATCATTTTTCATTTATTTGTTCATTTACATATATCACACCGACTGGTATAAACGAAGAGAACAAACATTATAAAATTTGAGAATTTAAGAATGTTCTTACGAAAACAACGTAACCTTTTAGTCGAGAAGATTTGCCACAAAACTTGCAGACGTATGGTTTGAGAGCGGTGTGGACGGATCGATGTTCCGCGAGGTTGGAGCGGAAACGGAAGGCCTTGTTGCAGATCTCACACACAAATGCCTAAAAATATATAGCTCTCTTTCTCTTTCCCCACAGTCTTAGTGCTTTTTTGAAGCATATTTGAAAAAAACCTGTTTTCTTTCCTATTTCTCAAGTAAAGTTCACCTGAATTTTTTACCAGTTTAAATTCAAGTTTCTTTTCCTTTTCGCTTCCTTAGTCTTTCATCTCTCTTATCCCGTTTTTCTCCCTATCTCTCTTATTTTGCCGCAATACATTTCTCCCTCTTACCACTTGGCTTCTGTATTTCGTGTCAGCCTGTGCTTTGAATATTGCATAGCTTGGTGCGGGTAGTGTGCATAGATTAAGAGCTGACAGATGGAAACGAAACGAAGACCATCCCAAATTAGCAATTAGACCGTAGAAGAGAGGAAAAGGGAGATGAGGACGGTCTCAACAACACTCTCTCCCTTTGGAAACAGAGTGCAGATCACAAAATCTCCGGTGGCTCTTTTTTTGCTGCTCAGTGAAACACAGACTGGGAATGAGAGGAAGAGAGAAATGAAATTCAGGAGAAGAGAGGGAGAGGGGGAGGCAACGTTGCTGACTTCTACTTCAACTGCTGCTCAATCTACACCCCTCCTAGAAGCACTGTCTTCTGTGCCAGCTTCTCCCCTGAACCTTTTACGTACTTTCTGTCATCTTTCTCTCTCTCAGTTCTCTCTTCCTCTCTCTTTCTCACCCTGTCATATTCTTCTCTTCTCCCATCCTGTAAGTCTCTCTCACCGCCTTCCGCATATCGAATAGTGCAAAACGAATTTGGCTTCTGTGAGGAAACTACGGCTACTAGCTCTGTATAAAAAGGAGACACAAAGAAAGAGGGCAAGTACTGCCGCCGACGACGCGTATATGCATAGATTAGGTTTCACACTGTTTGTCTGTCTTGAGCTAGGGCAAAAAGGAAGCAGTCCTGAAATGGCAGAGGAGTCCTAGGGGTTCTAAAATAATAGTAGGGGTGAAAAGAGTAATAATAGGGGAAAGATAGCAAAACAAGAGGTAAAAAAGCGACGGTAGGTGTAAAGAGATTCGAGGTTTGAACTGCAAAAGAAGAGAAGCTTTTGAAAGGGCTCAGAGAAAGAAGACTTAACGGTAAGAGTTTATTACTACCCAGAGACTCGTGTGGTACACTCACCTCTCTTTCCTATTCATTTCTTGTACTACATTTCATTACATCTCGCTGATTTTCTCTTCGTCTTTCCAACACAAAGTCAGTGTCTCTCATCGTCTTTTTCTTCTTATCTTTTCCTCACTAGAACTCTCTCCCCGTGAGTGAAATAGAGCATCCACTTTCTGAGTTCTTTCTTCTGGCATCTCCTCCCTGCCAGCTGTCCCTCCACACAGTGTTACAGTCTTTGTAAACAGGCCAAAGGCTCCAGATAAATTGCTATGAGAGAGAAAGACAGCGAAGCAATTAATAGGTTTAACTGCCCTCCACCAAAAAAAACACAACCCAAGAAAATAAGATGAGCATTTTAAAAATTAAAACTATAGCAATGTTTATTAATAAAAATCACTTTGTCGTTCTTCATTCAAATTTTATCAAAGTAATCTTGTTGTATACAGACAAAAAAGTTTGAAGGGACTAGACTTAAATTCGGACTAGACTTAAATTCTGCATAAGCACATGAGCGAAGTATTCTAAGAAGGCTTTTAGCCATATGTGAAGAAAGACTTTATGTAGAAGCAGACATCGAATTGGTCAAAGAAAAAGATGGGGGGTAAGCTCTTTAGGTTAAGAAAGTATCTAGCGCACGCTGAATCAAATATAAGTCACGCATACGAAAGTTAGAAAGTAAGTGAAACTCCATTAAGAATGAAATGGTGTTGATTGAAGAGAATGTAGTTTTACACGCATCTGGTGGATGAATCATTGAAAAGTTTGAACATAATTAATCGGAATGAAAATTCGACAAGGAAAAGCTTACCTTGTCGGTGTGGAACATCTGTTGATGCTGCGCCAGCAACTTGGCAGTCGTAAATGTCTTCGGACAGGCGGTACACGCCAGTTTGTCCTCCTCGATCATGGTGGTGATGGCCGCGGAGGGAGGAGAGCCCTCCGTTTTGTCTTCCTCGCCTGGCAGTTCAGCCACTGACACTCCACCACCAACACAAGTACCTCGTTCCAACATCACTCCTATCTACTCCCCTTCCTCTCTTTCTATCTCCTCTCTCTATCGCTCCCTGCTATACCACAGCGTACCGCCAGGGGCGTGGTCTCCCTCTCCCTCTCACTCGGTTCAAATGAAAGAGGGCGGAGTCAGCTCGCTCTTGCCTAGCCTGTCGGAAACACAGCCAGAGGGCACGAAACAGAAACGACCGGACTGAGTAGGAAGACTCAACTTTACCAAACAGCACCGAAATATAGAGAATCAATACAGACCGGGAGAGTGTGAGAGATAGCTGGAGGGGCTAGTGGTTGCTGTCCTGGTTTCAGTCTTATTTATCTGCCTGATTCTCCGCTCTGAGCAAAGTCTCTCTTTCTTTCTCTATGTTTTTCCTATGATACAACAAGCCCCGCCTGCTTTACAGTGTGAGTGTTCCCCCCCAGATCCTCGCCCTTTCTCTCTCTCTTCCTCACGGGCTCGAGCTATTCACATGCGAATATCTTTCATACCGAGTCTTCTTTATACGCTGTTTCACCTATAATGTCTCTCTTTCTGTTTTTGTCTTTCTCTTCTCTTCTTTCGCTTTTCTTCCCTCATCCGACACGCAAACTCTCTATCATAATCTCGTTTTCCATTTCTTTCGCTCCGATAATCTTCATGTATCAATGAGCTTCGATATATTTCGTTACGCCGAATGTACTTTATTAAACAAAAGTTTGAAAAGTATCAAAACTATTCTCGATTATAACATGATCAACTACAAGAGAAAACAGTCAGATAGAAAATGCTTATGTGACAATATTAGCTATGATAAAAGTTTCATGTGAGATTGCGAGAAGAACGGAAAGAGAATCGTGATCCTCCGGTGTAAACTCCTCCGGACTGCGAGTGTCTGCAAGTAGAGGGTACTGTACACTTTTAGGGTACTGTAACACCGGAATACAGTTCACTCATTTCAGTTACCTTCTTTATTACTCATCCTTAGGAAAAAATTAGAGCAATTTAACAACTAGACATACTAACGACTACCAAATATTAAAAGAGTGCTAAATATGAAAGACAGTTATTGTTTAAAGTTGAGAAATTAGTATTTTTGGAAGAACAGGTAAAGTGGAGAAGGAAACAGCAGAAGAGGAAGAAATATAGAATAACGAAAAATTATAGAAAGTTTAAGAAAGTTTTAGAAAGTTTAAGGGAAAATTATAGAAAGTTTAAGGAACATTATAGAAAGTTTAAGGGAAAAGGCTGTGAGCGAGAGAGAAATAGAGTAGAGTAGGAAGGGAAAATGAGAACGTAGAGATTAAGAAAGGAAAAGAGAGAGAGAGAGAAAGATATGGAGAAAAGGGGACTCATATGTTGAAGGTGAAGGAAATCGTTACTCCACAGCTGGTCTGTACAGCGAGAAAGAAGACCGAGTTTTCATCACTAGAGAAGAAGTCGAAGCGAGTGGTTAGAAGAGGGCAGAAGATGGCTTTGCAATCTTCGCACTCACATTAACCCATGAGTTTCTTATGAAATAAATAGCGTCACTCATTGTATTTCCACTCTTTTTGTCAGTGTTTTTACCGACAAACACCTGTCAAAGGTCGAACAAACGGTGGGGTTTGTCTAACGTCGATAATCTTCTGTTGTGCAGTCGCTCTGCTTGTTTCTGCTGCATGCGTCGGTTGCGTGCTTGGAAGAGACAAAGACTCGCGATGATCAAGAGAGGCAGGCCGAATACTATCGCTTAAAAATCCAGATGAACCTTCAAGAGAGATTATCGGTGTTCCCCACATTCAAGTATTCGCAAGTAACATTCATTGTTTTTTGCTGCCTCTTTCTTCAGATAATACGGGAAGTAAGAAATATTATTTCTAGTTTTTAATTATCCGAGACAAAAAAGACGTTTGCATGGTAGGCAAATATAAAATATCACATATTAAACAAGAAAATTACGTTGCTAACGTTCTGCGACAGCACGAAATATGGATTAGCTCAAAACTAAACAAGAACCATTCTCCGAAATTCTGTATTAAATAATTATTTTCTTTGGAACATGGTCCATTCGATGAAAGACTAGAAGAAGTCTCAGAGTCAACCGGATTCTTTTCCATGAAATCATCATCTCTCCTCACTATTATCTTAGAATCAGCTCTATATCCGATAACTTCTACTTTATTCTTTACTCTGAGCGGTTTATTGACAGTTTCCTCAAAGTGAAAGCTGTATAATATTTGATAAACCACGCACTTTGAGCGTAAAAGGTCTTTCACAAAACTGTTCGTAGAAAAAAAACAAGTGTTTCTTAAAATGGTGCAGGACTCTGCAAAAGAGTTTAAACGGAAACTCGAAGGATTAACAAATATTGAAACATTTAGGATTTGAAGATTAAGGGAAGTATTGAGAATATCTCTCCTGACGAATCACTA
Organism: Allodiplogaster pararmata; assembly: GCA_964056735.1. NCBI lineage: Eukaryota > Metazoa > Nematoda > Chromadorea > Rhabditida > Diplogasteridae > Allodiplogaster > Allodiplogaster pararmata. The sequence goes on along the minus strand of OZ057408.1, from coordinate 20,667,347 downwards.
GCATTTAAATAGAAAAACTTTAGTGTATTTGTAATTATTTGTATGCTTGAAAAAATTCCTTTTTCGAAAATTAGGGGCTGAATACTGCGTTTAAGTTTGGAATTTCTCAAAACCCTAAACGATTTCGCCCTAGAATAAGACATACACAGGCCGACAGGGTACCTCGAGGAATTCTAAAATGACCATTCAATCGCTGTCAGCAAAGTTTCCATTCGAAAAAGCAGAAGATGTCTGACCGAGGGCTGCAATGTAGTACCTGGTCGGGTGCAGCCCTTCTTCATCAACCTCGGCTGCCAACGACTCGTCATCCCCTTCGAAGGAGAACGTCGAGTTCATTCAATGCGAGCCTTTGCTGGAATACTCTGAGAGGACTCTGCGCAGGCTACTGCTGCTTGTATGTGTCTTCCCATGACAAATAGCGGACTCTCCATATTCTCTTCTTCCCTCATTACCTCAATTTATACTTCTTATGCTCTGCTTTCTTTTACAGAAGCATCGCAGCTCTTCTCACCTTGTCTCCCCCTAGTACGTCTCAGTTTACGCTATCTTCCTTTCCTTAATAAGCGGCTTCGAGGCAAAATTATCCAGCAGTGTTTTACTTACAAGTTTTCTGAAAGTTAATAATATGTTTAAATACAGGTTTGTGGGACTAGATTGATCTGAGATGACAAAATTAAAAATTTGTAATGTATGAAAATTCATATACAATATGTAGATTTTATATTACTCTGTTAGTGATATATGCTTTGCGCCCAAAATAACAAGTTAATTTTTAAATCAAAACGGGACTTGAAAACCTTATTGAGCAGATGAGTTTGCATTTTTAAACCTTATTGAGCAGATGAGTTTGCATTTTTAAACCTTATTGAGCAGATGAGTTTGCATTTTTAAACCTTATTGAGCAGATGAGTTTGCATTTTTAAACCTTATTGAGCAGATGAGTTTGCATTTTTATTGAGAAAATCATTGCGATTTCTCACCAACTCGGCGTGGAAACTTGAATATAGTTTTAGCGATTCTTTTTCTACTTGTTTCTCTTTCTATTCTTTCTTTCTGCTTTTTACTGGTTCTTGCTATCAATTTATAATTGTCATCGTCTTTCATTTCTATGCTTCCCTGTTTTATGTATGTAATCGAACGCATAATTAAGATCTTTATTAACTGAATGATCTGAATTAAGTGATTTCAAGAAGTCTCGCAGGCCATTCCAGATATTCCGGCCTTTTTGAGGCATGAACAGGACTTGAGAAATCTCTCTTCAGGATTGATGTTCAGCTTCTTCTCGCAGGCGACGAACGCAGCCTGGATCTTGGCATCGGGTGGTGCGAGAGCGCATCTGCAAGATACCTCAGAAATTATAGTTCAGGATTTTCAAGGATTTAAATAATTGGGAATTAACTTCCAACTACAATAGCCCTCTACAAAGTCTGAAAAGATAAAATAGAATATAATTTCTTTTGGATCGAGTATATTTATATGAGAAAAAAACTAATAACGAAATTAAAAATTCTAATTCAATGTCTGAACAGATATACAGAGCGTTCACTGGAATGGACACACTAAAAATGCTTCAGTCAACTAAAATCTTTACCAGTGACAAACTTGAGAACTCGAAATCAAGAGTTGCTCTTTGTAAGATCGGGTAGGAGCCTCAGGCTCTACTCATATTTTCTCCCTTACCCTTTTCCGTTAATTTTCCTCTTGTCTCTTCTCCCTTTTTTATAACTTTCCTTCTATCTTTCTCTTACTCTTGTTCTGTCTCTCCCTCTTTCTCTCTCTCTCTTTTCATTACTTCTTTTTTCAGGTCATCTCTTTTTACTTCGCTATTATCTCATTTTCTACTCCTACTGTTTTTTCTTTCTCTTTTGCTTCTCGTTGAGGACTGCTTTCACCTGTTTCGGCTTGTCAATTCATACTCCAGTAATGATGTCTCCTGTGCAATAGCGACTATGCACTACTTCTGTCCTCTCTCTCTCCCTCAATCTCTATCTTTCTCTCTCTCTCTCCCTCTCTCTATCTTTCTCTCTCTCTATCTTTCTCTTCCTCTATCTCTCTATATATATCTCCCTCTCTCTATCTTTATCTCTCTCTCTCTTGCTCTCTTATTTTCTCTCCCTCCTCTCCCCCTCTTTTATCCATCCTCATCACCGTAAGGCATTCGAGTGGCAGGCATGAGTATAAGTAAGTCTTCTACTGGTTGCTCACAAACAATACACAGATGCTCAGTATTCGCATAGTTTCTTTGTCTGAACAAAGAAGGAGCATTCCAGGACCCATTCCAGGACCGAGTTCTTCTCCTCTCTCTCTTCTCATTTTAACTTTCCACTTCATTTCTCCCAGTCCAATGAAAAGGGCAAAGTTGAAAAGTTGAGAAGGTGTCGAAGCGAGAAGAAAGGGCAACACGGATGAATGCCTGACTGCCGTCTCTTGCGCAACCGATTCTCCTTGCTTTTTCCCCCCTCCCTTTGACAATTTTTTTCACATAACCATGCACAGTGATTCCCCTTCACTCCGTCATGGTAAAGCATGTTCTGCGAGAAAAGGGAGATGCTAGAGATACACGCTAGCGGAATAGAAACAAAGAGAGAATAGTCATCCTCTGAACAACGCAATATTGGTGTGTTGAATGCTGTTCTACACAGATGGCCCATACAAAACACTGTTTCTCTCGATTTGTGCGCTCTCTCTGCAGCCTCTGTTTCTCCCTGCCTCGGTCGCATCACAGTTATCCATTCCACTTTTTTTCTGTTGACGACTCTTTTCTTCCAGCATTCAGAAAGAGAAAAACATGTGTGTCTGCATACCTCAATTTATAGGCACAAGTTACGGTGGATCTTTTGGGCCGCGTAGAAGAAGACAGCGAAGGCTGAGTCATCGCACACTGGTCCACACACACGAGGAATTGCGCCAGCTCAGGGGGAGCATTCACGGACTCCGGAGTGGCGGAGCGGCGCAGTCGAGGAACAACTGGCTGCAAATAATGACTCACACTCTGTTTGCTGAAGATCTAGTTTTTGCTGCACTTGCTGCACAATCAATTGTTCAGCTCTGATGATTCAGAAAGGAAGAGTTGAATAGAAAAACGGAGAAAAAAGTTTCTTACATGAAGGAAACTTGATGTGATTAAAAATGAGATGAAGACACCTTTTTGTACATTGACAGAGAAAAGTTTGGGATTACAGAGGTAATTGTGAAAAGAATTGGAAACTGCTTACAACTCCCGCAGGAGCATTTGGATCCAGAGGAATCTCTACCACGGGAACCAGAGGGATCGTCAGATTCTGCGGAATCGCGTCTTTTGTACATCTGAAACGAATAAAAACAGAGTATTGTGTTTTCCTTTTCTCTCTAATTTTTTCGTTTTCCGTCTCGCTTTCTATTTCTTTCTCCCGCTGTTCCTACAATGGTGCTTCTTAAGCCTCTTTTTCCCGGTTTTTAGACCCATACCGAGAAAAGGCGTAAGTTTGACAGCACACAATGTCAGTTATTAGATTCTTGTTGTAGGAGGAAAAGAAACAGCCTATTCTTGTGAGATTCTGCACTAGAAGAGACATCTCTTCGCACAATGGACTGTTTCGCCGCTTGAGGGGAAGTGCCATTCACTATCCAGCTTCTGTTTGCTCCCCTCCCCTTCTCTCTCCCAGTCCGTCCTTCCCTCACTAAACTCTTTTTCAACTCTATAGGACTGCCACACTTGGTCCTCTTTGAATGCTTGAGGACCGCCAGCAATCGTACTGGGATGAAAAAGGAGAGAAAACGGGAAAGGAATATCAGAGGATGAAGAGAGAAAAAGAGAGTGAGACAGAGAGAGAGAGAGCAGGCAGTGACGAGAGAAAGAGGTAAAAATAGAGAAAGCGCAAGAGAGAGGGTGCAGACAGTGATAAGATAGAGAGAGAGAGGGAGCCAGGGAGAGCGGACACTCCTGGCAGCTCTTGTGCGCATGTGCATAGGCAGTTTCTTTCCCATACTTTCTTCTATCGTCATGAGTTGAAAATGGGCAAAGCAGCATGCGGGGGCCAAGGAGTTCATGTATGAGAGAAGTGCCCACGAGCGTATTTGATTCATTTTGAGTCATAAAAGGTCTATATACAGGGTTTAAAGGTCTAACCACTATTTTAACAGATAAGTATATCAAAAAGGTCTAACCTTTCATGTAAATTAATAATGATCGGATCAAGAATAAATAGCGATAATTTTTCTACCCGATGAGGCCGTTGACAGATTCCTTGACGCACTTCTCGATGGAAGTCATCACTTTGTGCTCGTCGTCCAGGCAGCTTCTGATCTTGGCAACGTCTCCACCGGTTCTCGCGAGTATCGACTCACAAACAGGCCTAGAATAGAGTAAACCTTTTAAGCATGACGAATGAGCGGAAAAGGTTCTTCTTTCAAACAAAAACGCCTATGAGAAAATATTTTTCAATAATCAGCAGCGACAGCATGGAAGCTCAACTTTTGGTCTTCAGAGCTTCATCAAAGGTTCCTGATATAGTTGTACTTTTTTGAAGATCTTGATGAGAATTGTTACGTATTTACATATGTTGTTTTTAACATGTTTTCGAAGGTTTAGAGCCTCGAAATCAAATGCCGATCAAGAATACTTACAACTTTTTAACCTTAAAAAAATCTTTTCTGTTGTCCTTTTCCCTTTCTTACTAATTTGTATCTTATAACTTCATACATGACTGAACTTTGCGCAACAAGTAAATTCATTTGAGCTTTGTGGAATAGAAAAAAACACAAACTCTTTCTTGCACATCTCTGTCAAGTCAGCCATTTCCACCGTGCACTTGTCAATGTCATCGCACTTGCATTGCGGAGCTGTCGTAAACTGCTGCACCAGCGGGACTCCAGGTGGCACTCCCGGGACTACCGGCTGTACTCCAGGGACTATCGGCTGCACTCCCGGGGCAACCGGTTGCACTCCAGGGACGACCGGCTGCCCTCCCGGAACTACCGGCTGCACTCCAGCGACGACGGGCTGGACTCCTGAGGCGACAGGCTGCGCTGCCGGCGCTACCGGGTGGGCTGCTGGATGCTGTGTGACAGTCGAAGCTGGCGGTACTGTGTTGTTCGCAGCTAAAGCCTTCAAAGAATTCCACAAGACCATTATATAATACGATTCTTGGAAGATTTTGAATATTTGGAAACAGTTACGGACTTATCACAGAAAGTTACACCGAACGGAATATCTCTGGCTGGTTGGTGTGGGATTAGGGCTCTGGGCCATAGATATTTTCATTTTTCAATCGAATATCATCGCTCGTCAACAATAAATTTTTGCTGAACCCAGAAACTATATTTGTAACTGATCAAAAAGGAATTCGAAGAACGGTTGAATTTCATCAGTAAACAGACTTATTGAATTCCACCTTGTTCTATAAAACAGAATTCAATAATTCTTCTAAACAAGCCAAATCATTGAAAAAAATTACAATGACTGAGGGTTATTTAATAGATAACAAAATGCTTTGAGTTCTTTCATGAACTATAAATGTTGATTCTCTTGATAACAGATAACTAAAAATTGAAATTATTTCAAAAATAATTTTATTCTTCTGCAACAGGTCATCTAGAATAAAGGTAAATAATTTGAATATATTAAATTCTGGTAAACTAAAACAAAATTTTGATTCTGAAACTACGGACGCAAGGGATGAGGAGGAAAAGAGCGGAGAAGCGTCGCTGTAGCATTCTCAGTCTAGGGAGAGAGAGAGAGCGAGGAAGCGAGGGCTGCAACCAGATGCACGCGCGATTTGGAAGAGGAGAGTCACTGGATGGACTCTCCCACTGCTAGTTCTCCTTCTCTTCTCCTTCTTATATACTACGGGCTTCTGGCTTCTCGACGGTCGAAGACAGAACAAGAAAAACAGATTGCAAGCTACGGAACGGTAGTTTAAACAGAGAAGCAGTAGTGCAAAGAAGGCGAGAAACAAGAAGAGACGAAAATTATCAAGAGAGCACAGGGAGAGAAAAATGAGTTAAAGATCAGGTGAGAGACAGAGAGGAAAAGGGGGAAAATTTTAAAAAAAGAAAGTTAGAATAAAAAGAAGAAATGATAGGATATAGACATGAAAAAGAGAGACTGATGAGAGAGGGGTAGAATTGGAGAGAGAGAAATAGAGAGAGATAGAGAGAGAGAGTTAGAAAGAAAGAGAGTGAAATATAGTTAGAAAAAGAGAGTTAGAGATAGAGGGAGAGTAAGAGAGAAAGGGACCTAGAAGATTGCGGACAAACAGATTGTTGACTTTTTGGTGTGTGATTGCATTGGCGATGTTGTCCGTTGTCCAGGCAAGGGCGTCTCTGCTTACTTCTGCTTCGTCTAGCGTGCCCCTCCCCAATCTCTTACTCCTTCTCGTTCAGCTTCTAATAGCTAGCGGTTCCAGATGGTAGATCAAGTTAGCAGGAAGTGATTGGCTGGTTGAGCCACCAATCATACAATCAATCACCAACAAAAAATTTCACGAGAGAAATGAAACTTATTTTTTTCATAAAATTGGGCGGTTGTGTCTACTCCAGCTATTAATTCTGAAGAAACAGCTCGAAAGAGTCTATAAAAAGTCTAAAACAGTTTCAGAATTCTCGTTGAACAAGCAAACGTATTAACTGTGTTCTCAGAAGATGGTTCACAACCTAACCACTTCACGAACTTTTCATTAGAAAGAAATCAGGGAAATGACAAAGGATGTCGGTTGAGTTAATCATATCCAACCTTAAAAAACCGTTGCGAGTTCTACTAATGGAGAGTTAGAATTCAACTTTTCACTTTGTCAAAGTAACCACTGCAAAGCAATCTCGTTGAACGCTCCGATTTCTCACCAAGAATTGACGTGAGAAGGAAAATAAACCACGGTATTTTTTTATATAATACTTTCTACTGTTGGACGTGATTTTATATGAATATAAAAATACCGTAGTCCATTTTCCTTCTCACGGCAATTCGTGGTGAGACATTAGAGCATTCAACGAGATCACTTTGCAGAGATTACTTTGACAAAGTGAAAACTTGAATTCTAACGCTCCATAAGCTGTCTTCACAGTACTTTTCCTGTTCTTCTTATAGTTTTGGTTGAAGACTTACATATTTCAAATTTGCAATGGTAATAAAAATTATTCAAATTTATTCAAGTTTCTTGGAAAAAAATACCTCGAAACGGATAGGGTTCATTCAGTAACAAAAAAGAAAAAAACTACGATATTTCGAACAATCACACCTTGTCGATGATTGCATGGACCCGTTCTATTCGAGAAAAAAATTATTGAATCAATTCCATTCGGCGATCAAAGGGTAAGTCGACTACTATGAAGAGGACTTCTCAGAGATCCAACTACAACATATTAGAAGAAGAAAATCAGCCAAAAATGTATCCGGTTAATCAGTTTAAAGCTACTGAGGATCTATAAGTTAAACCTTATTCTCCATACTCAATGATGAAACTATTACACCAAACTGTATGGAATATTCTTCAAATGGCATCTCAGAATTCATCGGGAAGAATCGGGTTATTACCCTTTAAGAAGGATTGGAGGGAGATCATCCAATTTGTATTTGTCGCAAATGCACAATGCAGAACTGTTCTAATTCCTGAAAACATAGGTTTTGAACCCGAGAAGACACGTGTTGCTAGACATATTTAGCGAGCGTCCGCTGGAACTGCTGCAGAGAAGCGAGGAGTTGGGGGGCGGAAGGCCGGTCTCCGGGGGTCTCGTGCCAGCAGCTAAGCATCTCCTCGTAGAGAGGGTCGGGGCAGTTTAGCGGCTGCCCCAGACGCTCGCCTCGCTCCAGCGAGGGAAGCACTCCGTCCGCGTCCGTTTCTGCGTACGGCTGCGAGCCGATGGACAACAGCTCCCACAGCAGCACTCCGAAGGACCACTGAAGCGGTTCACGTTTTGGGAGAAGAGTCTCTTATTGTAATGAACGAGTGTAAACAGAAATGGATGGAGGAGAGGAGTGAGAATAAATAGAGCTCTAGCAAAGAAAAGCAAATATAAGACTTCTAATCGGTCATAAACGCTATATCCGGTTTGAGAGGGAAATCCCTCAGGCACGGTTAAGACCAAATTTTTTACCTTTCGTTGTTTTCGATTTTAAGTTTACAATTTAGGTTGAGGAATGGAATAATCTCTGTTCATATACGCAGAGTTCCAATGATTTTAGCCTCTATCGAAACATCAAATTACAGACCTATTTCTCTATGCTGTTCCTTATCAAAAGTTATGGAGAAAATTATTGTTAAGGAAGTATCTTGCTATTTAGAAAAAGAAAACCTTTTATCGCCCTACCAGGCTGGTTTTAGAGCTAGGAGGTCTACTGTGACCTCTTTAGTTGAATCTCATTCGTTCAGTGTTGACTCGTTATCCTAAAGCACCCCTATCGATATAATATTCCTTGATATCAGTAAAGCATTTGATTCTGTTGATCATAGATTACTTCTAAATAGGATAGCATCTTTTGGTATCTCTTCTCCAATCGTTACATGGTTAACTGATTATCTTGTTGGCCGCTCACAAACAGTTATGATCGATAATAATCTATCTGACCCAATTCCCGTAATATCAGGTATACCTCAAGGATCATCTTTAGGCCCGTTGTTATTCTTGTTGTACATCGACTCTGTTAAAGAAGCTATCCCTGATTCTATCAAATTTTGCTTATTCGCCGATGATATAAAAATAATGGGACGCGCTACCTCTTGTAATTATATCCAACTAGCTTTGAATCGTATAACCGATTGGTGCCTAGAGTGGAATTTTTTCCTATCCATATCTAAGTGTAATGTACTTCATCTCGGATCATCCAATTCTCGCAGCGTCTATTACATGAAGGTTGACTACCTCTAGTAGTTGGTAGAGTTGCCAAAGATCTTGGTGTAATCATATGTGATCGTTTCTCTTATCGTAATCATGTTGAAGACAAATGTAAAAAAGGCTATGCTCTTGTTAAAATGATGTTAAAAGCCTTCAAGTCACCATGTCCGCCTCTTTTAACTTCAGCTTTTAAAATTTATGTCAGACCTGTTCTTGAATACGCTAGTGAGTTATGGAATCCCTAATCCCCCGGCTTAGTAAAATCTATTGAAAAAGTTCAGCGGTCGTTTACGAGAAGAATCCTAGCAAGATCTGGCCATTCCAGACTTCCCTATTCACAAAGAATCTCCATGTTAGGCCTAGAAACTCTTGAATATCGTCGTGCTATATCTGACCTTTTATTTATTCATAAATGTGTCCACAAAAAATGTGAACTTGAAACTATGAACTTGTTTCAATTGTCTGCAGTACAGAGATTTTTTCGCCATTCTCATGAGCTCAGGCTAAAAACACCTCATAATATTAGCAAATGTTCTATTTCTACATGTGTTTCTCGCCAGCTATCAGTATGGAATTCATTACCTTTTGAGATCGTCAGTACACCTAATACTGCTAGTTTCAAAAAACAATTATTATCTCTGCCTACTGAAAAGATATTACCTAAACCTTTCGTTCATGACTAATATAATTGTCGTTTTTAAGTATATCACCCTCCCCCCCTTTTTTTCATCTATACCGCAACCCCTAAACACCGCCACTTAGAAGAAAGTTCATGCATTTAACTTTGTTTTTATTTGTGTTTTCATGATATCTCATGTGCTTGGAATAAAGAAATGAAAGAAATGAAATGAAAAGGTTGAGAAATCCAGAAATTTGAATTCGTCTACGCACGCGCGTAACCTGCCGCGAGGCGGGAACAAGCGCGAGGAAGATTATTATTATTATTATTATTATTATTATTATTATTATTATTATTATTATTATTATTATTATTATTATTATTATTATTATTATTATTATTATTATTATTATTATTATTATTATTATTATTATTATTATTATTATTATTATTATTATTATTATTATTATTATTATTATTATTATTATTATTATTATTATTATTATTATTATTATTATTATTATTATTATTATTATTATTATTATTATTATTCTTATTATTATTCTTATTATTGTTATTATTATTATTGTTATTATTATTGTTATTATTATTGTTATTATTATTGTTATTATTACTATGTATATATCTCTTTGACATAATTGTTGTTTATGTATTTTCTAACTTATGTACATATATTTAATATCGAGTAATTTTTTCAATAACTCAATTTTTTAATTACCTGGTTGGTTGTATGATTTTGATAGACTTTTTGCAGTCACCTCTCTTTATTTCTATGCTTTCTCTTTTCGAAAAAACTAGTAGGAGAAAAAAACTTAAAAGGCATACGTTTTCGGTTTGTAATTCTGCTCTACTTTCTGATGTATACTATACTTTCTGATGTATCTATCGAAAAACCGAAAATAGGAAATCTCGACCCTTGTAAGAAAGCTTTATCAAGAAGAAATCGATTCTACATATTAGGAAAAATGAAGGAAGAAACAAATTCAAGCACTATCGATTACTGTGATGACGTTGATTCATATATGTTTGCTCTAAGTGAAGGTGTAGCATTTGAAATTATAACCCCTTAGACTCCTACCATCATCTTAATACTAATACGTAGAGATTTTCTCAGCAGAACTCAATACAAGAATCGAATTCTTACTTCAAGCAGTCGAAATGCTTTTGTCACTAACCAGAAATTTGCTGTCATGCTGAACCAGAAATTTGATTGTCACTGTAGACATCAAATTTTAAAAACTTACGATGTCACTCTGGGTGGTGTAGGTGTTGGTGGTGAGGGACTCGGGTGCCATCCACTTCACGGGTCTATTGTCGTTGTCCGCTAGACAAGCGTAGTCGGCCGGGAAGAGATCCTTTGCCAGTGCACTGTCCATCAGCTGCACCTGCACCTTTTCTGTGCCGCCAGGTTGGTCACTCACCAGGCAGTTACTGCAACCAAGTTTACTGTAGATAAATTAACTCTTAACAAGATTACTGTAAAAGAAGTAACCGTATTCCTGCTCATTATAAACAAGATTACAGTAAGTCGATGTCATCAGACTCTTTTTAAGGAGAACTACTGTCACCAGGGTCTTTTCTGAGATTCTCAACTGTTAGAAAAAAATTCTTCCGAGTATGGTTCCTGCAAAGATGTTTACTGTCACGAATATTACCGTAACCTTATTATTTAAAAATTGGTTTCTCAACCAAAGTTTATCTTAAGAAAATAAGTACCGAGTTGCGATGTCGGTGTGGACGATGCCACATCGATGCAAATGCGCCAGGGCCCTTAGTGTTTGGATGGCAATGGAAACCAATTCATGAGTACGCAAAGTTGGAATGGACATTTTGCTTGCTGAAATAAAAACAATTTCATGCGGAAAAGCGATATGTTTTGATTTTTAATATTATTATTCAAAATAAAATAGTAAGTTTTGCAAATAACTGTTTCTATTACTTTAGTGTAATGATGTTGAAAAGATTTTTAATTTCAAGTTCCTATCATGAAACATTATCATAGGTTTTCAGTATGAAAAAATTTTGTTCTAAGAATC
>OZ057408.1:20317239-20655663 GCA_964056735.1 Allodiplogaster pararmata | reverse complement strand
ATTTTGTTCTAAGAATCCTTGGTAATTCTAAGAATCCTATTAAAAATTATCTTAAAACTTTTAAAACAACAAATTCAAATTAAGATGAGATTCAAGATTCTGTAACTAAGAGATAGTGAGGGAATAGGCTAACGCACATTTCCTTCGCTTGAGCGAGCCTTCCTCCAGTCGACAATTCATGAGGAAGTTCTTGAGTATGCCAAATCCTCTGTGTCTATAGCACATGAGGGGGAAGTCCGTAACACTTTCGGGGTTCTCGAATCGACCAAAAGAAGCCGCAGCCACAACCTGAATATCGTAAAAATTGCCGACTTTGAGAATTGCCAGCCTTCTTTTTCAAATATTATCCTGAGTAATAATCAACTGAAATCATCATTCTCTTATCCGATCATCAACTGCATTTATCATTATTTAAAATGACCCGCAATTCAAATCACCACCATTCCAAATAATAGTTAATCCTTTTTTTCTCAATTCGCTATTAGGGGAGTAAGGGTGGTTGAGAACAGATTGTTCTCGGTGCTTCTTTGGGAAAGTCGAACCTATCTTTTTGCATAAACAAGTACTCAAACATTGATTTTCAAATACACCTGTTCCTATGCAACTGTTAAGACGCCCTTGAGCTTTGAATGCACCAATTCTTTTGCAGTTTAAGAGGCCCCTCTTCATGCTAACCTGCGCGAGATTCGGGTGCTCGGGTATGCCATGAAACTGAAGCGCATCATTCAGGAACTTTTCGAACTGTTGCTGAAATAGCGAATGGCTCATCTTAAACATCAAGGCAATACAATACTGATCATGTTCGCAGTCTCATATTCAAAGTTATATTCAGTTATTTGCTTTTTTATATTTTGCTCTCTTGAAAGTTCTCTTTCACAGATCATTTCACATATTTGTGGGATTTGTTAAAGTTTGCAGTTCTTATAACCACTCCGTCTGTTTGTGTGTGTTTTTTTCTATTCTGCGTTCTTCCGATGTCGGCCATGCATCTCCACTGATGACTTTACAAAGTAACGCGAAAAACAAACCCTGGATGCAGTGGGTTTGAGTGTTTTGACGATGACGGCTTCATCGGAACAAGCGGCGTCTTCTTCTTCATCGATGTCCCCCGACAGTCCCGAGGCATTCTGGCGCCAAATCGCCCAGCGAACCTCTCCGAAAGTTCCTGAAGCTCGAATTCTCACCTTAACTTCCACTATTTGGTTGATAAGGATGAGAAAAACCGTGTCAAATACTTTAAGGATCTGAGTTGAACCTTCCATCTCAATGTAGGGGAGAATCTGGAAGAGATTTCGGTCTGCGTACAACTGGCAGAGGGTCGCTCGCACATCGTTTGACCTACTTCGCTCCGGCAGAGGAGAAATCGACTGCGCGATGGAGCGGATTAGTGAACTGGTTCCTGCAAAAGAATAAAATTAGCGTTTTGTCCTTGACTCGCCTTTTTTAACTAGAATTTACACAGACTCGCGTACGCCTGGTCAGCATCTCGCTGTCATTATCACATTTTTGACACTTTTCAAAGCCTATGACCTGTTCGAACTCGCGGCCATTATAACATTTTTGAAACTTTTCAAAACCTATGGCCTGTTCGAACTCCCCCCCCCCCCTTTTTTTGAACTCGCTGTTTTTATCAAAATTTTAAGCTTTTGACTCTATTGAAATGGCTTTCATTATCAAGTAGACACGTTTCTGTTCTATTGAACTTTTTGAAGTCGCTGTTATTGCCATGTGGAAAAACTCATAAACTTTCACTCTTCATTACCATTACCTCGAGGTATTATAATAATTCAATAACACGTAAATAATACGAAAATTAATTAAGTTACTTCTCTTGTGTTCGAAAAAACCTAAGTTCATCAAATTTACAGTTGAGGGACTTCTAAAGCGACTGTTCGGTAGACGGTGGATAGGTGACACCCGATAGTCGAAATATGATCCTTCAGTGGATTTTCGAGCAAATGCGAACAGGAGGAAAGGTCTACTTTCCCTTCGGATTTATAATTTTAAACGATGATTTATTGCAAAACGAATTATTTTCCAAATTTAAAGGTCCTCTGAAATCATTAAACTCATGATGTTATACAGAAAAAATAAAATTAAAATTGAATTATTTAATCAATTAATTATTGAGCAAATGGATGACTTTGGACAAACCCGGCTTGGAGGTGGGTGTAGACGTAAGAAAGGGTTGTCGTGGTGAGATGTGCAAGGATGTTCGCATCGAAGACCTGAACCGCTTTCACTCATAACTCTGCATCATCCTTTAACCCAATTCATCATGCTTTTCTTTCTTTTAAACGGTTTTATTTCCTCATAGACTTACTCTCTGGAAATTGAGGGGGAAATAACTACAGGTGAATCCAATGACAAATAGCTAACTATGTATAATTTTAATATGTATAATAATAATAATAATAATAACAAATAGCTAAAATTTTGTTTGTAACCGGAAAAACTTCTCTCTCTAGAACTCATCAAAATATGTAGATTCAATGTAAGGTATCAGTAAAAAGTTTAAGCGAAAAATTAGAAAAAAATTCATCAATATCGAAATTCACATTGTTACACTGTTCGAAGGCAGTGACTTTGAACTTTGAACTTTGAACTTTTTATTACGCGAAACATATGTATCACGTGAAAAAACGTTGCATGTATGTATAAGAAGGTGAAGGGAAGAAAACATGGTTAAAAAAGGCTAAGGAGCTTCTGATGGTAAGTAGGAGCAGAAAATGGTAAGAAGAGCATTGATAGCCGTTCGAAACCAGCCATTGGAGAGGAGAGGGAGAAGGATGAATGATACGACGAAGAGGTCAGAGTGTCTTTATAGAAGAGGGGAGAGGTAAAAAGGAGAGCCAGTCCGTAGCAGCCGTTTCTTGAGGAAAGGGAAGGGAAGAATGACGCCTCGTTTAGTTCATTGACGCCTCGTTTAGTTCATTCAAGACATCATGCAGGAAGAATCTGAGACTTTTCCAACCAATCAGAAGAAGCCAAAGATTTATGCGAAGAGATTAAGCTGATAAGATGAACAGAAAAAGCTCTTAAGTTCGTGATGAGCATTGGTCACTGGATGTGAGAGAAAGAACCTAATTGATGAGGTAAGAAATTCTCGAGAACTTCATGGCTTCTCTAGAAGATCTATTACATATCATTTAGAGAAAGTGGCAAGTTTGAGAGAATAAAATTACTCTGAAAAATTCAATTCCACAGGCAAAATAATCGCACACTGAGTCTTTCGTAAATATAAATTTTAAAAAATTTCATTTAGCTTTTTGTTATTTTATCCTCTTCTCTTCTCTTGAAAATATGTTCCTGATATGTACTTTATTTTGATTTAATAAAGTCATATCGAACTCTTATACATCATATTCCCATACTCACTGGGCACTCACTGATTAGCCTCACCCAGAGAACACAGGGCTCTTTCTGAGTCTGGAGTCCCACCCAGAGAGCCCAGGGGTCTGTCTAAGTTTGGGCAAATTAGACTACTGTAATATTCTTTATATTGCTTCAAGCACCAATTTTTAAGATAAATTGTGCACTTGAATTTTATCTTAGATTAGAAATATAGAAAAAAAACAAATAGTAGAAACTTTTCTAAGCTAAATTCATGACGGAAGTTTGCTAAAGGACTTCGTAACAAGCCATTCAATTTACTTTATCGTTTGACTTCATCATTGATCATCGACAACTATAATTCTACTTTTTGCGCCAACATTTACTACATACAATTAATGAAACTCAATTTCTACAAAGGCTAGTTAACTAACTGCATCTTGAATGCATTGGTTGACTGTGTAGAATCGCCTCCCCCTGCCAGTGCCTTCTTGTTGCTTCTGAAGTAGAAGAAGAGGAATAGCAGAATGAGCGCCAGGAAGAAGGCCGCAGCCGCGATGATGAAGTAAAACACTTGCGCCGCTCCGAGCCACTCCCCTGTCCACAGAGCACATTGTATACCTAGATAGATAGCCATACTTCTTCTCGCCTTTTTGAGAAGGAGTATTGTTATCGATCCAAGTTTGAAAAAAAGTTAACTGGTTGGAATGATAAATGAACTCGTTGGTGTAAGTTTCCAAGAGTTATTCTTAGCCATGCTCGCACCGCTTCCAAGATAATCTCCTTTGCGAGACGAAAAAGACTATTAGAACAGAAACGATGACATGTACGGTAATGGGAATACAATATGTAAAGATTAGAAACCCGGAAGAATTCGTATTTAATATACTCAAGGTATTGTGAATGATACCCTGCAATAACAAACTGCTTTTTTGCCATAAAATCAAACTTGAAAATTTAATTTTTTTTAAACAATTAGAAATCGTAGATTTAAAGGCTCTTAAACAGTTCTCTGAAGACTGACGGGAACTATGCTCTAGATAATCTTTCGAATAAACAAGCTAAATCACGTGACTCGTTTAACTTTAAAAACTTGTGCGAAGAATATAGCTGCGTTAACCTGATTGAACGTTGCTCTCCTCGTTTGCAGAACCTGGAATGATTCAACTAATACATATATGTATACTTCGCTCAGCGAAACTTGGTAAATCATTTGAATCAAGAAAAAAATAGTGAAATAAGAGATGAAATTTCACAATGAATCTATCACTGTCTAGAAGCAGAAAATGCTTCTATCAACGTTTTTTTGGAGGATAATCGTGGTTCTTATAAGTAATATTAATGTTGGACGAAGAGCTCATTTTTAGTACTGCATAGTAACTGAATGAGAAATTATAGTCCTGCTAAGTAGTTGTTGTTGTGGTTTGCCCGTTGAAGGTCTCCGGTTAGGTAGACGAGGTGCTAAGTGGTTCTACTCTTGTAGACCTGTCATTTCAGGTCATGCCGTGGCGGCCTTGCTCCCTCTGATTTTAATAGGCGGCACTGACCACTGGGAGGCTGGAAGAGTCCTCGGTAGCTTTTCAGCGAGCACAGCTTCTCCTGTCGCAGACGTACCAGCGAGTGGTTGCCCTCTGGCCAGGCGAATTCGATGTTAAGGACGACTTGGAACTGACCGGATCGACTACCCGCACAGCGATACTCCACCATGAAGTCTATAAAAGGAAATATAGTGCCCCGCTCATCTACTCAAGCACCAAACTAAGTTTTAATAAATCGTGAAGTGACCGTCGATGTGCCTCGGTACGTATCCCTCATGAGGAATGAGAAGTTTGGCGACGACTTGAGCATCAGCCGATTCGATGCTCATCGAGTAGTGAATCTGTAAAATGTCATTTCATTCAACATCGGAATAATAATGATTATGGAAGTTCTTGAAACTTCTTTTTTCTTTGTCATAAGGCCAACCTTGTTCTCAGATTCCGCGTTCCATGATATCCTCAACTCGCTGACAGTCTCATTCAGTCGATAGGGGAACTTCGATGCGTAGGCATTGATAACTCCGTTCTCCATGTACCACAGCTCGGCGTTTACTCCTTATCAAGATCAATAATTCAATAATCAAGACTTTAATAGATTCCATTATATCCATAAACTAATTTCGGAATAGTTTTTCAAGAACAACAGATCAACCAAAAATGAGATAACTAACCAAGAGTCCGATTCATTTCGTCCTTCGAGATGAAAACATTCAACACGCTTTGGACCGGTAGAATCAGGATGAAATACAGAAGTATAGAGAAAAAGGGAAGTTGGTTCTGCCATAATGGATTGGTAGAGGAGAAGCTGTAGATCATTCTTCCATTTTCAATCGACCGTCTTCAAGATAAGAGCCGGATGTCCTTCAAAAAGATATATTCCATCATTTTCACTTTAAAGGCTTATGAACGCGACGATACATACGTAACTTCAAGTAATATTTGCAAGCACTGGAAACTGATTCCGTACACAAAAAAAGGAAAACGCAACATGATTTGAAAAATTTTGCTGGAGCAGAAATAAAAAAATCAAATTGAGTCCAGAATTACAAACCACAATAGGAATTCTTGAGTAAAGTTAGTTCATAAATCTCTGAAAACCATTCGTAATCCTCAGAAAAGCAAAATAATTACCGGATTTTTT
Source organism: Allodiplogaster pararmata (assembly GCA_964056735.1). Lineage (NCBI taxonomy): Eukaryota > Metazoa > Nematoda > Chromadorea > Rhabditida > Diplogasteridae > Allodiplogaster > Allodiplogaster pararmata. The sequence goes on along the minus strand of OZ057408.1, from coordinate 20,649,651 downwards.
AAAGATTAGATATATGTGAGAACAATATGTGAGAGATTAGCAACAATATGTGAGAAAATATTAAATTATTCACGCGATTACAACAATAGACTGAATTAGAACATCCATCAAAGCTATAGTCAGAGATAGAGTGAAAGAAAGAGATAGAGAGGGAGAGAAAAATGGAAAGGGACAAAAAAGACGCAGAGAACAAGATAAGAGATTGAGGAATGTTAGATAGGAGAAGGGAAGGCAACGCTTTGAATAAGGTCAAGATAAATAGGGAGACGACAATAACTACACAATGTGACTCACTTATTGGCACGTGTCGATTTGGTGATCAAGTCTGATATCTTTCCTATTCGAATTTTATTGGTAGCATTCCGGAATGTGTAGTAATCAGTCAACAATAAGAGTGAAAAATAAAACATGGAAGATACGCAAAAAGAGAGAAAAGCCTGAAATTGAAAGACTAGAAAACAAAAGAAATAGAGAAGAATGAGAGGTTGGGCGGTTGGCGTAAACAGGGAGAGGTATGAAAGGAGATTGAGAGAGAGAGGAATGCACAGAAAAGAGAGAGATAAGTAGAGAAAGAAAGACAGAGAAAAAGCGTAAGAGAGAGAAAAGAGAGTTTAAAAAAAAGAGAGAGAAAGAAAGAGAATAACCGTAAAAGAAAGAGATAGAGGGAGGAAAGAGTCCCAGCAGAGGCACTAGATGAAGAAAGAAAAAGTATGCTTACTTCTGAAGTTGTCACTCGAATACTTGAGATGGAGAGGAAATATGAGGCATCTCTTCCTTGAGATTTATCAAAACATAAACACATTGTGAGAGGAGAGGACTGAAAGAAGAAGAGTAAATTGGAAGGTAGCCAAGTTGTCTTCTTGCTCTATTTTTCTGTTTATTAAAGTTTTTTCTTCTTCTCATCTTCTGTCCAATTGATAAAACATATCAGAAGAATAATAACATGAAAAAGTAAGTGATTAAAAGAACCTATGTTCTCTTTCTTTCTCAGTCTCTGATTAAAAGAACCTAATGTTCTCTTTCTTTCTCTTAAAAGAACCTAATGTTCTCTTTCTTTCTCAGTCTCTGATTAAAAGAACCTAATGTTCTCTTTCTTTCTCTTAAAAGAACCTAATGTTCTCTTTCTTTCTCAGTCTCCTACTTTCACTTAATTTTTTGCTTTCGACTCACTCTCTCAATGCAAATCTAAGAAAACAACTGAAGCTTATGTTATCAAACTTAAGTTTAGAAACTAAAACCTTCCTTCCGTAAGTGTAGTTCATGGGAAATATGAGTTACGAAGTCACCATATGTAGATCTATAGAAAGGGCTTCCGAGTCCTCACCGAGTCCCCACTCAACACATGCTAATTCGACCACTTCTTGTACTGTATCAAGGGAAACATAAATAAGGAGAGAAAAGCTCTAGAGTTCACGCTCGTGATGAAAAAGCAAAGAGTGGTTAGTATATGACTTCTGGGACCACCAGACGTGATGGAAAAGAGAGAGATAAAGATAGAGAGAGAGAGAGAAGCAAGGGAGAAAGAGAACGAGAGTGAAAGAGTTAGAAAAAGGAAGAGAAAAAGGGAAGAAAGAACAAGAGAGAGATAGAGAGAGAGAGGGAGGGGCAAGCAGAGAAATAAGACAGAAAGAAAAGTTTGTGAGCAGTTTTGGAAGTGGGAGGGAGATTGAGTAGCTGGGAATGATGGAGTGATCATGTCAGAAGAGTATTTTACTTTTCTCCGCTCTCCCTCTATTGCTTTCTCTGTCTTCTCTCTCTATCTCTCTCTTTTTTCTATTTCTTAGATTTCCAACCTTGTTCTTCTCTCAGCAGCTCTTCAATAATCGCCAATGAAGATTAAACAATCTGTTTAGGTAAAAATGGAGTCCGTTGATTCTCCGAAGCATTGCCAATGGGTGGTAAAGGTGTGTAATACTCAGATGTGACTTTGCACAAGAATCAAAACTAGCTCGAGTAAAAAGGCAGATCTTAAGGTAATATTAAGACAAAGAATATCACAAGATGAAAATTTACAAAGCCTATTCGAAAAAATATAAAGTCCATAGAAGACCTTATAAAGTCGTGTGACAGGCTTGGCTGAAAAATGAAGTCCTGCTTGAAAAGAAGGCGTGCGTCTTCTTTGTGAGGATTCAAGTTATCGCAAATCAGAAGACTCCGCGAAGCTCCTCTCTTCCTTAGCCGTAGAGAAAGTAAATAAGATTTGAAAGACTATCGCGAGAAAGATGAAGTGAAGAAGAAGGAAGGAATATGAATACAAACGAAGATATTATGAATTGGCAGAAAAACATGGTAAATAGAGTAAACGGCTCGACAGCACAAAGCAAATGAGACAATAGGAAGAAAGCTTACTCGCCCTTTTTCCCCCTTTCATCTCCTCAGCTCTTTTTTTTATATTTACAGCTTCATCTCAACACTTTTTGCCTCTTTTTTCATCTCTAGCTTCATATTGTTTGGTTTTCTTCTTTTTTTGTAACTTCATCTTTTCTAGTGGTTACTCCCTCCCATTCTTTTTTTTTACAGCTCCTTCCCCCTTAAGCACAGCAATGGCAAGAACAACAGCTTCTTGCCCCTTTTGGCAAGAAACAACAGCTCAGCATTTCGAAGGGAAAATTCAACAGCACTTATGATAAAAGAAGCTCATGCGATCAAAAAAGGAAAAGTCTTTGCGGTCATTCGGAGGTTTAGAAGAGGCTGCAGCCTTCAGAGAAGAGCCATATTAATGGATGGAAGGGCAGAAGAGATGGAGGGAGAGAAGCTTCTGAAGCGTCTGAAGGGCCGTGAAATGAGGCAACGAGTCAACGAAGTGCCCTCAAGTCCTGGGTCAAACGGCTGAGAAGTAGAAGAGTATAGTCAAAGAGTGCTTGGGACCAAAACAGAGAGAGACAGAGAGAGAGAGAGAGAGAGAGAGAGAGAAAATAGAGAGAGAGAAAAGAGAGAAAAATATAAGTTAGAGAAAGAGAGAGAGCAAGAGGAAGAGAGAGAAGATAATAGTCGAAGACGACAGATATTGCTACTTTCCATTGGCTGCTACGGGCTCTCTTCACCTCAAAAGAGATGTATTAAAGCCGCCCTCGTGGCGAGCATGCAAAAAACCGCTGGAAAGTCAAGTTAGAATTTTTTTCATGAAGTAAAAAAAGTTCTTCAGATCACACTAGAGCGCCATGTTTTTGAACAAACAACCAAAAAATTATTTTAGAGGTTAAAGATAGAAAAAAAGACAGTCAAATGAAATTCTAGTAATGAAACTTGCATTTTCGAAAATAAGGGTTACTGAGCCGAGAAACTGTTGCAAAAGAGAGAATCAGAGAGGGAAACTTGAAACCTTGGTTTTTGCGAAATGAAGGTTGAAGTAGTTGAAAAAGAGATCGAATAGCACGGACTTGAAAAACATTTCTGTAATATAATAAAGTAAAAGACTGGCGTGGGGGGGGGACGGAGAGGAGTTCTGAGTAGGGAGGAGAGTCAGTAATTGAGTGGGGGGGGGACGGAGAGGAGTTCTGAGTAGGGAGGAGAGTCAGTAATTGAGTTCAACTCAAGTTGAACAATGCAGAGCAAAAGTGAGCGTAACCAGGTGAGTTCTTGTCACAAGAGAAGAAAAGAAGGAAAATTGTGAGGAAGTGAGATGTATAGAGAGAGAGAGAGAGAGAGAGAGAGAGAGAGAGAGAGAGAGAGAGAGAGAGAGAGAGAGAGAGAGAGAGAGAGAGAGAGAGAGAGAGAGAGAGAGAGAGAGATCGGAAAAGAGAGTCATAAGCACGTCAAAATACATACCTTAAATATTTTTGCTAAGCGAAAACGTGAACTTCCGATTGGTCATCTTTCGGCATTCCTTGCGCCCTCCACATCAACAGATTAACATTAATCTAGACGCAACAGAATAGAATTGCGCTCTCTCTTTTTCTTCAACTTTCTCTTTCTCTCCCTCTTCTTCTTTCACTCTCTCAAAAGGAGAAGAGAAGGAAATGAAACGATGTTTCCATTGAAAACCATGTTTCCCATTTCACGTCCGTGTTTGTGAAACAATAGATGATTGCATGCAAGAATGTTTACTCTGAGAGAGAAATTCAAAGAGCAGCCTAGGGTTGATCCCATCTCATTACCAATGTGAGAAGGGAAACCCAGATGCCCCGATGATTACATAACACGAGGTTTTTCACACGGACTCAGACGCTTAAGTTCATATATTCATATGATTCTGTGAAGCTTATGAAGCTTGGATTAAGGAAGGCAGAAGAAAATGTAATGAGAAAGTGAGTTAAGTATAAAGGAACTTAAGCATATTTTATAAGAGATTCCGGTTAGGATTCCATGTTAGGCAAATCATGAATATAATGGATTATAGAGAATCTTTGCATTTTTCTTAGTAATTGAGTTTTCTCGAATAGAAAAAAACAACGAGATGAATGAAAAGAGAAACATCGAGAGAGAGAGAGAGAGAGAGAGAGAGAGAGAGAGAGAGAGAGAGAGAGAGAGAGAGAGAGAGAGAGAGAGAGAGAAGAAAGCATAAATTATCAGTTTAATAAGAACTAGAATGAGGGGAATCGACATAATGTGTAGAAAGAAGTGTATCTCATACAAGTGAATGCGGATTATAGCGTAATCGAAGTCAGCGATAAGATAACAAATGCGCATTCTCAGCTAGCTGATTTAGTATTTAAAAAATGAATATGCAGTTTTTCATATAGCTAAGAACGAACTATTATTCCGAATAATCCTCAGCGAAAATTCAATGAACAATTATATGCGGCGGATTTGAAAAAACTGTAAGTTCTACTTTTAAATTTTCAAAAATCGAGTTGAGATCGATTGGATTACCAACATTTTTACCCGCGACTTGTTGAGATTCCACATAACAAGCACAGACATTTTTTGTCACAGGGCTTTGCGATTACGAAGGATTTTTTTTGAGGAAACTTATATCTGAGAAACACAAAACAAATTTCTGATTCAATATTACATTTTTGAAAGGGATAAACTTTCACTGCAGGTTATAAAGTGCCGCAAGAGTTCTCAAAACATGACTAACAAAAGATGAGTGGTGTTGATAGAAAGAATCGTGTTTTAACGGTGCGAGGAATGAAGAGATAGTGGGGAGGAATATGTAAAGGGCATGAGAAGACACGAAAATGTCAGCAGGACACCATCTAACATGGGCAGGCAGAACTATTAAAAGGCAGAGAGAGAGAGAGAGAGAGAGAGAGAGAGAGAGAGAGAGAGAGAGAGAGAGAGAGAGAAGAGAGAGAGAGAGAGAGAGAGAGAGAGAGAGAGAGAGAGAGAGAGAGAGAGAGAGAGAGAGAGAGAGGATGCCGAGTCACGAGAGAAGAGATGAAAAAAGATAGCTCTATCTATCTCTACTGCTCTCTAACTATCTCCCTATCTCTCTTCATATCTCTCTATCTTTCTCTTTTTCTTTCTCACTCTCTCTTTCTCTTTCTCTTTCTCACTCTCACTTTTCCTATCTCTCTTCCTCATTTAGTATCTTCACGACCTTCCTGTTTTCACAGGTCACTCAAACCAACCCTCGCTTTGTATGAGGAAGGAATGGTAGAGTCAAAAAGAGACAGGAGAGAAAAGGCGAGGATAAAGCAAAACAAAAGAGAAGACTAACGAGGAGAGATAGATGAGAAGAGAAAGAGATACGTAAGAGAGAGGAAAGGGTGAAGGCCAGTGAGAAAAACCAGTCACTCGCTTGGCTCGCCCTTGTGTCTTCCCTCCCAATCACAGAAGGACTGCTCCAGATAGCGAGAAAGTCAGTGAATGATGCGAGGAGAGAGACTTTGTGATCGCGAGACACCTAAATAAGAAATAAAGAGGGGAAATAATTAGACAGAAGGTTAGAGCGAGGGAGTAAGAGAGTGAAATAAAGAGAGAAAGAAAAAGAGAGATATAAAGAGAATAAGAAAGACGGGAAAAAAGAAATGGACAGTTTAAACTGCTAAACCGCAACTGCCTCTAGTTCTCATTATGCCATTCTGGAGCGAAGAAGAGGTGGAGTGTGTGGATTAAAGACCTCACAGCCCTCACTCTCTAATTTGCTCTCTTTCACCCGTATCTATTCTTCCAAAAACGCCCTCATTATCTTTTTAGATTTTTGAAACTCCCCTCTCTTTTTCTTGTATAACCTCTGATTCTTTTGGGGAATCCGTCTCTCTCCTTATCTTTCTCCCTTGGTATGTTTCTCTTTCTCTTTCGCTCTCTCAAAATCCTCTTTTTTGCCATCTGCTTATTGTTTGTAAAATTCAGTTTGCTCCTGCATTCTTCGAGACTGCTTGGCTGGCACACAGGAAGAATGGGAAAAATTTGAGTTTATGTTTTCACCAAACTCTGCTGGCGCGAGGTATGACTCTTCCTAAATAGATCATGACTCTTCCTAAATAGATCATGACTCTTCCTAAATAGATCATGACTCTTCCTAAATAGATCATTATTACAGGGAGGCTGGTTTGGCGCGATTAGGATAACAATAGAACTGAATTGTTTTGCGTAATCTTAATTGTTAAAGCGCGCATAAATCAGCGGAGAAGGTTATAAATCACAGGAGAAAGACTTCATCGACAGAGATGAAAAGAAGCAGAGAGCAACACAGGAAGAAAACGAATTAGTGAAATGGACATTCGCGAAAGAACAAGACATAGGAAAACACAGAGAGAAGAAAGAGATAGTCGAAAAGGAAAGAGAAAGGGAGAAAAGAAAAAGAGAGTCGAAAAAGAAAGAGAAAGAGAGAAAAGAAAGAGAGAGTCGAAAAAGAAAGAGAAAGAGAGAAAAGAAAAAGAGAGTCGAAAAAGAAAGAGAAAGAGAGAAAAGAAAAAGAGAGTCGAAAAAGAAAGAGAAAGGGAGAAAAGAAAGAGAGAGTCGGAAAAGAAAGAGAAACGGAGAGAAGAAAGGTAGAAAAAGATCAAGGGTAAGAGTAACTTTTACTCAAAGAAAAAAAGTTATTGGATAGTTGAACGTAAGAAAAAAGAACTTCTTTACCGAAAAATCCTAAGACTGGACTTTCCAATAAAGTCTCAATAGAAAATCAATTTGTTAAGTGGCTCCAACTCCCATTAGCTTTAGCAGCAGCTGGGAATCAGTTTTATCCTTCCCAAGTGGTTGAGACTGGACCAAATAACTGATGCCACCATCAATGAAAACTTTCAAAGTTTTTTAGTTCTCATATTTTATAATAAAAATATATATTGAAACTTATTTCCTGGAAAAAATTGAAAAAAGAGTATATGTACACACAACATCTGCCGTCAAACTTTTTTAAAATGTTATACTTAAGTCTTTTTGGAAAACGTGTTGAACTTGTTTTCAAAACATGTTTGAACATGTTTTATTTTCAGCTGGCTAGAATGAACGTAATTTATACGCATGAATGCTTAGGTTCGAGCCCAAATCGACGCTCCAATGACGACAGAAAAGAGTCGGTTTTGAGCAGGTCCTCTTCTCGCAACTTTTGCAAGCCTTCTCTTGAGATTGGTACAACCAATATGCTTCTCGCCTTGCGTACTTTTGAGACCTGGATATGCAAACACTTTCAAGGCCAGTTCTCACAAGTTAGCGAGGCAAAGTATATCAAAAACTCAAAGTTTAAAAAAAACTTAGCTGGTAAGGCTAGGTTTTAGAGGTCATAACTACTAAGAAAAGCACCTATTTTTGAAAATCAAGATTTTCTTATTAACATGTCAAACATTTTTTAGATTCGGTCTCCCGGTCAGACAAAAAGAAAGATATGATTAGGCTTGATACCGCCCGTCAACTACAATGGATCATATCCGTGAGTTAGTTTATTCATGCATATGATATTACTTATAAATATATAAAAATTTTGGAAGGACCTTTTTGCTTGAATTTGAACCGTTCTAGCTTGAAAAACTTCGATTACATAATTTTGGTGGTTTTTCCGAAGCGATATTTTTTTGATTTTTACGAAAAACTTTTTTAAAGTTTTTTACTTTAAAACATTTACACAAAAAAATTTCTTAGAAGAAAACTTTCAGACTTAAATTTTTTTAGATTTTCGAACTCTTGAGGTCGCTGACACATCCAGCTGGACCGGACCACTCAGAACGTAGAAGCCGTGATGAGGAGCATTGTCCATAACATTGGCCATATAGTGAAAAATAGTCATCTCTGAAGTATGTTTTAAGTTTTTCTGAGATTGAAGATCAAAAAGTATTATATAATGTTCGGAAGAAGAATACTGCAAAATTTACTCAGCTAGCGACCGAGACACAGTCCCTCGACTTTTTTTGAATTTGCCAACTTTACACGTATTAAGAAGCTAAACAGGCTTTATAATACGTATGAATTTCAATAAACTCTTTTCTCTTTAGCTCCAGCTTTTTGATAATATTCATGTATCTTCAGGGAACTTGTATTGAAAAATGTTTTTTAAAAAGAGGGTAATTCTAACCATTAATTCTAATTTTCATTTTTGACATACTAATCGATAAAAAAAATCTCAAGATAATAGCTATCAATAGACATGCTGTCATGCTAGCTATCAGTAATAGCTATCAATAGCCACTAGCCATGCTGTCAAACTAACTATTCAAGAGTAACCGTTCTAATGAACTACATAAAACAAGGCTTTTGTATACTCTTCTGATATTTCTAACTGTTATTCATTCATTCATTCTTTATTCCGTGCACACATGATATTAAAACAATAATCATTGCGGATATGCATGGACTATATTTCTATTAGTGGTGTATGTACATATGTAAGAGGGAACGGTCGCTTGAGTATGATGGGAATAATTGATAAATAAAAATTAGTTAATTTGGCACAATAACATGAACATGCAAATTCAGTATATTCTTTTTGAACTTCTTCCTATTAGGTTATATTACTATTTCGTAATTCAAAGAACTCCTTACTCAAAATTGATGTGGTATACATTTATGGAACGATTCAAATGAAATGAACAAAAGTCTTATAACGCCCGGAATGGAGTTATCGATCTTCAACGAGTTTCGACCTTGTTCTTTTTGCTCACGAGCCCGCATTTTTTTAAAAACTACATTCCTGCCGGACATCATGGGCAGATGCTCATTTAAAATGAGAGTCTTCCAGCAAAACGGAGCTCCTTCTCACAAGGCCAACTTCACTCAAGATTGGTGCGCAGCAAACCTTCGCGCCTTTTTGTCAAAGTCCGAATGGCCCGCTTCCTCTCCCGACCTACTCTGTTTGGGGATATTTACAGTCCAAGGTCTGCGCTACAATCCCTAAAAAGTTGAATTTGAAAAAATTGAAAAAACCGAATGATAACGTGTTATCGCTATCATGGTGGACAGATAGGGTTTCCTTGAAACTTGTAAAGAGTTTTCTGTCACAAATTTTAAAAAGTGGTTCTTTTGATGTTTGAAGAACCGTCTTTTTTATTTTCTCGGAGATGGTTTTGTACTTTTTGCTTTTTGAACTTTGTTCACTGTTTACAGCAATGAGAACTCTCAGAAATGCGAAATTTTTACTAGTATCTTGCACAGAAAGCGAGCACTATAAAAAGTCAAGGAAAATATTTTATCACAGGTTTTGGCTGTTCACTGAGAAATGTTGATTGCAATTAAGTACATCATTTAAATTCGTCTCTCAACTTCTCAGAATGGAAAAGTAATATCAACTTTTAGGTGCGTAGTTGAACGATGAATGAATATTGAAGTAGTGTTTTCCCGAAAAAATTGTTTTACCTCTCATGTGAAAATCAATCAGAAAAAAGTGAATAATCATTTTCTTTTGCTTTCATGCACCTTATTAGCTTTATTTTCTTTCTAGTTTTGCTTATCTCAGAAATGTGTATAGAGGAGACTCCGAGTATTTCTCACTGTGCGGAAAATCACGCGATAGTTTAATCTGACACCAAAGCTCCAGGAATGAAAGGGTTCGTATCAATTTGAACATTTTATTATCAATCGCTATATACCTGAACGACCTGACAAGCATCGGTGTTCAGACGATAAAACAGTGCGTGGTGTAATACCAAATTCTTTTCATTCTATCCCAAATACCAACTCACATACTTTTCTAATTTTGTCGTCGTTTATTATTACACTTATCGAAACTGCCGACTGCATTAATTTTCTTCTCAACTTCTTTGGGGGGGACAAGACTTCTTATATCATAAAAATACATCGAAATTCTATCGTCCCACATATTAAGTCACCTTCCAAAAAGCTAACATATTAGGTCATAAAGCTACCATATTAGGTCTCCTTCCATAAAGCTACCATATTAGGTCTTCTTCCATAAAGCTACCAAAAGTTGCGGCTGTTTCAACGATTTTACTTAAAAGACTCAAGACTGTAAGAAAACAGTCTAATTGTGTTTTTTTCTTCAAAAAACCTATTTCTAAAAAAATTTCACCTAGAACCTAAAATTTAGTTAGCCTTAATCACCCCCCCCCCCACCTCAAACAAGCCGAAACTAAATTGAAGCATCCTTCTTTTTCGATGTACATCTCAGAAACCAAGAAGGCAACGTTTTTGTCAAATATTAAGCATAAAAGTTTTGTTTTTTTCCTCCAAAAAATTTGAACAAATTTTGGAGAATTTCGGAGTTTCATACGATAAAAAAGCCAATTAAAAAATTTTTTGTTTCATTTTTGTTCCAATATGTTTGATTAAAATGTTCAGACCCGAATGAGGAAAATTTAGTGTTGAAATTTGCCTAATGTGTACAGAAGCACAGTTTAATAGACTCGTTTTTTTATGAATCCATGAGTGCTAATGCTAATTTTCAACAACAAATCATTTTTTCACCATCTATAGTTGTTTTAGTTTGATCTCTGAACTACATCATCTCAAATTTTAGCGGATATAATCTGATTTGAGAGGCATTTAATCATATTTTATTTCCCTCATTTGGTATCCGCAAACTCATCTTTCTTTGATCGTAGGGCTTTGACACAGTTATATAAATTCTGAAAATCTCTTAATAGTTCCAAATTTAGGTCATATAAGGGTCATGGTACGATTAGACATTTTTTTTAAAAAACAAACCAAATCTGCGTTAGATAGTTCAGTCTTGACATTGCTCATTCATGAAAACTTCTACGTAATTTTGTCTTCGTGACTTCGTGTTTTCACAAGACTCACAGTTTAAGATTTTAAGATTTTTTTGGCTGCTCCATACAGGTTCTCAAGCTTTAGATGCAATGGTAGAGGGATTCGTTTGATATTTCACAGGAAGACACTTACGAAAAAGGCAACATTTCACAACAGTTCACCAGTGTTGTGAAAATCTGAGAGCTATTTCTAGCGCCTTACAACACTCGACAAGTTAACACTCAACACTTTAACTGTTCTTCACTCTTCAATTCATCCTCATCTATTTCCCTGTGTTTCCATGGCGAATCAGTAAGGCTTCGCAATACGCCATTGCGTAATATTTGCTGGAGTTTACTCTGTTTCCGGGTAAGATGACTTGAGAATTTGAGTGAAGTTTCACCTAAAACTTCATCAATACTGCATAAAGGAATGACGAAAGAAGTTTAGCCAGGTGTTTCATAAGAACAAATAACGATTAAGGCAGCCCCTATTCAAGTCGAGTAGAAAAAAATGTCTCTGTGCTACCCTAATTGTTTACAGAATGAGGTGAGATAACCGATCGATGAGGTGAGGTAACCGATCGATGAGATCGACGAGATGGAAAGAAGATAAGAGTATGAGGGAGTTGAATATCTATTGAAAAAAAATTTTCCTTGAAAAGCCATTTTTCTCGTTACGGGCGACTCTATTCCAAGCTGTTCAAATAAAATGCTTAACGTAATTGCATGTTATTTTACTCGGAAAGACACATTCCTGGTACTGTTGAATAGATAAGAGTTTCTTTCCAATGGGAAAGAAAATAAAAGGATGAGAGTGTTGAATATCAATTTCATATGTGTTGACTGTTAAGGAATCTTGTTGGGAAGCGCAATCGGGCATTCCAATGAAGATTTGTGGGGAAGATAAGACGGGCGCCTTCTTCCTTCCTCTCATGAGAGGAGTTGGAATGTAAACGAATGATACAAGAGACCGCTTCTTCTGCTTCTTCTTTTGATACTCATTTCCTTATCAGCAGCAGATTCAATCCTATGTAGTAAAGGCTTGAATTTTTCGCTTCCGAACGACGCACTCCGTCAATACGGTTCTCTCTCTCTCACTCTCTCTCTCTCTATCTCTCTCTCTCACACACTCTCTCTCTATCTCTCCATCTCTCTCTCTCTCACACACTCTCTATCTCTCTACTCTCTCTCTCTCTCTCTCTCTCTCATTTTTTAGCGATGTTTGATATCAGTTAAAGTTCTTTTAAGCGAAAACTCATAACATATAGATGCATAGTTGTTGGCATAAGAGGATTAGCAATATATGGGTTCTGCAGGTTGGAAGTGAATAGAAAAGTGCATTGAGAAAATTGCACTCAAGCCTCGACTGCCACCTTCAGCAGACACAGCAGCATTTGCAGGTTTTTTCCTTTTAGACTCTTAACCTATCGTTGTTTGGTCTTCACCCTTTTTAGAGGCTCGTCTTCACCCTTTTCAGAGGCTCCTCTTCACCCTTTTCAGAGGCTCGTCTTCACCCTTTTCAGAGGCTCGAAAATTCAAAACTGCGTGAAATTATAAAACTCAAAAAGTCTTTCAAAATTTTCGATAAAATTTGTCTTCAGAGGATTCGAAGTGCATAGGTATTCAATCTTATTGAGGAAGCTCTCATTAAAAATTAGGAAAAAGTTCTCGCAGTATTGAGCGCATTCTCAAGTCGTTTTCTACAAAACACATAATATTTTATTGACTTACTATGACTACTTAAAGATGCTTCCCTTCCCCGACAACAAGCAAGAAGCCTTATTTTCACTGGCTCACTAACACACTTCCCCTTTCTCTTGTAAATGAGTTGTGTTGGTATGTTTGCTGAAGCCCGGCAAACATATAATTCCTGACTCCGTTCATGTTTCTATGTCTTCCGCTGTGCCTTCATTGTAACGTACGTGCGAACAGGAAACACTTTTATGTGTTTAATTGGGTTAGAATGAATCCCCTTCAGCCTGACTGCATAAAAAGAGCCTCTTCCCGCTACTCTAACATAAGGCACTATCCATGGCTTCATGTCTTCATCAGGCACGGGATTAGAATGACATTAGAGGCTCTAAGGCTTCAGTGATTGGAACCGCACTACTAAGAAGTAGATAACAACTTCATTATAGTATGTTATTGCTTATACTGAATAAAGCTATCCGAAAGAAGTAGTAGAGAAAGAGATAGAGATAGAGAGAGAGAGATAGGCAGAAAGATGAAGTGTTGGGTGAACAGTAAGAGATAAAAAGATGGAAGATAGAAGAGAGAAGAAAGAGAGGGCGAGATATTAAGCGAGAATCGTTCACTATTCGAGATGCAGTCAAGATGTTTCCTCGTCTCATTGAGCCCCATTCTCTCTGGGAAGAAAATATTTGCTTTCACTTCCTTTCTATTCATACTCCCACTCTGTTTTTCTGTCGCTCCGGCTCTTTTCTTTATAGATTTTCAGCAATTATACTCTCTCACTCTTTCTTATTCTCTCTCGGTCTCTTTTTTGAATATCTTTCTCTCTCTCTCTTTCTCTCTATCTCTTTCTCTCTCTTTCTCTCTCTTTCTCTCTCTTTCTCTCTCTTTCTCTCTCTTTTTCTCTCTTCCTTCTTAACTCGTTCTCTCTCTATTGTTCCACGTGGTTCCCTTCTCTTCTTTTCTCTCACTGTTTTTCTCTTGTTCTCCTCATGACGCGAAGGTTGTCCTCTCGCCTTCTGCTTTTCTCCACCCAGACCAGACGTCTCATGTATGTATTCCATAACACCCTTCATCTTCTCTCTCTTTTCTCTGCCTTTCCTCTCTGACGCATTCTCTATCTCTTACACACATTCTCTATCTCTCTCTCTCTCTGTCTCCCCCTAGATCTTTCTAGGACTGCTAGACACATTCGTATACTACTGAGTCAAGAGGGCCCTCCTCTCTCTCTTTCATCTTTCTAATTCCAGTCTCCAGTCGTTCGATTAATCATGTTCACTGTTTCATTCATTCTCGTAATATTATTGGGCTGTGACTGAGGTTTTCCTCGTAATATGGGTTGTGTTTTTGAACTTGATATCCAAGCACAGATTTGCACCAAGTCCAATATTGTTAGCGAATCGATAATATCACGAAAATGACGTGTTAGACTCTCAATGTTGACGAAGCAGTGCTGGGGAAAAATATCCCTGGCTTTATTGATTGCAGTTTTTTCAGGCATAACTAGAAGATTCTACTTGTTATTTCAGTTGTTTAAAGCCGGTCACTCACATTTTTTCGTTCCCATATGTAAATTCGCAATTTTTTGCCGTTCATCCGTCCTTCGAATCCTTTAGGAAAATAATTCACATTTATTCGCGACTATCATATTGAAACATAGAAATTCCTGTTTTCTGCCAAGAGATGAGAAATGGTAATGAATAAATCTAGCTTGAGGTTTTGTTATCGATGTTAGTCGAATAAAGAGGCATCAGTTCTCTCTGATTGCAAGACTTTAAGAATATCCAACGGACAGAAGTTTCTGGAGGACTGAGAGCCGTACACCAAACTCTATTTTAATTTTGGCCAGCACGATAGAACTCTGAGAAGAGGAAAATTCCTGTCTTAAGGTCTGATATTCTCTACAATCTTATACAGTAATTTTTTTCGCCTTATTGCTCGGAATAAGGAGTCTCTGGTAAGTTCTCTCACTATATTACTTCTCTATCTCTATTTCGGAGGATTCAATTCAGTCCACTCTGAAGAAACCACGGCCTGGTATTTTTTGCCAGATATTTTCATCTTTCGAGTGAAAATAGTTTTTCATTTTAGACGGAGAACTAGTGAGAACAAAATTGTATGGCTTGTCTCTTGTTTTTCAAATCATAGAAACATCTATTGGTTTGTCGAACGTTAACTTGCGACGTTGAGAAAAGCTAGTTTCACTAGTTTAATCAGCCAAATTCTCACTAGAACGCTAAATACGTTTGATCCGAATGAATACGATTGCTTTTCTCAGTAAGTTTCATATGTTTGTAACCTCTTGTTTCCACTGTTTACCTTTCGAGGCACGGCCAAAACGGTAAGCATTTTGTTAGATGAACGGTTATTTTTCCTTTCCATAGATGAGTTATGAGGATCGCAAGCTGTTTTTTGCTTCGAGGCATTTCTTTAGTAATGACCGAGCTATTTTGCTTTTTATTCACCCAAGCAGCCGTGCGAAAGTGGTTGTGATCAACGCATATTTCCCCTTCTCAGTTTAATCCCGCAATATTTACAGCTCACGCAGTTTCTTCCGAGTCGGGTGAAGTGACCCCTCAACGGAGCGTAAACAATCTGTGGAATGAGCAAAAGCTTAACCCAATTTGTCTACTACAGGCTAGTTCCTGCCATTTACAAGAAAGAACTTGTGGGAAGTTATTGAAGAGAGGCTCTCTTCTGAATTGATTGCATAGCTTTTCTACTCCGACCAATCTCCTTCTCCCATTCGGAATTCTCATTCTCCCACTTTCCCAGAATCTAGGAGCTATCGTGCTTCTCTCTTTCTCTCTCCCCCTTTTTCTTTCTCTCGCTATTTCTACAAAACTCTCTCACTTCTCGTCTAACATCTCTGTCTGCATACCTGCTTTATCCCTCAAAAGAGCGTCATACTGCGTTGAATGCTATCTGATGCGTTCAGACTACGAACTCTGCGGCGAAAAATGCAGTTATTCAGCCAGTTTTTCCTACTTTAAAATTATGAATAAAAGGTGGAAAAAAGGACGATATTTAGTCTTGAGAGATGCAAATAGGCCATAAAAAGGGATGAAACATCTTATTACATCTCGTTGAAAGGGCATATTTCTTATTCGAGAAAGCGTGAGAGAGAGAGAGAGAGAGAGAGAGAGAGAGAGAGAGAGAGAGAGAGAGAGAGAGAGAGAGAGAGAGAGAGAGAGAGAGAGAAAGATGCATAATTTTCTTCTCAACTTCCTCGTAGGTAAGAAACACGTTCCTGCTCTTCAACTACTTTCTGACGTCCGAAACTGAGCATAACAGATTACATTTTCAGTTCTAAGCCTACTTCAAAGAAAAAAACCAAACCCACTCAAAGCTCTACTAAGTCGAACCTACCAAAATCAGTATTTGTCATAGGCAACTATAATTTAGTTTGTTTCGGCTGTAGAGTAAACATAGCCTGCCTGTCTTCGTTTCTGTTTTGTGTCGGCACGGGTTAAAAAGTTTTGTTTGGCTCAAATCTTTTGTTGTTCTGGAGAGAACATGAAACAAGGAGGGAGAAGTTGGGAAGAAAAGGACGATATGTGAATGGGAAGGATTGAACGGAAAGCAACTTGGAAAACGTTTTGGTGTGTTCCCTCGTGAATGAAGCACATGATAATGGAGAAAGAGAGAAAAAAGAAGGAACGTCTGGAGATCAGAAACGAATCAAAGTGAGGGAGAAAAGTGAGGATGAAGGATTGAAAAAGAGTGTCATGGAAAAAATATGAGAAGTTGAATGAAGGTATTTAGAGAAGAGAAAACTCACGAGGAAAGGCTTCAAAAAGTGACGAAGTAGAAAAAGAAGTTTTAAAAAAAGAAATAAATATATAAAAGAAGAGAGAGAGAGATGTAAACTCGTGAGCGGCAGATGGCACGACACCATATTCCTACTCTCCTCTTTATTCTCTCTCTTTCTCTCTTTTTCTTTCTCTCTTTCTCTCTTATTCTTTTTTCCCTCTCTATACCGTCAGCCTCTCTCTTTCTATCTTTCACTGTTCTTTATTTTCTGTCTTTCGCAATCTTATTCTATTTCTTTCTTATTATCTATTGTCTTTTATTCGACCTCTATTATACTCTCTTTTATTTCTAGAACCTTCAAGAATCAGTTAAGCTTTGAAATTTGCTCAAAGGTTCTCAAATTCAGGTTTCAAAAGTAATATATGTAGAAGAAGTTTATACTACATATGAATTTCCAAAAAATACATTAAACTAGCTTCTTATAAAACTCTTTGTTATATGAGGCTTTATGCTGTGTGTGAATATGCAGGCATATTGCAGGAAATCGTCAGAAGTGGCTTCCGTGTACCGGGAGTTCTGCCAAGGGCAGCACCGCTCCTGCCAGGATAGGCATTGACTAGCCTACCCCCACCCTCAATCTTCCTGCTTTCTCGAGAATACTCGAACTGCTCCCATCCTCAACAGACTGATTCGGGCACGTCTTCGCCTTCTGAAAGACTTCGTAATCCTTCGTCCTCCTTGACTTCCTTCCTCCACTAACAGAGTGAAAGTCTCCTCTTCCAATTCAACCGCTCTTTCGGACTGTCAAAGATGGGAACGGCCACAAAGAGAAACAGCAACTCGCCCACTTATTTCAAACCGGCGCCGAGTGAAATAAGATACGGCAAGATGAGATTCCTCATCACAGATCGACCTACCGACAGCACAATCGATCAGTTCATCCAGGTACATATAACTATTCATGCTTTGCCGAACTGAGATGGAAAGAATGCAGAAACTAGTCATAGAGAAGATTTAATTTTTCGAGTTTAGACAGCAAAAAAACAAACAAGTTATTCATTCCAGCTTCTCCAACCCCTTCTTATTCATTCCAGCTTCTCCAACCCCTTCTTATTCATTCCAGCTTCTCCAACCCCTTCTATGTAATTCCAATTTTTAATTTTATAAATTATATGATTTATCGCGAAGGACTTCAGTTCGATCAGCACAAGAGGTTTTAAACAATATAACAGTAGGAAAGATTAATATTCAAGCAGTTGTTTTGCTTCGAAGTTGGATTTCATCTTATGTGAAATTTGCATGTATCACACAGAAAATTCACTAATTATCAGATAGGAGTGGAGTCATACTTACTGATGGTCAAATGAATAGTCATTGTTTTTAAAACATTATTGAGCTATTAATGACAATCATATTATGATAGAATATAGGACTAGTCATCGAGTAAGGCTGTGCTTATAGTAGCCAGAATGTCTCGTGCGACCCGCAGAAAAAAGTGTAGATCAAAAGACTTATTATGATGTGACGGTATGCTTTGTGGGAAAACCAACTGTTTTCGGATGAGAATACAGAATGTCATACAAACAAAGAATACACATATCTTTAGGCTGCGCACTGTTTTGCTCACCGACCGTTTTTTACCGTAAAAAAGTAAAACTAATTTGCTCACATACAGTCAGATACATACGGGTTTTGTTTGAATTTTTCCGTGCGGGAGCTTCCTGATTAGCAATAAAATGAACGCTGTGACTGTAGCAACTTTTGCATTTTGAAAGAGTCATTTGGACAGTCACAGCGTTCATTTTATTGCTAATCAAAACGCACGGAAAAATTCAAACAAAACCCGTATGTATCTGACTGTATGTGAGCAAATTAGTTTCACTTTTTTACGGTAAAAAACGTTCGGTGAGCAAAAGAGTGCGCAGCCTTATTTCTTTCGCAAATGCTGTACTGTATTTTAGCATTGAATTTACTCACAATGAGGATTGGAAAAGCATCCTGATAATAAGTAAATGTACTCATCTTGTAGTCTTGTAGGAAATATTAATCTCAGAGCAATTGTTGATATTTCACTCAGGAGCTTGATCGACACGGAGCTCGAGCTGTGGTGCGAGTATGCGAGTCCTCCTACGAGAGAGCGCCTCTCGAGAAGCACGGCATAGACGTACTCGACTGGCAGTTCTCCGATGGATCACCACCACCACCAGAGGTGATCAATCTGACTTATCGATCAATAATCATTCGAATTTACACTCGATAATTATCAAACTTTCAACTTCCCATTCTATAGTCACTCAACTGTGTAATCGGTGTTTCCAATTTTTTAAAATTTTTGTTCAAAAAAACTTTTTATTTCGGCTTGAATTCTCACAGAAGGTTGCTAAAAAAAGAATAGCAAAAGTTATTTATCTTTCAGCTCAGAAAAATCTTTGATCTCATCATTTTCTCTTCCTCTAAACCTTCACAATTTTTTCTCGTCTGTCTCGAAGCATTTTTTCACACGACTTTTTGTCTGCTCAGGTGATCAATCAATCGATGATAGAAGAGCAAGGAGATTAGTAAGTCATTAGATAGAAGACTCAGGTGATCAGTTTTTCAGGTCATCAATAAGTGGATCTCTCTCACAAAGGAGTCTTTCCGCTCCGACCCGGACAAATGTATTGCCGTGCACTGCGTCGCTGGTCAGTGGAGGAATTCCAGAAGAGTCAAAAACTCCTCTATCGATATGTATCTTTCGGCCTCATAAAACTCTGAGAGTAATTCTGTTCTACCCATTCTCAGTAACACAGTGTCAAGGCACTGACACTTAGTTAAGATATGCTCGCACATGGAAAAAAGGTGGTCTACCAGAAGAGATCGAACCCAACCTCTGATATCTCTGATATTTATAACAGAAATACGGCTCTAAATCAGTTTTATCCATTTTGTAACCAAGTTTCTTCGAAGAGGAAGAGATATTGTAAGGCTAGCTGAGCTCTAATCTACAAATCATACCAATTGTCACAATATTAGGCTCCAATTAACTTCAATTTGAATGCATTATCTCTATCTCAAAAACATGAAGCACCAAAAATCAAGCATTACCAGGTGAAATCCTCAGTCAAGCATAGAAAGAAGTCAAGCAGCAATGAAGCATAAAAGTGCAAGAGTGAGAAAAGTTGACTCGGTCTGGGCTTATCCGAGTGGGAAACCCAGCGAAACTGTAATGGTCATGCAAATATTATTTAACATCATTTTTATGAGAAGTTGGAACAAAATGGAAGGTTATTATATAAAGGGCTTCCAAGATGACTAGGAAGCTAGAACGCTAAATCGAAACCTTATTTTTAATGACTTTTTCTGAAAAGAGCTCTTTTTCTGATTGAGTTACCGTAGACAGTAATTTTCCTGGTTAGCCGTAGAGTATTACAATACCAACTTTTACTCTTCTCAGCCATTCAAGTTAGCATATTCTGTTCGATTTGCAAACTGCAGGCCTGGGGAGAGCTCCTGTTCTAGTCGCGATCGCTCTCATTGAAGCAGGAATGAAGTACGAAGACGCCGTCGAGCTTATTCGCAAGTTAGTTCAACCTCCACCTTTTTGTCTCTCATAGTTATATTCAATGAAATCAGTTTGATGATTGATCTACTCTGAAAAGTCAGAACTTACTGAAAGACCTTTTTAAATGAAATATGGGTGAGCTATAGTCTTTACCAGGCGTATCTGCCTTCAAACTGTGTTTCTTAGCGTTTGCAATATAATTTTTAGATGTATTGGATTTCCGAAGACTTTTGTTAACTGATCGATCACATGATTAGCTTAGCCAATCACTTGAACACTGTTAAAGACAACCTTGCCTTTAAGAGAGCGACGAGGAGCTCTGAATCAGAAGCAGCTGGACTTCCTGGAAAAGTACAAGCCAGGCGGGGAGCTCAGGAAACTGCGCAGCTCGGTAAGTGAAAAGCAGAAGGCTTGCTGCATCATGTGAAGGAATGCTTCGGGAGACTCAAGACGCATTTGTTGATATCAGTCAACAATGAAAACATTCAAAGGAGACTAGAGGAACTTTTAATGAAGAAAACCAAAAGTTTAGGTTATATTGAAAGTGCAATGAACTGAAGGCTTTGTTACCTAACAAACTTTAAAGTCGCTTTCCATTACGATAAAACTTATTGTTATCACAAAATTTACCGAATTTCAATACTGTTTCGACCAAAAGAAATTTGAAGAATTCTTCCCACGATATTCCCGCTTCATTCTCGAATCACGATTCATCATTAACAACAAAAATTTAACTGCTGTAAACTCTTGTATTCAGATTCCAATCAGAAATGATCTACTTTTACATTCAAAATTAACTCTTCAAATTAATCCGTATAGAAAATGTCCGTTGAGTATTTTAACTGTTGTTTTCTACTTCCTTATTTTTTGAAAGATAATTTTTGAGCTTGTTTTTTTTGAATATTCAATGTGATTACCGCGAATTGTTCATGGAATGATCGTATGAAAGAGGACCCTAAACCATGCGAGCTTTTTGAAATAGAGTCGTAATACAAAGATTTTTTTAAAAATTCTTTTTCATATCCGGATATTATCCCTTGTTGCTTGTGAACTACTACTCTATCTTTCTCTTTATCTTTTATGCATTGCTGCTCTTAGCTAGAATAGCTCGTATTTGTGATGATGCGTCCTTTCTCTTTCTTTTCCTGCTCATGCAACCGCACTTTTCATTTTTATCTAATCACACAATTTATCTCTCCATAAGATTCCGAAATTCAATTAAGTAGTCTAACGTTTATTATTTTTTATGTGATCGAGGGAGTCCTTCCTTGTTTATGAATCACCCATTGGCTTCGCATAAATCTGTTGGTCGAGTGCTTCACTCAATAAAATACTTTATTTTCGAAATTTTTCTATCGCAAAATACTAACAACAAAAACGTGTTTCTCAAATACACAAAAATTATAATTAAAAAGTCAATTTTTAGTGTTGAGAGGAAAAAAAACGAAAGCTGGCTTAGAATCCAAAAACAATTCCAAAGGAAGAATTCGAAAAAGAAGTCAAGGATTATTAAACAGTATCTACCACTTGCCCAGAAAAAGCTAACATTTAAAAAATTTAACAGAAGCAAGCGATATCAGTAGACTGGATTTTCCTTGTGCTCAATGTTTGTGACGCTCTCATTGGAAGGTGAGGAGGGAGAAAACTTGTGACGCAGATCGTTCCATCCCTCGTCTCAAAGGCATAGAATTGCATGGTGGAGAAACAGAAGATCATGGTGAAGATAACGTTTTAGGCAGAGAAATTCTTTTGAAATGTTACTCCAGGTATATGACGTGTTGCCTTATTCTAAGTAAAACTTCTGCCTTCAAATAGTTCTGATATCGCTCTCCATCACAACTTCAACTTGAACTTAGGCATTTTTCTTCGAATCAGTGCATTCCTTTGTGACTACTGAATTTCAATATCCACGAATAATAATGTCAAAATTTCTCTGCCCCCAGTCTATTTATTTCGAGACCTGATTTCGAACGACGATCATTTGTTAGAGTTTCCATTCATTGATAAACATCAAACATGCGTAGTTCTTCCTACCCCCCTCTCTCCCGCTTCTCTTGAAAGCAGAAAAAAATTTTGCCTACGTAATTTAATAAATTATTTAGAGATCAGTCTCAAACTGATAAATTCAACCCATATATTCTCTAATATAATTGGTAGGAAATTCCCGATATTTTTAAAAAAATTTCCCGGTAGGAAATTCCCGATATATAGAACTTTTATCCCGAAAAATACTTCCAAGAAAGAATGAGCCTTATGAAGCATTTCGTTTCGCTAACGAACCGACAGTGCTGCGAATATCTTTCCAGGAATCAGAGATGTCCATTTTGACCCCGTCCAACCACTTACTCAGTCCGCCGCTCGTCTCGTTGTGATCTCCCGTGCTGTTGTTCTCGTGAGAGCTTTCCATCACTTCATGATTTTCCTACAACATACAAAATTAGAAGAGGGAGAGAGAAAAAAGGAAAGAGAGAGATAGGGAGAAAGAAAGAGATAGTGAGAGAGCAATGGCGTATTCATTTTTTCTGCATAAAACTGACATGCGATGTGCAGATGTGAATACAGAGGAGAGCCAGTGACAGCGCAGTCAACAGAGTCCTCATTCTAAAGAGACATTGACATTACATTGTATTACAGAAGATCTGATTTTTAAAACGAGAAGCGTCGTTGCGTGAACGTCTTAAATCTTAAGCTCTTGAGGTATGAACTAAGTTGAAATGGTAGCGACGATACGGCTCTTCAAGTGGTTCGACTCCGGTTACAATCAGGCTAAAACTTGAGTCACTAAGACTGAATGAAGATGATATAGAGAAGGAACACAGGCAACTGCTCATTGAATACTAACATCGAATCGTTGAAACTGAATCGTTCTCAACAATGATGCTCAGAAACATTGTATTTATAGTGTGGAGTATTAATGAAAGCGTGCATTGGAGAATCCCTGCGGAGATCAGGAGGCTAGAATATTGCTGAAGAGTAGGATAAATAGGACTAGGTTGATAGGCCAGACGAAATTGTGGAGACAGAGAGAGGGAAGAGTAGACAGAATTAAAGCGGTTGAAAAACAATGCTTGATAATGCTCCAGACCGCGGGACCGTGTCCCCAATCCCTTTCTAAATCTGGGATAATCTCTCAAATGAGTGCACATCCATGTTTTTCTCCCTCTAAACCCCAGTACAAACCTTTTTCCGAGTACAATAACAAACCAGCCTCCACGAACACCCGTGATGAATACAAATTCACTGTGGAATCTGATTGGTTCTTCTCGCAAATTAGTAATTTGGTCTTCCTGTTGTTTTTCGTCATTGAGGTTATTATTTATTCTCGCTCTATCAACAATCGATACATCACAATTAATCGAGAAAGAGTATAACAATCTAGCGAGTTCTTCGATCAGAATATATTCATCTAACATAGAAAGTCATTAATCACTGGGAAGAGTTTCTTTGTAAAAAATTTATCTGAACACATTTTTCAACTTTGAAGATACCTTCAAGCATATTTCTAATCAATCGATGGTTTCAAGTGAATAAACCTCATTTTCTAAATTGAGCATGGCTGCGTCGTGAGGAATCTAGAACAGTCGAAGGGAGAAAGGGAGATTTACTGTATCAAAACGACTCTAATTCTCCCATTTTTCGCTATCAAGCAAATCTTCGTAATCAAAAAACCAATGCTTTTGTGAAGGCATCTTCTGTTTGGTGTGGATATATCAATTCTTACCCCAGGATTCAGGAACCGAATCGGATACCCATGTCTAGCTCTAATAGATCTGAACCTTAAGTATAAACAAGTCACAAATGTATTTCTTAAGACGAGAAGCACGAGTTTAAGCCGGCTAGTAAGAACGAATCACGTAACAAAAAGACAAATTGTGAACTTTTGTCTGCAGAACAATATTAAACATATTATTTACAAACTCATTTCAGAGAAATGCGGATTATTTTTCCACAAAGAAGTGAATCACACGTCAATCACATGTAAATAGATGGAGCTCCTACGCCCCCGAGAATCAATAAAGTTAAGCATTCAATAGATCCACTTCATACGCATAAACTATCTACAAGGTACGGTATAACTACTGTAAGTCGGTTCTCAACAATTAGCATATCAAATGAAATTCTTATCATGTACAACACAATATAAAATAGAAACATCAAAACTTTTTTAGAAAAAAGTATCTTAAATCTTGAAACGTCTTGACTGAATTTGAAAACTTTTGAAGATGTGTACTGTGTTTATCTTAACGTATACCTTGAAAACTTCTAGATTATCAGTAAAGCTCTTATTCTTAGTCTAGTCTCTAGCTTAGTCTCCTCTTCAGCGGAGGAGGACGCTCTCGGCATCTTCCGTGCAGACCGGGCAGACGCTTTCGAATTCTCGCTCGCCACGATCCTTCTGCAATGGGAACTATCTTTTCTTTTTCTAAGACCCTCAGAGTATTTTTATAAGAAACATTTTGTTCAAGCTAGATTAAAACAATGAGAAGAATACTACATCTTTCCATTCTGATAGATATAAGACCGTGAAAGAAAACAAAAATTGATGGTATCGACGAAAAATCTTCTATAGAGCCGAAATCATTATCTTTCGGTAGAGCAAACTAGAAAAAACTAGGTATAATTTTGTCAAAATGAGAGGTGATGGTGGTCTGTCTCATTATTGACTGGCTCGCGAAAGGTCATCCTCTCCCGATCGATCTAAGCTAACTCAGAGAGTTTAAAATTTCAGTACCGCTTTCACGTCTTCTCCTTCTTTCTACATATAAATATATCAGCACTGAACCAAGAAGCACTTACTGTTTTGAACCAGGTCAGGTCGAATCAGAGAACACGCACTTTTTATCCTGGTCAGATTACGCGAGGAAGAGTGAGCATACATATCATAGTTTAACGAAGTTCTCTTGCAATTATTAAAATGAAAATAACAACCGCTTTAGGAGTAGGGGTTTCTTTGATAATGAGAAGCAAGTTAGAGGTGAAGAACATAAAAGGGAAAGCTTCTCACTTTTATGGACTACCACGCTCAAATAAAGGTTTTTTAAAAAATAAATATTCAACGCTGCAGTTGACGTATCGTACTCACAGAAAGGTTACGACAGTTCGAAAGAGAAGTTGAACTGACATAGAAGGAGCATTGTGAGTGCAGAACATGATTGCACGGGAAGAGCTGCAGATCACCGTGTCCTTGCGACCAGGAGTTGGCTGCAGGGCTAGAGGGCGAGAGGATAAGATGAGAGCACTTGGCGCACCTCGACCGACTCCCCAACGCCGTCGCCCTTGAAGACTGCGACACGAGGGAGAGCAGCAGCTGTGACGCGTCCGCTTGCGTAGACTTTCTGCAGCCGAGCTGCAGTTCCACCTGCAATGTTACTCTTACTAAATCATCAGAGCCTACTCTCATTCTCCACGCCCTCCTCTGCATAACACGGTTGCTCTCTTTTTATCTCGCTTGTCCTTACGTCATTTGAACGGAATCGGAAACACTTGATCAGTCGGGCTTAGTAGTCTTCAGGGAATAGAAACGTTTCAGAGATTTAACATCAATTTTATGTATTAAGAGGTGCAAATCCATTCACCAGGCAAGCTACAACCAAAACAATTGGAGTATTTTCAATGCAACGCCACAATTGCCTATTCCTCGGAACAAGTTTTCTCATTCAGAAAACCCCTAACTGTCAACCTTGTGAGGGTTGACTTGGCGTGGCCACCTTCGCCAGCGCAGCATTTCTCAACCGATCAAAAGTCAGCTGCTAATAGCCGCCTCAGTCTGTTATTCACACGAGTAATAAAGTAAACTACCACCGTACCCAATGAGCTTCTACCGTACACAATCCAATGCTTCATTATGACCTCTATAGTTCAAAGAAAACATCATACTTTGAACTTTCCATAAAAGCGACACCTGTCCTCACCTGGACGGCGTAGTCGGAGAGAATCTTCGCGAGTGCGTCTTTCAGTCGAGGAATGGAGAGGCGCAGTGGAAGTCGCTCCACTACCTGCCACTCATATACTCACCACGCAGTGGAAGTCATTGCACTACCTGCCACTCATATACTCACTACGCAGTGGAAGTCACTCCACTACCTGCCACTCATATACTCACTACGCAGTGGAAGTCACTCCACTACCTGCCACTCATATACTCACTACGCAGTGGAAGTCACTCCACTACCTGCCACTCATATACTCACTACGCAGTGGAAGTCACTCCACTACCTGCCACTCATATACTCACTACTTGCGCATCTCTTCAAGTTTTTCTTTCTCTACCTGAACCGTTTGATATAATGTCATCATATCTAGGTTGATTGATAAAAGCGTGGGATCAGAATCCGATTAGCCATTTCTTAACCTCAAACCCTTCTACAGTCTCTTCTTCTATCGCTTAAGGCGAATCTCACGACAGGAAAAGCCACATTTCAGCTAAGGGTTCTATCGCTTGGAAAAGACCTGGTAAAAAACAGCTTTGACATTCGAGCCTCCATAGGGTTGCTGTACCCATTCAAAACTGGGTATTCAACCCTTGTTCAATTTCTATATTCTATATTCAACTTCTATATTCAACCCTCGAAACACACTGGCAACAGTGGCCATTCGTGACTCTACAGCCTTAAGAGCCTGTCACGGATGGAGCCGGATCATCCAGTCCAGAATCGAGCGCGACCACAGGTGGCGGATAGAAGGACGCCTCCCTACGAATAATTCGTGCTGGGAGGTAGCGGGAGAAATCCCGCCGCGGACCAAAACTGGGTAGTATAGCTCGTCAAAAGAGGGCGATGCCGGACCGGCCTGGGCATGCCACCGGACAAAACATCAGCCGATACTCCGCTATACTTTTCAATGGCGAGTCGAGGCGCCAGTAAAATAACCTCTTGCCCTTCTCCGGTTAACGAATGGGTCTCGCCAAGAGGATCGCCGACTGCGGTGCGAGTGTAGACGGATAAAATCTCTCCGGACTCAAAAGGATCCTCACCACCAACCTATCTCAAAAGGACTTCCCTCGACAGGACCTATGGGCAAGACAACAACAACAACAACCCTTGTTCAGGAGAAGCAGAACCGGTACCTTGAGGGGGTCGAGTGAGGGTCCCGCCGAGGAAAGCAGAGTGTACATGTGTTGAGGGTTCGCCACTGCATTCTCTACCAGACAGTCCCACAGTTCAGCGTCTTCGTGCTCTGAAACATCATATCCCTCTTCACAGCCTTTTTGAATTGCGTTTCTTCATTTCAACCGATACGCGGCGTTTTCAGCTTTGAGCCTGCCAACAGCCATGTCAATACTGTCTTACCGTCTAGCTTTTAGGTCTCAAAGATGGATTTGGGACCTGCTCTTGGAAGATGGTCGAACAAACTGGATCTCAAACATCCATTCCTCGAGAGATGAATCCAAATTACCGAGGGAGGAAGAAATTAATAAATACCTTTGCAGAACTCGATAGCGAGATCCATTTTGTTGTCGCGAGATAGCATCAAATGCAGGGCTTCCAAGCGGTTGCCGCTCTTTCCAAGAAGATAGATCAGCTGAAATATGTAATGAAGAAAAGAAAAAAAGCGAAGAACGCACTCAAAAATGAAAAAAAAGCGAAGAACGCACTCAAAAATGAAAAAAAAAGTTGTAAATGCCTGAATGAGAACGTGCTTGTGAATATATTTAATAAAATAAACGTGAAATTGTAAAATAGTGAATTGTAAATGAAGGTTAAAAATCATTTCTTCGAAAGTGTTGACTGATAATTGTAAATCCAATTAATTTTTTTCATTCTGCGGCGAAAACTTCGTTTTTTATCTTCTTGTGATTTACATAAATAATGAGTTGTTCTCTTGTTTAAGAATTGCTTAGCCAATGAATTCTCGATTTAAAAATAATATCATGAATCTCTTTTTAATCATTTTAGAAATTGACCATAGCTCAATAATAATTATACACTCTTTTACACATTTCCATGTAAAAGTAGACAGAAAAGTGAAGAATAAACCTCTTCAATGAGTGAGCGATCTTTGCACAACTCGATCGCTTTCTTGATGTTATAGTTATCGGCTTTTCTCAGGAAGGAGAGCAACTTCTTTTTATCATGATGAGCGTACAGCTTGATTAGCTCAACACAAAACCGGGTTTTTCTACCGATTAAATACTCGTTAAAAAAATGTATAAACCTATTTTGTTTTTTGTTCTCATGAAAACAGTTGGATCCATTGAATGATTTTTGTTGCTGTTTACAACTTAATTGGTGATACACAAAAATACACTTTCTATCACGCACACACAACTCATCCGATAAAGCTAATTCAGTCAAACTGCTCAGAGCAGCAGTGACGAACATAGGTTACCAAGGGGTACAAAAACCTCCTTCCCCCCGCCCAGGAAGGAAATTATTCACAAGCTTTTCATAAGAATTTATCCGATGCAGATTTATTTCCTTATGGTTTTTGTGGTGTTTGATAAAGTATGTAGCAGTCCATTTACCATTTATTTATGTTGAAGTTACGGTCAAAAACTTAATTGAGAAATCACTTCCAATAAAACTCCGCTGTGAAATTCAATTTTTTTTCATTAATTGAATGTAAATCTAAAAAAATACAATAATAAATCGAATTTGCACACAAAACCCGCGAATTTTTTTGACAAGTTTAGGTGACATATTGTGACGCATACTCATTGTTTTCATTCCGAACCTCTATTCAATTTTTTAAATTGTACATTTTGTAAAAAACCTTTTTTTCAATGCGTAAAAAATAATGAAAAGTGCTGACATTATCTGCAAACTCAGCCCCTTCATTTCTGTGGAAGAGCCTTTCCAAGTACAGTATCTGTAATAAGATGAATCGATAAAATACTGTGCCGAAAAATCAAACTTCTGTTATTTTTGCAGAGAACTATGAGAGAATCACAGATCTTTTAACATTGCAACAAAAAAACCAATACCATAGAAATTATTTTTTTAAAAATTGTTGTACCTGCAATTTCGGTCTCTGGCTCAGTTTGCTGAGTACTTCCGAGGGTGAAAGGCTGTTCTCATTATCGATTATCAGCCTGAGGGCTAGATCAGAGTCCAGGTTGGTCAACTCCCCGAGCTTATCTTTCACCTTCAATTGTTGTTCATAAAACTTTTTCAACTGAAGCCGATGAGCTGAAAAAATATTCGAGTGCGTATCGACGCACACGTAAGAAGACATTTTTTTTGAAAACTTTTTTTTGTTGTTGAGAAAAACACAATTTTTTTCCCTACTCGAGGTTGGTGAACTGTTTTTAACGAAAATTTTTTTTGAAAACTAAAAATTATAACTGGATGTAGGTAGATAATGAAAATTTTCAAGGCGAACAGAACTTTTCATCAGTTTTTCCAAATTATACGAACTTACAAAATTACGACCTGATGAGCTTCCCTGTAAACCTAATCTAGCTAATTTAGCCTACGCTAATAAATCACGCAAGTGAATTTCCATATCAGACCGTAAAGAATATTGTATTTCTTCATACCAAGTTTGTTATGGTATAATACTTAGGAAAAAAAGAAGCCAAGTTGACATGATTCGATGGGAATGAACATGAATGAGCGCACCGTTGAGAAGAGAGAGTACTTGTCAATGACGGAGAACACTTGCTTGTCGCCCTGCATCAGATAGATGCGGACTGCACTCGCGTACTGACGACCGTGCAGGAAGAGAGCAGCTAGGGCTGAGTAGATCAACTTCTCGTCACTTGGGCTGAGGGAGTGAGCTGAAGAGACGCAGCACTCGCTTAACTGCTCAGCTCTATCGGAGCCCCAGAGGAACTATAAAGCAACCCGGTCAGGGTCACGAGACTCATTCACCCTTTACTTTAATACAGAATACTAAAGAAAAATCAATAAATCGACGATCCGAGTTAGAGGTATTGCGCAACAACACCATCCAGTGAACAGTACATAGAAGGGCCATGTTTCTTTACACAAAGTGTTTCTTCAACCCGCACTGCGAGCAAAACCAATGCGAAAATTCATGCGCCATAGGTCACCTAAATTTATCAGAAAAATTTTCGCGGGCGGGGGGCCGGGCGGGGTTTTGTGTACCAATTCGATTTCTTATTGTGTTTTCTTAGATTTACATTCAAGTAATGAAAAATTTTGAAATTCCTAGCAGAGTTTTATTGTAATTGATTTCTCAATTGAGTGTTCGACCTCCTTAACTTCTTCAACTTAAATAAAATGGTAAATGGACTGCTACATACTTCATCAAACACCAAAAACACCATAATATAACATAAGGAAATAGATCTGCATCTGATAAAAGCTTATGAACGTGAGAAACAAAATTTCCTTCGTGGGCGGGGGGCCGGGAGGTTTTTGTACCCCTTGGTAACCTATGTCATGCGCTATACAGAAAAAAAACTGGAGATACTAATTCTCTGCTCGTATTGCATTATCTACATTTCAAAGCACGTTCTCGGTCTCTTTTCAAAGCGTACCGCTTCCTAATCATTGGTCTTTCTGACCTACACGTTTTTTTCGCGGGTTCTGTGTAACAGCCTGAATTTCACACACAGAGTGTTGGAAATCTATCAACAAAAATAAAAATGAGAGAACGGATCGCTTTGAAGAGAGAAAGCGGCTTTACCCACAGAAAAAGAGTGGATGCGGTAGGAACATAAAATTTCTTGGCCATTTTTTGAAGAGCGCAACGATATCACTTAAAGGGAGTAGCACTTTGAACAGGTCGTAGGTCGCTTATGGTGTCCTTCTTATGGATACAATGGAAAATGCTGTTGCTTTTTGTTGTTAAAGACTTTCTAGTGGGAAGGTGGACCTTTTTTAAGAACATCATTTAAATATTGAAGCTCTATTTTTGTGCCTTTGAGGAGAAAAAGATGGAGGGTTTATCCCCAATTCCTAAGGAAGGCAGAGAACGCTGTGGAGTGGAGTCGTCACATGTCGCAACAGATCCCATAATCGATGATGTTTTATCTCCGATGTGGCTTGCTGATCTTGATAAAGCGTTTAAATTGAAATTGAATTGAAAATTGAGGAGCAAAAAACTGACCATCGCCTTCTTTGCTCGCCGACTTGAGCCTCGTCAGGGTCATTGTGGTCACTTCACCTCAAAATAAAACTATTGAATGCTTTTATCGCTATAATCGTGATGTGAACCTACATATACAAACCGTAAAAAGCCCTCGAGATTTAAACTTCCATCCCTTTTGAAGACAACCACAGTCAAAGAGCAGAATGACTCACCAACTCTGTAGATGTCAGGACTCCAAGTTTGCTGAATCAGTCGCCGGAAAAGTGAGGCATCGTTGTATAACACAGCCTGCAATTTATTGAGACTTGTTCATTCATTCACTTGATCACCAAAAGAATGACATGAATTGTATGAATAATAAAAGCTTTAAAAACAAAGCTTCCAGCCCCTATAAACATAAAAATACAGGTAAAATTCAAATCTTTTCGTAAAACTTCCAAAAATTCTAACAAATATTTTCATTTCGTGCATCTATCTACATAATAAAAAAAGCGCTATCCAAGAAAGCGAATGATACAAATGATCTGTTTGTCTGCATCTTCTCCTACATCTACCACGCTCTCGCGCTCTTTTGAAGGCCTGTCGTTCTCTCATCAACAGTCATGTAGACATTATTTCTGCGGGTGGACAGAAACAGAAAGCTCGGCTTGGGAACTTAAGCCATGTCCCCAAAAATAAGAAGATGTATAACCTGGAGTAAAATAAGAAGATGTATAACCTGGAGTACTTTCTCGTAGCAGATATGGCTGAGGAGTGAATGCGAGGCGGGCAGAACTTCTGCTAGCAGCCTCAGCGCCCGCTTTTCCTCCCAGAGGCTCAGCATAAACTCCCATTCCGTCACCGAATCGCCGCACACCTGAACAACGTCTATCATCTATCTCTTCCAGTGTGTTTCTTTCACGAGCACTGCGGGTGAAAAAAATCTATGCGCTCTTCAAAAAATCCGAAAAATATTCAAATCTATGCACTCGAAAAAAGAAATTTCCGATTTTTATCTAGCAAAATTCCAAATCTTTCAAGAAAAGTATTCCAAACTCTTATAAGCTCTGGAAATCTATGCACTCGAGAAAAATTATGCGGGTGGTAAGAAACACCCTGATCTCTTCTTCATAGCGTTTGTCCCTTCATAGAGCAGAGTCCGCTCTATATATTACAATGCTCCACTTAACCCGATTCAAGAAGCGTGTTCAGCTTCAAGTCCGACTGCAGCCATGTCTACTTCAATAATTTCACTTCATCTGGTTTCTGGTCTCTTTTTGGGTCACTTACTTTTTTGGTCTCAGGATATCGAAGTTACAGGTACATTTAACGTCTATCATCTATCATTCAAAATCATCTTCACCACGCCTTTTCCGCCTCAAAAATATCTTTATCTACCTTTTTTCTCCTGACAGCTCCATCCATAATTTTCACCCGCGATACGGTTAAATTGAACACTAAGATGAACAACCCCTCTTTTGTTTAAGAATGTCTTTTTAGATTCCAGTATCGATTCTTTCTATCAATCAATCGAATAAGCTTACAAAATCAATGCATTAGCTTCTTAAAGTTTTTGAAATAACCTCTGGAAGTTTATGCGTCGCGTATTTGATCTTCTTCTGCCTGAGAAGATCCTTGATCATCGCTCGGCCCACTTCTTTCTTCAGACGATCGCCCTCCTTCTTCGCGAGATTCCAGGCTGACTCAACACTTTACTTTCTCTCTAATTATCTCTACAAAACTATAACTTTCAAAAGCAATTACAAAAATCGAAAAATCTGACTTTTGAGCTAACATTAGCTTTTAAATCAAGTCCAGGAGCGGCATAATAGTAGTGTGTTCGAATATTATGCAAAAAAGTCGAAATTTCGACCCTTACTGCAAACAGATCCACCCAAACCAAGGGGGTTAAAAATGTTGGTAGCGCTCATGCACGAATCTGACTCTCCCCATTGCTGCTATTCACGATATCAATGACCTAGCGCGCAGCAACTGGTTCTACCAGAATAGGTCTATCCCGCATCACCTCGAAACACACTGGCAACAGTGGCCATTCGTGACTCTACAGCCTTAAGAGCCTGTCACGGATGGAGCCGGATCATCCAGTCCAGAATCGAGCGCGACCTCAGGTGGCGGATAGAGGGACGCCTCCCTACGAAGAATTCGTGCTGGGAGGTAGCGGGAGAAATCCCGCCGTGGACCAAAACTGGGTAGCAGGGGTTATTTAGTCATGACAGATCTTCTGTCGGTGGGCCTCTGTGTTCCAAATCTTTAGGGGGGACCCATATGTGAAAAAAAAAAAATAAGGGGGACCCTTATGTAAGTAAAAAAAATTTTTTTTCGCTTTCGGCGTGCCTCTGTTTTTTTATTTGAAAAATCGTAAGGGGGGATCCTTATGTGAATTTTTTTTCGGCGGGTCTTTGTTTGAAAAATCATAAGGGGGGACCCTTATGTGGAAAAAAAATTCCCGCCTTCGGCGGTCGTCTGTCCCTTTTTCTTTCACACTAAAAAACCCCTGCTGGGTAGTATAGCTCGTCAAAGGAAAGCGATGCCGGACCGGCCTGGGCATGCCACCGGACAAAACATCAGCGGATACTCCGCTATACTTTTCAATGGCGA
Source organism: Allodiplogaster pararmata (assembly GCA_964056735.1). NCBI lineage: Eukaryota > Metazoa > Nematoda > Chromadorea > Rhabditida > Diplogasteridae > Allodiplogaster > Allodiplogaster pararmata. The sequence goes on along the minus strand of OZ057408.1, from coordinate 20,616,039 downwards.
GTCGAGGCGCCAGCAAAATAACCTCTTGCCCTTCTCCGGTTAACGAATGGGTCTCGCCAAGAGGATCGCCGACTGCGGTGCGAGTGAAGACGGAGAAAATATCTCCGGACTCAAAAGGATCCTCACCACCAACCTATCCCAAAAGGACTCCCCTCGACAGGACCTATGGGCAAAACAACAACGACAACAACAACAACATCCCGCATCACAAGGAAATGCGTACCCTGCCACGAGGCGGGAAAAAGTGCGAGGAACATCATTATTAATTACTATAACTTTTGAAATACAATAGCTTCAACTACCAAATGTTGTTAGGATTATATTAAAATTAAACAAAGAGTAAGAATTATCTTTTTTCTTATCAATATTTACCAAATAGAAGTCAGATGTTCTCTAATTAAAAGTTCTCCTGATAAAACTATATTGAATTTGGTTTTCGGATAGACTGTTTTTGTATCTATTAAACTAGAATGTATAAGTGTTAACCTCATACAATTGATTATCCATTCTCCATCGAATGGTATCTTCTGTCGAACATGGGAAAGCCTGCAATGGAGATTTGATGTATAATACATACTTTTCTCCATGTTCCAATTATTCTTCAAGTTTATCGATTGGTTCAGCAATATCAGCAGCAAAACTTGCAATCTGACGGAACAAGCGCTAAGAGTGAAACTTTATAGATGAAAGGTTAAGAACCGTTCAAAAGGTCATTGAACAATATTGATACTGTAAAAGAACTTCTCCATATTCGAAGATCTGAAGAAGAAAAACTTTTTCGTTCTACAGTCTTCTAAGAAGACAAATTGTGATTATATGCTCTCCTTACTTGAGTCAGTATTCACTATTAATATGAACTTTTTGAGTTCGGTAGGTCAGTTCATTCTCACCCTAAAATACTGAAATATTAGCCGAGCAGGGGAGTGGGATACGGAGCTTTTGTGTTCTTTTTTCTTGCTCAAAGTTCAATGTCTTAGAAATGCAGCGCCATGCAGAATATGGTTCTCTCAAGGTGAACGACACGGTCTCACCGCCTGAAAATCCTGTTATTGATTGATTCTTCTATCGATTGATTGAACTAACAGAGAGCAGTGCATGTGGGGTGAGAAGAAAGTAGAGTCCATCGAGGGGCAGCGATGCCAAATGCAGGGCGGATGCCGGCGTCGTGCTCTTCACACGCACATTCAGCGTGTCTTCTGCCTGCCAATGCAACAATCGATTCAACCGTCAACCAAAAATTTTTTTACAGATGATATGCATATAATTCCGTTCACACTAAAAAGAAATGTTGCTGTAAAACCACGACGCGTTCATCACGCAACGCGGCAACACAACGAAAAATCTGCGACAGAGTTTCGATTGCCACATGTGATTGAAAAAAAGAATGTACATATATGTTGTCAACGAAGTTTTGATACCTTCGCATCAAACTGACACATATACTTACAGAAGGCGGCTTGCGCCTCATAAACCCTAATATTGACGGTTCAGTTGAATTGAATTAATTCCTTGCAAGTATATATTGAATATTTACAGAGGAGGAATGTCGCTAATGCGAGTTTAAAAGTACCAAGTACAGGAGGAAGGGGTTTTTTCTGACGAGATGGAGTTCATCTGATGGGGTGTTTGGGAGCCGAAGTGACCTCATAACAACTTAGGGTGGAGTGGAGAAGAACGAGGAATCAGAAGAAAGAAGGCGATGGAAGTAGTGAAATGTGGTTTAAAGTGAAGTCATGAAGGAAGAGATAAGGGGATTGATGGTTTCAAGGGGCAGTTGAAGAATGGAAACTAGCAAAGACAACCATCTCGAGAGCAAAGGAAGGGAAAGAATCACATCACTCAGTTCCAAGTCTATTCAGCCTGAGTCACTTGATTAGAAGATACGGTAATTTCTAGCAAGATACTGTAATTTGCTATTCTACGACTGAGATCGATGAGACTAACTGACTTGAGTGGAGAAACTATTGTGACTCTGAGGCTTCAGGATTTGGAGTTGAACGAGAGGGGAAGAGGAAGAGGACTCTTTCGCGCTAGACAATGTCATGGAGCTCATTCCTGACGCGATTGACTGCAACGTTACTCGTGATTATTGATTGACTGCAACGTTACTCGTGATTTTTGATTGACTGCAACGTTACTCGTGATTATTGATTGACTGCAACGTTACTCGTGATTATTGATTGACTGCAACGTTACTCGTGATTATTGATTGACTGCAACGTTACTCGTGATTATTGATTGACTTGCAACGTTACTCGTGATTACAATGAGACTTATCGGTCTTTAAATGCTCGAAACTCAGCCTATTCTTCAATTAATCCATTCTTTTTGATTCGCAATTTCGTATTCAATTTGTAATTTCATTCCTGACGCTTAACTTCGCTGAGGAGCGAATTTAAAGCAATACGATTTTTGTTTGCCGTTTGCATGATAAACGGAACCTTGAATTAAGAATTGTCAGACTGAGAGTCCTACGATCTACTCATTAAGGTTGAGCATATGATGATGAGACCCTTGGTAAACTGACAATAGTGTCGGAGAAGTCTGCGGAGGAGCCCGTCTTTATACCAAATATGACGATTTCATCCCACTCGCTCCCGCTTTCCTTTCTCTTAATAGGGTCAGCGGCGATATACGAGAGACCTCAACACTACGCCATTCATTGGTCGCAAAGGAGGTCACCTATTTGTCGTGCGACTGTGGACGATGCTGGAAGGCATCGGACCTAATGGACCTACAAACAACTTTTCCCAATACTCGTCTACCCAACCGGAGACCTTCAAAAACAACGCCATTCATTACTTTTTTTCGTCTGTAAAGCAGTTCCCCCTTTTTAAATATATATATAAGACGATGCTGGGAATAATTTTCGCCAAAATGCTCAAAATGTTGTTCCTCGGGCAGATTTCCATTGAAAAACCAAGCTTTTCCATGGCGAGAAACGAAAAAAGCGCCATGATAAATGGCAGCAAATAATTGAGTGTTTGACCAATGGAAGGAAGGTGACTCTCGAGTGGAAGAGCCACGCGACGCGAGCGAGAGGCGCGTCGCGTGGGGAGAGAGGATATGAAATTTGGGGAAAATTTCATCATTCTAGACTTTGAGGGCGTAGCAGGAAGATTGTGTTTTTCTTCCTGGGTGATTAAAACTTTTAATCAACGGTTTTTCGTTTGGCGTTATTTTGCAAGTTCGGTGTGTAAAATTGTGCGTCATAGCTTTTTCCATTAATTTGGCCCGAAAGGCCTGTCTATTGTCTGATCAGGAAGATTGTGTCTGTCTTCCTGGTAGATTAGAATTTTAGTCATCGGTGTCGAGTAGTGTTATTCCCGAGTTTGGTGTGTAATACTGTGTGCGGCGCAGTTTTTTCATTAATTTGGGCCAAAAGCCCGTCCATTGTCTGATTAGGAAGAGTATGGCTTTCTTCCGGGGCGATTAGAATCTTAATCAACGGTTTCGATTAGCGTTGTTTTTTTCAATTTTGGTTTGTAAAACTGCGTACGTCACAGTTTTTTCCATTAATTTGGGCCGAAAGCCAGTCTATTGGCGGAGCAGGAGGTTTGGGTCTTTCGTCCTGGGTGATTAGAATTTTAGTCAACGGTTTCGACTATCCTTCTTTTGCAATTTTGGAGTGTAAGACTGTGTGATTCAGTTTTTTTTCCCATTGATGTGGGCCAAAAGCCCGTCTATTATCTGATTGCAGCTATGGAGTCAGATGGCAGTGTAGTGTGTGCGTGTATAGGTCAGTGGGAAGAGCATTTGCCTGGAATGCGAAATGTCGCGGGTTCTGTTCCCGTACCAGACGGGACGAAGAAGCGAAGGGCCGTGCTGTGGTTGTGGCCAGTACGGCTATATGCGTCCGCAGTGCCGACAAAGCGGTGGAAGAATGCAAGGGTCAGACCCAGGGTCGAAGGTTGCGGGGCCCATGGCCGGAGCAACGTACACTGAGAGTGGAAGTAGAGCAGCGTTTGTGGGCGTTGCGAAAGCCGATGGCAGCTAGGGAGTCACATGGCAGTGTAGTGCGTGCGTGTGTAGCTCAGTGGGAAGAGCATTCGCCCGGAATGCGAGAGGTTGCGGGTTCGGTTCAAGTACCAGACGGGACAAAAAAGCGAAGGGCCGCGCTTGGGCTGCGGCCAGTACGGCCATATGCGTGTGCAGTGCCGACAAAGCGGTGGAAGAATGCAAAGGTCAGACCCAGGGTCGAAGGTTGCGGGGCCCATGGCCGGAGCAACGTCTACTGAAAGTGGAAGTAAAGCAGCGTTTGTGGGCGTTGCGAAAGCCGTGGGCTTTTGGGAAAGTATAGGCGCTTCTCCGTTTGTTCTGAGTTTCATAGGAGATGGGTATAGGCTGTGTATACCGGAAGAGCTGAATACAACTGTTTTCGCCGCAATAAAATTCTCAGGATATAACAGGTCGGCCATGACACAGGCGGACAAGGTCGCCGAGCAACTCTTGCTGTGGCCGAAGAAATAAGCAATAGAAAGAGCCGAGGAAGCAGATACGGCTTTCTTCCCGGTGTCAGTGGTGAAGAATGGGCCTAAGACTAGAGTGGTACACGACCTCAGTAAACTGAATCAGTATTCGAGCAAAACTCAGTTTCGGTTGGAAGACATGGTTTCTATATGGCATATATTGCAATTGGGTGGTTTCATGGCAACTTTTGAGTTCAAGTTAGGATATCATCATGTGGCCATCGCAGAGGAAGACATAAAATTTCTTGGGGGTTAAATGGGACTTCGGAAGAAGAATAAAATGCATGAGATTTGCTCCGATGCCGTTCGGACTCAGTCCAGGCCCCTGGGTCTTCACGAAATTATTTAGACCGCTTGTGAGAAATTGGAGACAAGCCGGATGCCTTTGTGCGTTATATATTGACCAGGGAATAATTTTAGCAAACACGTTGGAAGAATGTAGGGCAGCTGTAGAACTGGCCCGAAGTGATCTGAGAAAAGGCGGGAGTGAGAGAGACAACGGAAAAGGGAAAGTGGGAGCCTCATTCAAGAAGGAGAATGGCTAGGTTACCTTGTTGATTTGAGGGGAGGTACGGTAAGATTGTCAGATAAGAGAATTGAGAAAGCCAAAGAACGGGTCCGGAGTCTGTCGGAAACAGAAAGAACAACATTGAAAGAGAGACGAAAAGTGCTGGCTACACTGGCATCCATGTATGTCATTTATTGCAGACGATAAGGCATCGTTGAGAACGAGAGCTAACCAGACCACAGCCATACAGCAAGAAGAACAGAGACCGCCAAGACTCAGGCTGGGCGTAGGAGATAGACGTGAGTAAGCGTTTGGGACAGAGTATTTGAACCGAAATCAAAAAAAAAAATAAAAAAAATCGGAAACTAAATATTCAAGCAAGTATGGAGCAGTACTGAAAAATCTTGGTAGACCACGTGGCCATTTCAGCCTAGAATATCTGAAGATTCCGCGAAAGTTTTGGTGACAATGTCAGACAGCAGGTCATTTTCTATCTTGAGCTGTTAGGAGGTATGAATGATCTAACAAACGCTCAGTTACATAGTTTGAATTAGGCTGTCTCTTCCTACCCTCAGAAAGAGCGTGTATATCATTAGGGAACAGCAGGCCTGTTAGAAAGCCCGAGAGCATGTGATACAAAGGAGAGGGTGCAGACAACCCGAGTATTCGTATCACTAGCTTTCTTGCGAAGTGCATAGATTTAGTCGTGGCCGGTTCGAGAAACAAACTGGGTTAGATGCAGTGACACTTGGTTAACACAGAATATAAGTCTACTATTGGACGGCCAAAAGCTATTCCATAGGGCGGAATTGAACCCAACCGGTTCTATTATACTTTGACCGGGGTTGTGGCGTGTTACCAAAACACTGTGACAAAGATTGACTCAATGGCCTAGAAGAGTCTAGGTTGTGATTGAGGGTTTCGATTTCTATCGTTGTATGCTATACTCTGTAAACACAGTATGGTTTCGGGATATTGCGAAAATGAGTTAAATGTTCAGTGGGTGCGCAGGGAGAACAATGTGGACGCGGATGAAGTGAGTAGGTGAGTGGACAGTGATGACTGGGGAATAAGAAAGGAAGTCCTCGAAATGTGTGCTAGAAAGCGGGGAAGGCCTACAGTGGACATGTTCGCGGACGAACGTAATACGCAATGCAAGAAGTTTTATTTTAGAACTCATTGTCCGGGAGCATCCGGGGTCGATGCGTTCAGTGAGAGAGCTTGGAGGTCTGGGGAGCTTCTTTGGTTAATCCCTCCTTCCTTTTATGCTGGCAAAGTTCATAAGATGGTTGAAAAAAATACAGAACGCGGGCTATTTTTTGGTTTTCCGAGATGCCAAGGTAATCCAGCATTCCCAGCTCTATGGCGAGGTAAAGATTGGGCTGATTTTGTCCAGGAGGTAGTTGAGTATGGTAAAGGGGCCCGGATTTTGGTCCCGGGCTCAGTACAAGGGTTATTTAATGAAAAGAGGTCACCTTCATTTTTTCGTTTTCGCTAAAATTGACTGGGGCAAGTCAGAATAAATTGAACAGTCTTTATCGTTCTATTGGCTGAGGCCTTAATGTTGCTACGTCCGAATAAAGAGTCACCTGCCTGACAAGAGGTCAAACATAAGTTATGGTGTACGACGAAGGAGAGAAACGACGTAGGAGGGAACCATAATTGAGTGTTTGACCAATGGAAGGAAGGTGACTCTCGAGTGGAAAAGCCACGCGACGCGAGCGAGAGGCGCGTAGCGTGGGGAGAGAGGATATGAAATTTGGGGGAAATTTCATCATTCTAGACTTTGAGGGCGTAGCAGGAAGATTGTTTCCCCCCCCTCCCCACCCTTGAAAACCAAAAGCGAAACGAATTATAGGAAGTGATTGCGGGGACAATGGGAGTTCTGCGAGGCAGCGGACAGGGAAGATCTGGCACAGGTGCTGCTTTCCATATGCCGAGCGGTGGTAGTGCCAAGTAGAGAGCGCAAGGAGACATTTCGCGAAGGAGCTAGGGAGCATTGCGGCCTTTGCTCTCCGAGAACCGGCCAGCCTCAACGAAGGGGCCTCACAAAAGAAAGTCAGAAAAGAGGGCGATGGAAACCGTGAGAGGGTATGGCGCCCTATATTGAGGATACGCTTAGGTCACAGAGAGGTGTATTGGAAATTTAAAGAATAAAACAAAATCGTAAATTTGTGTAACAGAATTTCAAACGTTTAACCTTCGTTTTCTGACGCTTTTCCAAGTACTAATTATAAGCACTTGTCTGCAATGAAGGTGTCATATATAACATAAATTGTTCTCTATCTTGGTAAATTGTGTGTCGACGGGAAATGGATGATGAATTTGGAAAGAGATAATTGTGTCGTTGTGAGTTTGTTTTTCCTGGAACTGTTTATAACCCTACAATTATTGCATGCATAACAGATGAAATGTACTTAATTTGGTCACAATGGTATTGGAATTAGTTGTTCCACTTATCACCGGTTTCAATTGTGAATATATTATCTAGTTGTTAAAGTCTTGTTAACTGAAAAACGTAATTTTTCGGTTGCTGTTGCGTTTATGCTGTGAAAGTTTTTTGCTGAGACTTCTGTACGAAGTTCATTTATTGGCTGAGGCCTTAATGTTGCTACGTCCGAATAAAGAGTCACCTACCAGCTGAGGCCTTAATGTTGCTACGTCCGAATAAAGAGTCACCTGCCTGACAAGAGGTCAAACATAAGTTATGGTGTACGACGAAGGAGAGAAACGACGTAGGAGGGAACCATAACATGCGTTTTGACGGGCTTGCCCAGAAAAACCGTCAAAAAACAAGCTTTCTACTTTGTACTCGTTTTGTCACTGCCAGAATCCGGTTTTTGTTTGTCCTTGTTTTGTCACTGCCAAAATCGGGTTTTTGTTTGTCCTTGTTTTGTCACTGCTAAAATCGGGTTTTTGTTTGTCCTTGTTTTGTCACTGCCATAATCTTTTTTTGTCCTTGTTTTGTCACTGCCACAATCGGGCTTTTTTTAGCCCCTGCAGCCCCTTACCTTCATTTCTGGGATGATGGAGGATCGCTATCAGTAACTCTTTGGGGAGTGCCAATACTAGACTTTGATCTCATCCAAAAGGCTGATATGCAATACCAGCAGCTACAACGCCCACAGACCAACCATTTCTAGCGACGTACCCCAACCGAGTTTACTAAACTCGGTTGGGGTACGTCGCTAGAAGTGGTTAATATGTGGTCGTTGCAGAGCTGTGTTCAACGGACAAAAAAGGTTCAAAAAAAGAGCCGAGTTTGGCAGTGCCAAAACATGTCACAAAGGAAAAACAAAATTGTCCGTGATTTGGCAGGAACAAAACTTGGCCACAGAGTCATTCATCATTTGGCACTGCGAAATAGTGGCCGATTCTTCGTCCCTATTTTGGCAGCTAAAAAAAAGACTAATATCGGAATTTCCTTCTCCCAAGTTCGCATACTCGAAATCTTGGCAAAATAAAGTTTTTGGCTGAGGAACAACATTTTGAGCATTTCGGCGAAAATTATTCCCGGCATCGTCTTATATATAAAAAACCCGAGTACTTTACTTAGCAATGATATTGATTAGATGGAGACAGATAATAACAAAGCTTTGAAAAGACCAAAAAGGGAGGACTACTTGACAGGTTCCCTATCAAGACAGAGGGATAGAAAGATAACTGACAGAAAAAAGAGCAAATAAAGGAGAGAGAGAATATCATAATCTTATCTTTTCTCTGAAATTGTTGTCACACAGCGAATCTCTTGATGAAATAACTTTTCCTCACTCACACTTACTTATACCTCAATCCTCCCTTTAAATATGTTGTATGGGCCTTAAAATGGGCATTTTATTGTGTGTAGCTCAGTGGGTCGAGCATCGCCCGGAAAGCGAAGGTCGCGGGTTCTGTTCCCTTCACACCACACGATTTTTGCACAAGTTTCTCCGAACAATCCGCTCCTCTGGTCGGTAAAAGAATCTGTTGCTTGAGATCAACGAGGAGTAGGGTATACTCTTCTTTACAAATATGCCCATAACTTCAACACTAATAATAATCTTCCTCGCGCTTGTTCCCGCCTCGCGGCAGGGTACGCGCTCCCCTGAGATGCAGGTCAGACCTTTCCTGGTAGAACCATTGGCTGCCTGCTAGATCACTGCTAGTGTGATTAGCAGCAGTGGGGAGAGTCAGATTCGTGCATGAGCACTACCAACATTTCTTAACCAGTTTGGTTTGGGTGGATCTGTCCGGGGTGGGAGTCGAACTCGGGACTCTTCGCACAATGGTCTAACACACTAACCATTATGCCACGCCCGGACTCCATAACTTCAACACTCTCGTGATAAAATACTTGGAATATACTTTTGATAACGAATCGAACCGGCTGCGAAGAAGTCGAGGCGAAAGGAGAAAAAGATCTCTCCTCGTCTTAATCTCTGAAATTAGTTGTTCAATAACTCCCAAAATAAATTGGAAAGTGCTCAAGGCAATCATACAGAACCTGTTTGTATTTGAATATTAAAAAAACGGGCTTCAAAGAAATCGAGACTCGACAGAGTGAACTTGAAAACTTTAAATACTGATTTATGACTCGTCAAAATTATCTACCGTTCTTCCTTACTAAGTCCTTGAGTACCCTAACATAAGGAGCGATAGCGAATGGCGAATAACGGGCTCAAAATAGCTATCACCTACATCACACGGAAGAAGAGTGTAGATCAACTAGACTTTTTTCGGAGAAAATGCTATGGAGAGATGAAATGCGAATAATGAAAAAATAGAGAACAAACTCTTATACTTCATCAAACTATCGATTCATTTATCTATCTTCAAATAAAAACTTGTTTAAATTCTTCAAAAAGCGGATATAAAGGGGAAGGAGAGAGAGAGAGAGAAAGGGGAGGGGTGTTTAGGTGTTAGGAGGCTTGAAAGGGGAAGGAGAGAGAGAGAGAGAGAAAGGGGAGGGGTGTTTAGGTGTTAGGAGGCTTGAGAACAGTGCTGAATTGACTCCGACCAAGTCTTCTTTTTACTACAACCCTGTCAGTGAGTACAACAACTTCTCCTTTGGCTTTATTCTGAAGCCTACCGATTCTTCCTGTTGATACGAAGAGATCCTCACGACCATGAGAGTATCTGCCCATGCGATCCCCAAAGTAGACGAGTCCAGCCAGCAATGCAGAGGAGGGAAACGAGTCGAGCGGAACCGATCCACGTCGTGCTTCGGCGAGATCATCGCTATGATGCGAGATGTCGACCTGCAGCTTCCATACAACACAAGTAGACAACAAGGAGAGATTCTCCCCACTGCTGCTTCACAAACTAGCACTGACCAGGGTGTTTCTTACCACCCGCATAATTTTCCTCGAGCGCATAGATTAACAGAATTTGAAAGAGTTTGGAATTTTTTTCCTCTAAAGATTTGTAATTTTCCTAGGTAAAACTCGAAAATTTCTTCTTTGGAGTGCATAGATTTGAATGTTTTTCGGACTTTTTGAAGAGCGCATAGATTTTTTTCACCCGCAGTGCGGGTGAAAGAAACACACTAGCAGTGACCTATCGGGCAGCAACTTGTTCTACCAGGGTATGTCTGTCCCGCATCTCAGGGGAGCGCGTACCCTGCCGCGACGCGAAAACAAGCGCGAGGAAGATTATAGACGAGAAGGAGAGATAAAAAAGAGATGGAGAGGAAGAGAAATGAGGAAAATTTGAAGGAAAGAGAGAAGAATTGTAGGAGAATAGAGAGCGTCACCTGTCATATATTTGCGTCCCACTCTCATTCGTGAATGCGATGAAGGGTCCGGTGGAGGAAATTCGAATGATGAAACCATCCCTCTCGGCCCCTTCGAATAACACCTCAAAAAAGTTATCCCAACTTTTCACATGATATTGTATAAAAAGGGATTGACTTAGAAAAAATTGCTTTGCACAGTAAAACTACGGTTTTATGTTAAAGCATCAGTTTAGTAAACTTTTACGGAAGACAGTAAATGAGAAACGCAGATTAAGATTTTCTGTGACAGTTTTAAAATGAGCTAATTCGAAGTTTGAATATGACGACCGGAACATAACAAAGCAGTTTTGAACAGCTCACCTTTTCTGAGTAAGAGAGGAATCCTTTCTGGAAGAGAATCAGATTCCTTTCTCCGACGACGAATTGAGCGCCGCTGTCGACCCGAGTGAAGTCGGAGGTGAAGGCAACGGAACGGGGAATAGCTGACACGGCGATCGTCTGCAATCACAATATGGGCTACTATGTTCAACCTGAATATATCCTCCACTCTCACCCTAACTCAGCCCGATGCTATAAAGACTTCCCATGTCGGTTTGAACAGGATTCAGAGGGCCACAGGAAGCTGGAAAATTTCTGAAATCACATGAAAAACATCGAAGTACTTAAAGGGTTCAAACGGACGAAATCGGCATGATGGGATTTTAATTCTAGCTGTTCAACTGAGATGAATGCCAAACATTAAAAAAAACCTTTTTCTCATTCGATCTTTACACCCCCTCCCTTTCCATTATAACTTTTAATGAAAACAATTAATTATAACTTTTAATGAAAACATTTAATTATAACTTTTAATGAAAACATTTAATTATAACTTTAAATGAAAACATTTAATTATAACTTTTAATGAAAACATTTAATTATAACTTTTAATGAAAAGAGAGTTAATGAGACAGAAAACACGGCGCAAAATCAGTGGATATAATCTGAAGCTTAAAAAGTAAAACCTACATAGTTGAGTTGTGTGGAGGTTATGCCTTTGATGACGACCTTTCCATCATGCGCACAGCTCATTATGTACTTTCCACTGTCATCAATCACCAGACGGGACACCATGCATCGGTGCGCCGTGTACGCCTTAACACTTGCTTAGAGTCCTACATCCGTTACCCTTTGAGTACTTTTTTTGAAAATCTCACCGTGCACGACTTACTCCTCTAAACTGCACAACTTACTCCTCTAAACTGCACAACTTACTCCTCTAAACTCCTCCCCTTCTTTCATGAGCCCATCCTATAAATTAAACAAACCTTGATCATCGCTTCTTTCCAACAACAAAAAACAGAGTGATAAAAAGGTTACATAAACTTTACCGCGTCTTTCTTTTAAACTGAACCAAGTTCCACTCAATCAGAGGTTCAAGAATAGTCGCGCCTTAAATTTGAGTGATCTATAAGCTGAATCATCATATTTATCAAGGAATCTGTTCGCATCACATACAGTAATCCAGCTCTGCAGACATTCTGCTTAAAATCAATCTTTTCTCGACACTAAACCTCAGAAAATATTCCTCAAAAGATATGTAGCTGAATCTTCTACCTTTAGCTTCAATTAACGTACTCCTCCAGCTTCAATTTCAATGGTTAGTCTTTTTTCTGCAATACACAGGACATAATTTGACAAGTCATTTTTAATTGTTAAAACTTCCAAAAACGACCGCTCTTCTAACGGAGAAGTCTGGAGAAATGAGACCCGAGCTAGAAGTAGAGGGCAAAGAAGAAAAAGTGTTTTGTGATTCTAGACTCTCCCGCCAGAAGACTATAATTTTTCGAATATTTCAACAGTGCTGATGACTATCCTTAGCGTTCTCCTCTAACGCTAGCGTTTTAACCCTTTGTGATCAACTAACAGGTAAACTGTGGTTGTCGACATTTCCCATGTGATCCATGAGATGGATCATTCCCTGATTCGTCCCAACCGCCACAATTTTCTCATGCACTGCCATTGCCGTGGCAAACTCATTCGGCTTCAACAGCTGAACAGCAAATCTCATGACTTTCAAGCGAATCTCATGACTTTCAAGCAAATCGCATGACTTTCAAGCGAATCTCATGACTTTCAAGCGAATCTCATGACTTTCAAGCAAATCTCATGACTTTCCAGCAAATCTCATGACTTTCCAGCAAATCTCATGACTTTCAAGCGAATCTCATGACTTTCAAGCGAATCTCATGACTTTCAAGCAAATCTCATGACTTTCCAGCAAATCTCATGACTTTCAAGCGAATCTCATGACTTTCAAGCGAATCTCATGACTTTCAAGCAAATCTCATGACTTTCCAGCAAATCTCATGACTTTCAAGCGAATCTCATGACTTTCAAGCGAATCTCATGACTTTCAAGCAAATCTCATGACTTTCCAGCAAATCTCATGACTTTCAAGCGATTCTCATGACTTTAACCGTATACCTACTGAGTTATATAAACTTTTACCATTCCAAGTGGAGAAACAGTAATCATTAAAAACCTTAAGCGCAATTTTCGTTGACAGAAGTTCGAAGAACTAAGCACTTGAGTAATGATCTTTTTCAACCGAGCTTCCGGTGCATTCTAAGCTTTCTTCGTCATCTCTGACATTATTCTCATTCATTCCCCCATTTTCAAACTTCACAGAAGCTTTACATGGTTCACTTAGGGCTAGCTAGATAGAGAACTTTAAAACTGGCCATATGTTATATACGTCTTTTTTAATTTTTGCAATTAGTCAATCGCCTGAGTAAGTGAGAAGTGTCCCCAACAAAAAACTGTTTGGGCTGAGTTCATACAACTTTTCATTTATATGATCAAAGATATATAAGATTTAACTTCACCTGAAAAGATATCTGTAATTAGTTTTTTACCAGCTTAGTTGTTGGAGTCAATAGGTCTGCAGCCCAACCGTAAAAAACTTGCCGGTTGGCAGTTTACCTATGCAGCCGGCATTTTTTAAAGGATTTTCCCAAATTCGAACACATATCAGCAAAGCCAGCCGAAGTCGAACCTTGGATATTCTGATTTCGGAGTAGTTGAATCTCGGCTCGAGCAGAACTTCCTCCTCCTCACAACTCCCTGCCTCTTCCATGAAAGATGGCTCTTCCACGCCTCCACTCACGTTTCTTGGCCTCTCCAGCGATGCACTCCCAAGCTCTGCAGAATCTTTGTCCCCCTGCCATCGCTCATTTCCGGACTCACTCTTGGCTCCAGCCACCTCCAGACATCCATCCAAATGTCTGGGATCCTGTCCGGAACCACTCATGGCCCTTCGCTCTTCTCCGAACTCATTCATGGTACCAGACTCCTTTCCACGTTCAATAATGGATCCTGACTTCTCTATGGCTTTATCTAAGGTTTCTGGCTCCTTTAAAGATATTTTCATGGACGTTGGCTCTCCTCTGGGTTCAGACTCTTTCTCAACACTATTCTGCAGTCCTTGCTTTTCTCTGAATTTTTTCATGGTTTCTGGCTCCTTTTCGAATCCACTCATGGACTTTGGCTGCTCCTCAGATCCATTGGTAAGTGCTGGCTCCAAGCGGGATCCATATAGGGATTCATCTGGACCCTGCATTGAAGATGACTCTCCAGATGAATCCGGAATGTTTCTCGATGCTTCCATGCATGGAATCGTATTTGTTTCTAAGCAGAGAAAGTTCTTTGCCTTGATAGTCTGCTAAAGATTCTTCGATGGGTTAAGAAACCTTCTCCTTCAGAATCCTTTGAAAATTTTGAAATCTTTTTAAAATTTTGTATTCTCCTAATAAATTCGTTATTGTGAGAAACAACTTTATTAACTCTCAAATATTACACGGTAACGTCCCATCACGATCTACATGAATTTGAACAGCAGAAGTCCACATATTTTCCAATAATTTATTCATGACTGAATCACTGAGAGAGAGCCTTTCAAGCTTCTGAGGCAATACTCTTGCCGTAATAGTATTTCATCACAGGTGTTTAACAGAACAAATAACCTATAAATTAACAAAGTAATACAATTTTTTAGAATAATACATGTAAATGATACACACAGCGGTTGAATTCTAACCCGTAGTTTTCTTGGAAAAGTATAACACGCATCTTCAGAACACAATTCAATCGTAGAAACTATTACAATTGTTGGTTGATCCATTAGTTTTGACTGAAAAGTCTATTTGCGATAAATGATAAGAAAACTCAAATCTATAAACTTTCAAGTGAATACATATAATTTAGACGCAGTTCGAAAACCTTTCGAGAACTTTCTATTCAAGCAATAGATGAAACTTAACATGAAAGTGGGACATGATGCTGACATGTTCAGACTTGTCATCACAATTTCTCCTTCTATCCGAATGAATGGCTCTCTTGCATGAAATGCTCATCTGCAATCTCCGCCCCAAAAGAGATATCTTGGGTGAGAGTTGATTCCATTGTGAGACTTCTCACCATCCTCCTCACTCCGACCATCGCATTCAATGCTTCTCGCGACCAAGAGTTGGTCGACGCTTCTCTTGACACAAATTCGGGACCTTCTTCTTCTGGCGGCAAAATCACCAGAGATGCGACACAACCAACAGAGCCCCAAGGTCTCTCCAACGGAGGCCTCTTTTTTCTGCAAAAGCTACTGTCTTTTCTTTTTAGTCTTTGAATCGATGCACTAGAGACACAAGAATACCGTATCCCGATTACCGTATCCCGATTACATTACCCAAAATACCGTATCCCAATTACATTACCCAAAATTTCTATATTTTAATAGGAATAAAGAAAGAACTTTAAATATAGAAAAAAAGAGCTTTTCTAAGATTTAAGTTATGAACAGAAATTCACTGATACAAGCTTGTCCCTTTTTGGATTAAAAAGATTTCATCAAACTTAGACTTTTCCATTAGAGAAACGTTAACCTTATCCCTCTATTTATTGTCCTTTATACGTCTATCTGATAATCTGAGAAAGACAGTATCTGCAAACCAGCGGCAGCGAATACTTTAGTCAGGCCTTCAAAAAATATAAAAAATTGAGTAAACAAAGCAAAGTCTAGCCTCTTCATTAACTTATTCATCAGACTGACACTGGCTTTGCAGATGCTAGAGAAATGAGAATATCCCTGAGCGATGAGATGATTCTTTCTGGCTTGGGACTTAAGAATCCACAGTCCGATCTGCTTAGTTTACCACATTATATCAAGTTTGCTTGCATTGTTTTCATCTTAAATTGTTTAAAACTCGACTCGACTGGAAGTCATTTAAACTTTTCCATTTTCAAATTCACTTGATATGTACAATTCCATGAAACATAAACAGCCACGAACTGCAAATTCCTACCATTTTAGTGTGTTTCCGATGAAGTACGAGCGATAACATAGAAAACTTTGTTTCTCACGCTCAGGAGTTAAATAGTCATGTCCGACCTTCTTTCGGCGGACCTCTGTTTTTCGAATCGAATCATAACCAATTCCATACAAAATCAAAACCAAATTTCAATCCAAATCAATTTTTTTCCAAAACGAATCATAATCCAAATTTTCCAATGTTTTTTCAAATCAACAGCTTCCTCATGTGAAACAGATAAAAAATTTGCGGGGTTCTGTTCTTTTTCGATGATAAGGAAGGAGGTTCCTTATGTTGAAAAAATTTTTAAAAGGCGTCTGTATATTTTTCTTGCACACTTTTAGTGTCACCCCTGTTCACACTCTCTTTGATGTCTTTTCCTATTCTCCAATGCTCTTCCTCTCTTTCATGCTCTTCCTCTCTTTCATGCTCTTCCTGTTCTACTTTGATGCTCTCTCTCTCTCTCTCTCTCTCTCTCTCTCTCTCTCTCTCTCTCTCTCTCTCTCTCTCGATTCTCTCTTTTCATTTCAAACGAAATAGCTAACCTCAGCTGAGAGACATTCTTTAACAGCATATTCACGGCTTCTTCCAGTCGAATCTTTTCTGCTCTGGAGGGTTTATGGCTGACTTTCAATGAGAACCTTCAATCAAATCTTTACAGTTTTACGATATCAAACGCACAAATTACTGCGATTTGTAGAGGTTCGACTACAAACTACAAACATCTATTGAACTGACTTATCTCCAGAAATTGGCGCTTGTATCCAGGCAGGCGTATGTCGGAATTCCATAGGATAACGGAACGAATAATCACATATGCGGGAGAAGACCACGAGAAGCTGCAGAATGTGAGAAAAGGAAGCCGTCACGGCCATGTCGAAGTGACCTACCGGACTCAAACATTATCGATTGCCTATTATTGAGAGAAATTTAATACCATATTACCAACTGAAAAAAATTGAGAGCTGTGAGTGATAACAGTCAAGATAAATGTATGAGCATTTAGTTCAATCCGAAAAGGTTGGATATAAATTTTGAGTAAAAAAAACTCTTCCACATTTAGTTACATTGAGAAAGAACTAGAGAATATATGAGGCCAATGACCGCAAAACAGCGAATATTCGAGAACGGAGACCAATTGTGGCAAGAAGTTAGTTCCATCGAGATAAATGAAATTTTCATAGAGTTGCACTCAGGATTTTGAATGGTCATGTGAAATCCAATGTCGGCGGGTATCGGTTTCTCAAGGAAGTACCCTTTTGTTGGAATCGAGAAAAATTTTTGCAGGTCTCGGTTGTTTTTTTCATTATAAGGGAAGACCCGCGGGTCTCTGTTTCATAAATTTTTCTGCGTTCTGCGAGCCTATGTACCATTTTCTTGCTCACTGAAAAACCCCTAGTTGCACTTGATAAAAAAGAGACCCGCCATAGTTCGGAACCTCGCTGTTTTCACGACACGCCAAAGAAGCGAGTAGACTTTAAAAAAAAACTAATCAAGAGAGAGCGGCACACGTTGGAGTGAGATTGAGAGCGTGCGATGAAACTAGAAGACGAATATGAACACTAAATTCGTATCACTAGCCTCTTTAGATAGCGCATAGACTCCACCCGCAGTGCGGGTTAGGTAAACACTGTTTTTCTAACTCTTTCATTCTTCAATTACGTTCTCTCTGTACGTATTATAACGAACCTGGAGTTGTTAGCATGGTCGTCGGCGGAAGGTGGACACTGCAGATGGAATCCCTGGGGACGCAGAAGCATCCTCTAGCTTCACCCAACACTTCCAGACGGAAGGTACTCAGGAGTTCGGTCAAGAGGTCTTTCTGACGATGGAGCAGCAAGGCTTGGTACAATGCGCGTTCCGCCCTGCAATTTAGAAATATGGTTGAACACCTTTTATCTCCCCCTCAATATATGTCTTCTAGCCAGATATTAAATTAGTTCGGTCTAAGGCATGTTTGTACGCGCTGAACGAGTCAAAAAACAGACGGCGTTTAGGCTAAAATAATGGAAAGAATAGTAGATGAAAAGTAAAATATAAAAGAAGGATAAGACAACGTAGATCATAGCTCGCTAAACTTTGGTTCTTTAGGTCGTCCGCGATGTCCTCAGAAAAAATTGAGATTGTAAAAAATATATAACATAAGTTTATGTTTTAAAAAAAACTAAATGCTCGTAAGTGAACGAAATTTCAAACTCCGGACCTCCTCCGAGGTACAGAGACCCGCGAGTCTTCCTTCTACAGAGACCCGCGAGTCTTCCTTCTACAGAGACCCGCGAGTCTTCCCTCTACAGAGACCCGCGAGACTTCCCTCTCCAGAGACCCGCGAGTCTTCCCTCTACAGAGACCCGCGAGTCTTCCCTCTCCAGAGATCCGCGAGTCTTCCCTCTACAGAGATCCGCGAGTCTTCCCTCTACAGAGACCCGCGAGTCTTCCCTCTCCAGAGACCCGCGAGTCTTCCCTCTCCAGCGAGCCGCGAGTCTTCCCTCTACAGAGACCCGCGAGTCTTCCCTCTACAGAGACCCGCGAGTCTTCCCTCTCCAGAGACCCGCGAGTCTTCCCTCTACAGAGACCCGCGAGTCTTCCCTCTCCAGAGATCCGCGAGTCTTCCCTCTACAGAGACCCGCGAGTCTTCCCTCTACAGAGACCCGCGAGTCTTCCCTCTCCAGAGACCCGCGAGTCTTCCCTGTCCAGCGAGCCGCGAGTCTTCCCTCTACAGAGACCCGCGAGTCTTCCCTCTCCAGAGACCCGCGAGTCTTCGCTCTACAGAGACCCGCGAGTCTTCCCTCTCCAGAGACCCGCGAGTCTTCCCTCTACAGAGACCCGCGAGTCTTCCCTCTCCAGAGACTCGCGAGTCTTCCCTCTACAGAGACCCGCGGGTCTTCCCTCTATACGACATATTCAACCTCTGAGTGAGACTGCTGTTCAGGACAAACCATGTTCGCTCTGATTTGAATCTTTCAATCAAATTTTTATTGTGGTTACTTGATTCGAAAACTGAAATTATTTTGTATGTATTCACCTTCGGAATTCGGAATCAGCCTGAAAAAATTACAGGACCCACTTCAATCGCTGCAGGAGTACTTGACCTTCCTTTAACTTCGTTTCAAGATCGACAACTTCGCTTCTTATCTCCGCCAATTTCTGCTCTTTCTTGTCCCATCCGAGTGTCAAATCACAACGAGAGATTCTTTTCGTCGTCAACTTCTTCCGCATCAAATTCACTTTCCGTCTCAGCACGGAATTCAAAATCTCCTGATTTTGCTTTTCCGCTGCCTGAAATGAGAATTTTTTGTAGCTTATGGAGGTGCGATAATCGTTTTCGAGGCCGTATAACTAATGTTTAATCATTTGATCCAATAAACAACAAAAGCAAGTTTATCACCGCGCTATGCAAATAAAATAGGCGCTCTCAAGAGAAAAAAAATTTTTTTTTCGCTTTCGCTGTTTCTCTTCTGATAGCGGTGTTTTCTGACATTTGGGCTTTTTGATTTACGCGTTTGAATCGCGATTTTTTGTCAAAAAAGGATGAAAACAGTCTGTCAATACTCTGCCGAAGATGAAAATGCTTTCAGAAAACCTCCTCTATCATATAAATATTGATCACCAACCAGCTCTCGGTTACTGATATAAGATTGCATGGCTTCATCTTCCGAGAACTGTGATCGGAGGGCCTCAACTCGCTGCTCCAACTTATTGATTTCTTTGCAGTGATCTCGCACCCTGAGAAGTTGCATAGACTTGAAAATTTCTCATTCGTATCTATTATTTGCCAGTTCTTAGAGAATGAAGTTTGGTCAAAAACCAAATCGCTGAAATCGGTACTTTGCGAACTTAGGAAAAAACTCCACTCGCTTTAAGCTGTTCTGGAAAGCGCATAGATTTTATCCGCAGTGTGAATATGTATGAGAAAGAGCCTTGATAACATGCATGTTCTGCAAACTGGCAAAAAATTTCTAGTGCGAACGACCTACCGACCATTTTCCTCACTCGAAATGAATGTAATATACATTTCACAGCTGGAATTGAAAGAAAAAATCTTCATTCATCTACAAAAATAGAACGTTTCATTAGACATAAATCAGCATCAACCGGTTTTGTAAAGTTAAAAGTCAAAATCTACTTTAGCGATCGACCTATCGGAAAATCAAGACGTCTATGCTGGTTTAATAGCTTTTTTTCTTTCCTAGGTAAAAAATTAAGTCTTGCGACGAGTATTGCCGATTTTACACATAGGTTGAACCGCCCAATTTGTCTTTACATGAATCCACCGCTCAGAGTTTGGAGGAAAAAAGAAGAGGGGATGAAGGAAAAGGATAAGACAAATTTTTTTGTCAATAGTGTGTGCATATGCTGTCAAAGTATCCGCCGACGGGACCGATCCGGTCACTATTTAACCCCTGATTGTACACAAAAACTTCTCGGTCAGAAAAGGTTCTTTAACAAAATTGTTCCGAAAATTCTCCCGCGAAGGAGAATTTTTTTCCAGAAGGAACGTCTGGAAAAACAATCAGGTTGTTCCTTATTACCCGCAAAAAACGCGTAGATCAAAAAGACTATTCTTCAAGGAACGGCTGTCAATAAATTAAAGGTAAGTGCTCGCAATGAAAAATATAGATTACCGTACAGGCAGAAAATTTATTGAATTAAATGTTTTGAATAGCACTTGGAATTCAACCGCAGAGTGGATTAATTAAACACCCCCTGGAAAAAAGTAATACTTGATGGAACAAAGCTCAGCTTTTGAAATGGAATAATTGTGACTAACAAGGTCCAAGAGTTGAATGAACAAGGCTTGGCAAAGTTTTTCGGCGCGACGTTTGAGGAGCTCCTACCCCTGGCTGGTAGTTCTCTTCTCCATGATAACGCCCAGGAAGACGAAGAACGGCGCTCATCTTCGTCTTCCTCGTTCGGAGTCGCGGATGTACTTGCCCGGACATTACTCATCTCCTGCAAATCCAAAACGTCTTAGTGCTTTTCCGAAAACCGACCTCATACATATCCGACGCTCTGAAAACATCAAAAACTTGACAATGATGAAAATTAATATTCAACACATGACTAAAATGCTAGGGTCCAAAGCTCGAGAGATGAGTAAGAGAAACGTTGCCAGATGACTTGTACTTTAAAAAAAAACAAGTTCTTTTATGATTGAAAAAAGCATTTGTCGCGAGCTACTCGAGTTGGTTATGATGCATCGTTTCGAATCATCAAAACACGTGTGAACTTGCATTAAAAAAATTTTAAGAACCAAAAACATAACAAACCTCTTTTCTTGACATGGATCGATTGGGATAACAATCTTGAAAGAGTTTCATTACGGTCTATGTTTCATCAAAATTCTTCTATTATCACGGAATTTTATACGAAGGAAGATGAGTAAGGGTATTTTAGTGTCACCGTGTGTTATAACGACTTTTCCTAATAAAGTTGCATAAGTTACTTACTTATCATAAGTAACGTTCATGTAACGCGTGATGTAATTGCGTCTTTTGTAACGCTGTTGACGTTCATGTGTAGCTCATTTCAGTCGCTCGCACGGCTGCGAGGTATTAAAAAAAGCAATTCGCTGTATTTTCTGAGGCTTCATTATTTCTGAATTTTGTAATTTGTGATATAGCCGTTAAATTACTTTTAGTTTTCTGACTCTTAAATTGAAGTTGACTTTTATCTTTTTTTTGTTTTTAACCTTTATCCTATTTTCTGAATTGTTTAATTGGTTTCACACATGAATAATTTGTTTCTCAGTAGCATTTTTGAATTTAGAATTTTCTCGTAGTAATATGTGATTAGAGATTCAAATGTATTTTTCCTGCTAAATTGGTTCGCAATAAGTGTATATATTTATCGTGGTGCGTCATGCGTCTTTCTATGCGTTTCGAGTAGTGCTTTAGTCCTGAATTTCACTTTGTTCAGAAATGTCTGCTGCGGATTACAAAGAAGTAGTCAGAGGAGGATTGAAGGTGAAGAAAGGAGATCTCTTCAAAAAGAAGAAAAAAGATTTCGATCTTCGCAAGGTTTGTATGTATGCTGATGGAGTTCTGAGACGGAAGTCATAATCAAAAATCACAATTAAAAAAGTTAGAATCTTGAAGGTTCTCACAAAAACTTTTCGGTTGTGTGATTGCTATAGACGCTTGTTTCGCCAATTTTTTAGCGCTCCATCGTACAAGCATATAGATTTTTGATAGAGTTTTACCGAACTGAAGTTTTATATTTTTCCGATTTTATAGGTTAAATTGTCATGTAATATTGTCTCCCAATTCTCGACAATATGAAAATCCCTATATAAATTGTTTTCGCTTATCAAAATTGAGAAAAAAACGGTTTCTTAAGCCCAAGATGGCTGTCTAATTCAAGTAATTCTTTGGTAACATAGTCAAAGTCACACAAAAGATTAGAATATAGAGAAAATTTATATTAATGAGGGAACGTCAGATTTTGGATAGAGACCGAAAACGTTCGTGAAAATATTAGAAGCCATAAAAACAGAATTAAAATCATTGGATTTTTTTTCAATAACGCATAGATATGCGCGAAACCCTGATCGGAACAATGAAATTTTAGAGAGCTTCCCAATTTTCTCAATATCATTTTTCCATAAAGAATTCGTTTTCACTTCTAGGAGATGACAATGATTTTTTCTCGATTATCGATGAAATAAGTTTTGGTTTTAGGTTGATATAACGATAAAGAAGGACGTCTCTGCCCCGAGTACAACTAAGACGAAGGCTGAGATCGCCTTCCAGAAGAGGCAGGAAGCCACGCAGGTAATTTTTTATCAAACAGTATTTGTTTCATAGTGGGTCAGAAATAATTCAGGGGTCCGCCGAAAGCTGTAAGGTGCTTGAACAGAAATAATTCAGGGGTCCGCCGAAAGCTGTAAGGTGCTTGAACAGAAATAATTCAGGGGTCCGCCGAAAGCTGTAAGGTGCTTGAACAGAAATAATTCAGGGGTCCGCCGAAAGCTGTAAGGTGCTTGAACAGAAATAATTCAGGGGTCCGCCGAAAGCTGTAAGGTGCTTGAACAGAAATAATTCAGGGGTCCGCCGAAAGCTGTAAGGTGCTTGAACAGAAATAATTCAGGGGTCCGCCGAAAGCTGTAAGGTGCTTGAACAGAAATAATTCAGGGGTCCGCCGAAAGCTGTAAGGTGCTTGAACAGAAATAATTCAGGGGTCCGCCGAAAGCTGTAAGGTGCTTGAACAGAAATAATTCAGGGGTCCGCCGAAAGCTGTAAGGTGCTTGAACAGAAATAATTCAGGGGTCCGCCGAAAGCTGTAAGGTGCTTGAACAGAAATAATTCAGGGGTCCGCCGAAAGCTGTAAGGTGCTTGAACAGAAATAATTCAGGGGTCCGCCGAAAGCTGTAAGGTGCTTGAACAGAAATAATTCAGGGGTCCGCCGAAAGCTGTAAGGTGCTTGAACAGAAATAATTCAGGGGTCCGCCGAAAGCTGTAAGGTGCTTGAACAGAAATAATTCAGGGGTCCGCCGAAAGCTGTAAGGTGCTTGAACAGAAATAATTCAGGGGTCCGCCGAAAGCTGTAAGGTGCTTGAACAGAAATAATTCAGGGGTCCGCCGAAAGCTGTAAGGTGCTTGAACAGAAATAATTCAGGGGTCCGCCGAAAGCTGTAAGGTGCTTGAACAGAAATAATTCAGGGGTCCGCCGAAAGCTGTAAGGTGCTTGAACAGAAATAATTCAGGGGTCCGCCGAAAGCTGTAAGGTGCTTGAACAGAAATAATTCAGGGGTCCGCCGAAAGCTGTAAGGTGCTTGAACAGAAATAATTCAGGGGTCCGCCGAAAGCTGTAAGGTGCTTGAACAGAGACACACTGGAGATGGAGGCAATATAAAATAGTTTTGTTGAGACATAAAAAAGGTCCTTTTTTATTGCTAAACAAAGACTCGCCATCAGACCATAGGACTACACTATTTAACTTTTTAATCCAAGAAGGTATTCCTGTCATCCGCAGTGCGGTTGAGAGAGTCTGACACCATTTCTTATCACTTGAAGGAGCTGCCAAAAATTTCAGAAAATTCCGCGTTCCGAGTGAGAGTCTATAGTAATGAGAAGTGAGCAGAAGTGACCAATATAAGAGTTCAAGCCGTTTCTCGTCAGAATTGGTAACTGACCCTCTCTGTGAATAAAATTTAAGAGATGTAAAACAAAGGAGATGTGTGTTCTCTGTTAGTACGGCATTTTCTACTCGGGTAACACGTTACTTTGCACCGGACATTTTGCAGAGCGAGACTTTGCATCCAAAATTTCGCACCGAAAAAGTTTCGCATCCGGCAATTCGCAGTGAATTGTCTTAGCTGTTTTCAGCTATTAGTCACTTTTTTTTCGCTTAGGCTTTGGCAAAAATTACGCTTATGGGCTTAGGCTAAAAAGACCGCATGAGAAAATTTCTCATGTTACAAATTTTTTGTCAATTCACTGACTATATTTTTAAATTCCATCACCACTTCGTGAATTAGCAAGAATAGGATTCTTCGAATACTTAAGATGCAAAGTGGCGCTCTGCAAAATGACATGGAACCTTCTACTCGTCATTCTGAGTCTTCAATCTTTTCTCAAAAGCGTGCAAATCTCAACTAATTAGTGTTTTTGATCCACCTAATTAGTTCACGAAAGTAAAGAAATCGCCGGCTTCTCATTATTCTAGACCTTTTAACCGCTCAAAAAGCTCTAGTTTTTTTCTCAATTTTCGACTGTGCGAGTCACATGTGTGCAACTGAGCTGTTGTTGAAGACAAAGCAAGTTTTGTTTGTCTTTGCGCTTCATAGGTATCATAAACTGATCAGAATTGAAAGAATTACCGATAATTTGAGGGTCCTAGAATTAGTGAAGAGCGTTTGAGTCTTGTCAGTCTTCATTTTTTTTAATACTAAATTTCTTTTCTTTCTCTACTTATTCACTTCTATTTCATGTTCCGCACAAAAGTGGTAGTTTTTCAGTTTTCATTTTTTGAAAATTGGGTGGTAAGGCCTACGGGGTATGCGATAGTGTGAAATGAGACACAGGTTTAACCTATTAGAACTAAAGGCTGCTTTTTCTTTGTATATAATTGTGTATGAATGAAAAAAAGAAGTTTTAAAAATTTAACGATAAAATTTTGCTATCCTTTCATTATTGGGGAGTTGGAAACATGGATTATTCTTGTAAATAATCTGTTTTATAATATAAATCTCTCTCTCTATTTCAGTATGACCGCCTGAAGAAGAAAGCCGCTGTGAGTCATCGTGAGAAGGTGGAGAAGTTTAATGAGCAGATGAGCGAATTGACAGAGTTCAATGACATCCCAAAAGTTTCCTGGACTAAATAACTTCTGGAATTTCTGCTGGACACTCATCATATACATACTATTTTCATATACATACTTGATCTATTTTGATGGACGATAAATTGCTTGAATGTATAATGCCTTCTGTCGCGACATTACTATGAGAGGATAATTGACAATGGGAAGGGGTAAGGAGGGTTTGAATTGATGAAAGAACGAAGAAAGGGCCCGCTATTGCTGGCAAAAGATTGACAATAGTCCCTTTTAGCGCCTCTTCTTTTAGCAGTACTGTTCTCTCGATTACAATAGCAGAGAGAGAGAAGGTATTCTTCTGCGGTTAGCGGTTGCTTTGCTGTCAACTCCTTCCTATTGAATCCTTGTACCATTTCTATTCTGGACTTTCTCAATGGCGAGAGAATGTCAAATGCTGCCTTGTATACTCACATTCTTTTAGTGTACACTTTCCCTAGTGTATGCGATTCTTTCTATTACTGACTCCTATAGTTTACCTTCGAAAGAGTCAGTCAAAATACAGTAAGCTTCCTGAATTGTGATGGCATTCTGTGAGAGAGTCTTATTCTCTTGCTTTCTCTTGTTCACTAACTCTTTCTCTCGCTCTCACTCCCTCTCTGTCTCTCCCTCCATTGAACTCTCCGCCATCTCTTCCTGCCCTCTTGCATATGGTGTTTGTGTGCGAAATGGTGCGCGGAGAGACTTTTCTTTTGTTCCTCGGAAGAAAAGCAAAAAGGGGAACAAACGGCTGTCTAGAAAGGAGAAGAGATCCTCTCCGCATTCCCCCTTCACTTAGCTTTGTACTCCGTTCTCATAGCTTTCTGTATGGCCGTATTCAGCTGGGATGCATTCATATCTACTACCAAAGATGGATCCATCATTCAATAAGTGCTTCCGAATCATCTATAAAGCACGGGTGTTTCACGAAATTTGTTTCTGTCCTGAATCGGACATTATTTTTTAAGTTTTTCGCTTCAGCTATGTTTTTCAATTGTTTTACAAGTATTATAATAATTATCGTATAATCATTTTGATCGAAACTCTTCAAAATGAACTTCCTCTTTTCAGTTAGATCAAATTTTCATGAAATTTTCTTCGAATTAAAGTTGCAGGCGGAGAAGTCATTGAAAAATTGTTTATAAATCGTAAAAAGTCAAAGTTTATAAATGAAAGGTTTCTGATTGCTAATGGCAAAACTTCTTTGAGGTCTTTCTTATATTCTATGCAGAAGCGAGTTGATTAAGAGTAGAGTTAATGCTCAAAACAGCTCATAAGAGCAACACGGAAGAGAGTCTTATCAGATCAACAAGGATATTAATATCATTCCGTTCTTTATGATGAGACGAAGCATTCCTTTTTTTTCTATCTTGTCTTCGCACACAAAAAAGGATGAGTTTGGGAAAGTATGCTAAAAAGCCATACATGTGATTTATGAATAGTAACACTTTGAAAGTATGCTAGATTGGCCTACAATCAAGGTTTGAATACTTTTGAGAGTATGTCTTGGTGGCTCTCTTCCTTTTCTTGACGCTTATTTAATCATCAAACCCGGTTTACTTAGGTTGCTCTTTATATACTTATTATCTCGATTACTTTATACGGGAGAAGCACATATACGAATCGTATCTTGTAAATTATTTTACCCAGCCATTCTGGAAGAAAACATCGGAAAAAATTTGATTATGAAGTGCTCTCCTTGAAAAAGGCCCTTGGGGAACGCCTTTCGGGAAAAAAGGCCCTTTGGGAAAGTCACAAACAAAGACAAAATTTTGAATGAAAAACCCAAGAAACCATACATACTTTCTTTTTGTGGACAGCGCACTTTCGAAGTATATTTAGCATACTTTACTGTGTAGACAACATACTTTCAAAGTATCCCTAGTATTCTTTCATTGTATTACTATTCATACTTTCAAAGTATGAATAATAACACTTGTGGGCGGAGCGATTTGGAATACTTTTAAAGTATATAGTTCCATTCTTATACTTTCGGAAGTATGAATATTAATACGTTTTTTTGTGTGCGGTTCTACTCGACAGAAACGAAAATTTAACTTCGAGGACATTCAAGGCTGTTCTCAAATTTTGTCAAGAGTTGATGATTTTCTTATAAAGAACCTCTTTTTCCCCCAAAGTTCTCTTGCTTTCTATCGGAAAGCAAAAAGGGGGATTGAGTATCAGACTCTATCTATTTGTGCCAGGATGTTGGATTGAGAAGGCGCAGTGTGAACTGCTGTTCCCTTCTTCTTTCTACTTATTCTCTAAACCGACAATGTCACAGTACTACAGTACACAAACAGTGCGACACTTTTCGAGTAATGCCACAGAAATAACAAAAGAAAAGCAGACAACATCAGAACTGGGAAACAATAAAGAGACAGAGCGAAAAGAATTAGAGGAAATGAGTCAGGCTGGAAAAGAATGCTGGAAGATGAGAAGAATAGTAAATGGTAAAAATGAAGTTAAGTAAATCAGAAGAAAATTCGAGAACATCGAAGTGTCGTCACGGAAATTAATTATATACATGTATGCACAGTATTTTTCAATTGGCCATAATTTCATCGAAATGTATAATCGACGTAATATGTACATATGTAGTCGTACAGAAAAAAGACGAGGGTTGGAATGATGAGAACAGAACACTCTGATTACGCGATCTAGTTTACGACCTGGAAAGGTAAGCGTCTTTATAGAAAGATGATTTTATACATATTTTTATCGAAGGCATCACTGATTGATTTGCTTATTTTGATAGGTAACAAATCAGAAATTTTGATAGGTAACAAATCATCTTTTTGTTCATTAAAAAGTTTTTTATCACGCTTATTGTTAAATGATGAACACAACAGGACATCAGATCACATCACGTCTTACCCGTAATTGGGCAAATCAATCAGTGATGCCTTTGATAAAGTGTATGTACAATCTTCTTTCTATCAGGACGCTCACCTTTCCAGGTCATTTATTGGACCGCATACCCAGAGATTTCTGTTCTCATCATTCTAACCCTCGTCTTTTTCTGTACGAATGCTCAGTTGGAACGATAACTTTGTGATCAGCTTGAATATTATCTTCATTGTATCTTCCTCCTAACCAGAACAACGAATTTTTTCATGAAAGAAAGTTTTATTTACCTGTTCAATCGGCTTTTCGTTTCATGTTTCAACTCTAGTTTTAGAAAATTCCTGATCTCTTATTTTTCGTTTATTGTGCGGTTAACCTATCCAGGACACTGGGCACTTTCTCCGGCCAACTTTTTTCTCTTTTTCTCTTAATAGTGTTTTGCGCTGCCAACAACCGCGTCATTCTCGTTCTCTTTGATGACTTTTCCCTCTTCCTCCCTCTCTCTCCGATCCATGCTTTGTTTCCCTCACCGGTGCACGCTTTCCGTTCCGTTCTAAATAGAAGTAGAGAGGGCGAGGGTCGTCCCGTTGCGCCTTCTACCCCACAAACAAACAATGCAATAGAGAGAGAAGGTGAAACGAGAACACGAGAGACACAATACGGATATCCTGAGGGAGGAGGGAAACAGTTCTCTCTCTTCTCTCTTCTCTCTTCTCAACTCTTTCTTCCCTCTCCCCCTCCTTGTCTTCTGAACCATGTTTCTTCACCAGTATTGTTCCACTTCCTGTTGCCGTCTTCAGTCATGCAAACAAAAACACTGAGTCGGCGCAGTGTCGTATGTTGAAAGGGAGAAGAGGGCAAGGAGGAGCTATGTGCCCTTTTTTGGTATTTTGTAGCACTGACTTGTTTTTCTCCTCCCTGTTGGGCACGTTCCTTGCGCAGCTCCTTCTCTTTCATTGGCCACAGCCGGTCTCCCATCTGAACCCTCAACCATTTCCACATTTCTTCTTTTCATTTCGTGTCTTTGCCTGTTTGTCATCATCCAGGGAGTGGAGTCCGTGTAGCAAAGGATGGCAAACACACGGAAGGGGAAGAAGAGAAGAGAGAGCGAAGAGGAAGGGAGGAGGGTGGAAGGTCGGAGAAAACACAGATAACGATAAGGTAGAGAGAGAAAAGGAGAAGAGAAGACTATAGATTGAGGAGAGAGGAAAACAGTAAGAAGAAAGAAATGATTTGTAGGGAGGAGCTCAGAAGCCACATACATTTTTTGTTGTTGTTCCTTTCAGTTGTGAAGAAAAGGCTGGGTGTTGCTTTGTTGGTTGTTCTACTTGTCGCTTCATTACAAAACCTTACTTCTTCATTGGAAATCTCCCGTCTGAACCTACTCCATGTCATTTACTACTCTTCGCCTTCACTCTCCATGACCTACTCCATGTCATTTACTACTCTTCGCCTTCACTCCCCATGACTCTGTAGACTTCACCTTGCGTCCCTCCCTTGACTCCTTTAATCTCTCTCTTTTTTTTTCTAATTTTCTACTTCGCAGAATTAATAAGGTCCTCCAATTTTTCACTATTTTCCTCTCGATTACACGTTTCTTTTGGCTTCTCCGATTCTTTCTACTCGTTGGCTTGTGTGGCTCTCTTGAATCATTTGACTCCTTTGCTTGTGTGGCTCTCTTGAATCATTTGACTCCTTGGCTTGTGTGGCTCTCTTGAATCATTTGACTCCTTTGCTTGTGTGGCTCTCTTGAATCATTTGACTCCTTTGCTTGTGTGGCTCTCTTGAATCATTTGACTCCTTTGCTTGTGTGGCTCTCTTGAATCATTTGACTCCTTTGCTTGTGTGGCTCTCTTGAATCATTTGACTCCTTGGCTTGTGTGGCTCTCTTGAATCATTTGACTCCTTTGCTTGTGTGGCTCTCTTGAATCATTTGACTCCTTTGCTTGTGTGGCTCTCTGGAATCATTTGACTCCTTTGCTTGTGTGGCTCTCTTGAATCATTTGACTCCTTTGCTTGTGTGGCTCTCTTGAATCATTTGACTCCTTTGCTTGTGTGGCTCTCTTGAATCATTTGACTCCTTTGCTTGTGTGGCTCTCTTGAATCATTTGACTCCTTTGCTTGTGTGGCTCTCTTGAATCATTTGACTCCTTTGCTTGTGTGGCTCTCTTGAATCATTTGACTCCTTTGCTTGTGTGGCTCTCTTGAATCACTTGACTCCTTCGGCTCCTTCGAGTCGATTTTTCTCTGTAAACTAATTTATTCTGAGTTATCTGATTGTCTGGCCCCCAATCAGTCTTCCCAACCGAATTGTGACAAGAGGAAGAAAGTGAGCCTAGAAGCGATCTGTTCCCATGAAGGCGATATCATCTGCCTCCTTCCTCTTTCCCTTTCACTGTGCCGACTCCTAACTGAATCTCTTCCTACTTCTTTCTGACCCTTACTTATTCTATCCTTCTTCTTCATGTAATCTTTCTCCAACTATTTTTTCAATCTTGTTCTGCTTTCTACGTTTTCCGCTCTTTCTCCAACGGTTCAAATAATCAAAATGTTGTTTTTGAGTGAGCTGAGCAGTTCTCTTTCTCCTCTAATCTTCTCAGAAGCTTGATTTGCCCTCCTTTGAAGTATTGTGTAGTGTTATGAATACTCCACTTCGTGTTGTTTTCTTCAGATTGTCTCGACGATCCTATCACTTTGATGGCGGGTATGTTGAACAGCTGTGAGTAACTCTCCTCTTCAAGTAACACTCTCTATGCTTCATCACGATTACTTCTGACTACCGGCCGACTCTTCCTGCCACACGCTCTCTCTCTCTCTCTCTCTCTCTCTCTCTCTCTCTCTCTCTCTATCTCTCTCTTTCTCCCTATCTCTCTCTCTCTAACTATCTCTCTGCTTCGCAATTTGCGTCCATCTATTCATTTCTTATCTAATGTGTTTCATGCCTCTTTTCAACAAACACTCTTGTTAACAATTGGTTATTGTTGACCTGGCACCACCAGTCTCGGTGAAGCGAATCGGTCCAGCACTTCGCCATTTCTTTTCTCTTCTCTCCTCTGATAACACCCTGGTTTCAGGCAGCATCACATTTATTATAAACATGCTTACAAAGGATTCTCCACTGTTTTCTTTCTTTTTATCTCTTCTGGCACTCCCCATGTGATCGAAACGATTCCTGGATGGCTTTGTATAAACATCGACTTAGTAATTGACGCGCAGCTACTACATATAAGGGTCATTGCTCTCCTCAGATTTTTTAAGTGACACTCAGCCATTGAGGAATATCCTACGCAGAAGTCGTAACTCTTTTTGCGTCCTTTCTGTCTGCGCATGTTCTCTCTTTTAAGGGTGAATTCGGGCAGTGAACTCTGCTCTGTCATTCTTTTTTTTTCTGCCATCACAGCTCTCTCTCTTTCTCTCTCTCTTTCTCTATCTCTATACAACAAACAATGAAGGTCGCCTGTTATCTGGTACTAAATCGCTTTCCCTTTTCATCCCTAACTCTTGTGTTCGTCCCCATCCCCTTCTTAGTTCGTTTTCTACTTTCTGCTGTCTTTTGACAATATTTCTGAGACACAGTGCTAGAGAGAGTAAGATAAAGAAGATAGCCAGTCGAAGGTTTACCTTTTCATACAACTTCTTATCTCTCCTTAACTTCTCTCTCTATCTCTCTCTCTATCTCTCTCTCTATCTCTCTCTCTATCTCTCTATCTATCTCTCTCTCTATCGCTCTATCTCTATCTCTCTCTCTATCTCTCTCTCTCTCTCTCTCTCTCTCTCTCTCTCTCTCTCTCTCTCTTTTTTTTAACTCTCAAATCAACAAATACTCTCAAACCTTCTTCTCTTTTGCCCTCTCTCATTACGTTCTTTTCCATTCATCCTCTCTTTCTCCTCTTATATTCCTTCTTCTCTCTCATCGTCCTATCTTACTACTAATATCCCCCACACTCTACGTATGCAACCTGCAACATCCTCGAAACCACAATTAGCACTTTAGCCAATCGGCGTCTTTAACCACTGAATGTGATGCTCACCGATGACATCCGTCGTACCTGGAGGCAAGATATGCAGCGGTCACACTCTCTTACTACTACTACACTACCCTGTCAGAGACGATTTCGAGCTTAGCAATGGTGATGTCGGCCTCTTGTAACTACTCTGCATGAGTCGGCATCGATGAGATGCTAGGCCATGAGATAGCACGGCCATCAAAGGGAGGAGGGCGCAAGAGAGGGTTAAAGGGAAGGAAGGGAAGAGTAAAGTGGGAGACAGCGCAGGCCTTAACTCTCACTCCCAGATATACTTCGAATGATAGTAATATGTATGCAGTACATAAACCCCTTTCCAGAAGTCAATCCAATGTTGAATTTATTTCAAATTTCGCGTATTATTCGAACGAACAATCACAGATGCGCTTGTTTGAAAAGTCCTTGACCTTCTCATTGTGTTATATTGTAAAATTCCATCAATCGGCATTTGTAGTCTACGTTTCTCAAATTGAAATAAAGGCTCAAATTCGTTTTTCATTCCTATACTTTCTAACTTTTTGGAATAAAAAATATTCGTAAAAGATTTCATTATCTTTTTTTATTTCTATATTTTCTTTTCATCGCGTCATCCTCTGAATGCTCGAGTCTCTTATCATTCGAAAATTCCGTCTTGTTGTTTGCCAGTCCGCCTAACAAAGAAAATAATGCTAAAGGTCATTTGATTCGGAAGAATAGATTCTAGAACAAGTTTACCCAAGAAAAAAACGCTTTTTGCACAAAGCTAAACTTTGAAAATATCTCTCGTCAAGAAGTAGCAATATCTTCTCGCTTTTATCGTCAAATTGGAATTCAAAAGGGGTTTTTCGAATTGAATACTTTTAACCCAGAGCTCTCTTAGAAAACCTTTTTCTTGATTGGACATCTAACACTGTTGTTCAAACCCTGTTACGAACGAACCCGTTTTTCTTTAGAAAAGTTCCGATAGGTTTTAGCCACACAGCTTTGATGCTCAATTTCTACTTGGAAATCTTAGCAAAGCCGATACTTAAAATCAAAATTTCACCTAAATTAATTTTTTTTGAGACTATTATTCTTCGGTTTATAATAAACATGCTTTTTCTTGTTTTGTTTACCCTTTTTTTACTGCTTAATAATAATGTTTTTGAAACTTTTTTAAAATGCTTTTTTTTTACACGCGATAAACTATAATAGGTTGTGAAAAAAGAGCTAGTGAGCCACAGTTTCATGTCTGTGAAAAGAGATTGCATTGCAAGAAAGACGAGAAGATGCCCGTGGCGGACTCCGAACAAGCGTCTCCAGGAGAGGATTCATCACAGTCGTCCCCTGCCTTGTCCTCCAAGAAGCATCCCGGGAACGAGAACGAGTACGGACCTGACCGAACAGAAACGGGAGAGAAGATTAAGAGGCCGATGAATGCTTTCATGGTTGGCTTTTGTCTACTTATTGCTCTTTAAGTCTTTTGTAGACAGAAATTGTTTTCGAAAAAGTTTAAAATATGACTCTCAGAAATGAGATATCTTCAAGATATTTTTTCTTGATTCCATTCGAGAGGAAAAATTGTGTTTAAGAATGGGTAAAGTAATTTGCGCACGTATGTATGTAGCTTTTTTGCAAAGCGTACAAAAAGGTACAATGTCTTTGCAAGGACTTTAATTACTTCAAAGGATTAATTTCGCTAGTGTTTAAAGTTCAGCTTGTTATATTTATGACGTCTAAATGTGTTCGAAAAATTACTTCCCTCAAATCAACCATAATCATCTCGTTTTTTTTCTGAATGCTTTCACGAGACCTGTTTCAATAAAGTTTTAAACAGGCATGATATATGATCTTCCGTCCCAACTTTTGCTTTATCCGACTTATTGTAAAACACGCCTTCTCCATTACATATTACAAGAATCCAACTTTGCACTTCTTTAATTTAAAAGGACAACCATAGATTAATCCATAACGAACAAGATTTACGAATTATGACTTTACGTTAGTCGAAGTCGGATGATTAAGTAGTTGAAAAAGTCTTCCTTTCTGTCATATACGTTTTCGTATATAAGGGTGACTCAGAAGAAAATCATGTTCTTAGAAAAAACTAATTTTTGAGGGAATGTCGTCCATTTGAATGTTAATAAATTTCCCAGTGAAAAAATGGAAATTGTTACTCAAAGGGAAAGGAGATAAAAAAGGTGAAACTTATTCAGGAAATGTGAGGGTTTCCTAGAAAGGTAGAGAAGTCCCGCTTGAGCAAAGAGAAGAGAGGTTTGAGGCAAAGATCAAAGGAAGAAAATGGTTCTATTGAAAAAAGGACAGAGAAGACTATATACGAAAATAAAAATTAGGTGTTGTCTGGTTTCGAATTAGCTATCGAAATGAAAATAAAGTGTCGCACCGCAAGATTAACTGAAAGCCACCTGATTTTCGTAGAGCACTTTTGTATAAGCATTGCTTGAAAATCTGCAGAAGTAAGATTGTGAGTCTACGGTATGAACGGGTCTTGTTGATAATACTCATGTTTTCTTCGTTGCCTTTTTTATTTTTTCTCAGTCCATTTATATTATAAAAGTTATATTCGACTTTTTCGATAGCTTAAGATTGATAGATTTTTTGACTTAAATCAAATAAAATTGAAATTTTTTCTGAGTTGACGGTCTTTTATTGAGACCTGAATGCGTTGCAGCGCCAGGCAGATTGCTGTGGTTGCCTCCTGTCTTTTGTGCTGTAATCTTCTCTCTTTTAATGCTCTACCTGTCTGTTATGACCTCATATTCTCTCCAAACTTGGTCCTATTTCTTCGATACCATTGTTCATCAACATCTGTACAAGTCAGCCTAGCAATAAATTCACTAATTCAATAGATAGATGTTTTCTGATACTTTGTTTTTGCGGCGAGGTCGTACGGCTTAGGAACGAGACCATATAAATTATGGTTTTTTTTGGCATCGTGCCAAATTTTAGAGACGCAGACAGCACATATGTCTTGATAAGAGCCAAAGTTTTTTTAATACTTCGTTTGAAATGTTTCGTTCATGAGCAATTTATGCTTCGGCATTCAAAATTTAGAGTAGTTCAAAATTCAATGAAAAACATGTTACTCATTAAAATTCTCCGACTTCAGAAGATACAAATTTCTTTCACGCTTCTACATGGTGCGCCAAAAGTACTTAAACAAACTTTGAGCTGCATTGGCGGGACAACTACACATCTCGGGAGGTAGAAGATGGTGTCAAATTATTCATCAATCTTCTCTCTACTGTTTAGCTTCTCCTTTTTCTGTTTAATGTTTTTACTTTCATGGTTAGATGCCTTCTCATCCATCTCGATCTGCATTTCTGACTTTGGAAAATGCCGGTCATGGAGCGTGAGAATTCAATTTTTCACTTACTCAACGCAATCTCTGCTAAGTGTTCTTGTGAACGCTCCAATGTCTCACCACGAATTGCCGTGAAATTGAAAATGGACTAAGGTATTTTTATATTTACGTCCAACAGTAAAAGTTATAATGTAAAAACAATCGTAGTCCATTTTAATTTTCACGGCAATTCGTGGTAAGACATTGGAGTAATCAAGGAGAACACTTAGCAGAGATTACGTAGAGAAAATGAAAAGTTGAATTCTAACGCTCCATCACTCATATTTAGAGATCTCCTATCTACTGGGCGTTCCTCGTTCTACTATCTACTATGTCACACTCTCAAACGCGGTTCGTAGTCTGACACTCACCGTGCGGTCGTCCCGTTCCTGCCACAACTCTTCAGATCAAGAAGATCGTCCAAATACGAATCGAATGCAACCCTGGACGCATAATGAGAAAAATGGCTGCTGAACTCGGTGCATCGAACTGGCCGGTAAAGAGAGTTGTCCGCGAGCAACTGAAGATGTACACCTACAAGAACCGAAACCGCCAGGGTTTGTTGGATGAGCAGAAGGAAGGAAGACGGCCGTGGCTGGAAGTCGCCTCACAACTCTTTTCACGGACGAAAAAATTTCACCATCAAACGAAGCGTGAATCATCAAAATGATAGGGTGCTTGTGTTATCTTCTGAACCTGTTAACGCTGTTGAAAGAATCGTGTCTCATGTATAACAAGGTGAACAAGGAAAAGGGCATTTCGGATATTCTCGAGAAGAATGGGGAGTTCTGGGCTGATACACATTTCAGAAATCAGAATTGAACGTTGCCACAAGACGGAGCCCCGTTCACTCCAGTAAGAGAACACAGGAGTTGCTCGATCGAAATGTACCCTTATTTATTCCGGCTGGGAAATGGCCTGCAAACTCTCCCGACTTTGATCCCATTGACTTTTCATGTGATCCATCTCAGAAATCGAGGTCTGCACTTTGGCTCACACCCATGTTTCCAGTCTGAAAAGATCGCTAGAGCGTGAGTGGGATAGGATTTCCCAGGAGACTCTGTACGCTGCAGTCGACGCATACCCCAAGCGTCTGAAGGCTGTATTTTAAAAAAAGGGAAACCATATGCCGCTTAAACATTGTGATTTCAAAAGTATGACTACAAACTCTTTCGTTCATTTGACGGAATTCTGTTCACTTTCAATAAATAATGTGCAGTTTTTTTTCCATATCCAAGTACTTTTGGTAAACCCTGTAGGAATATCAGCAGAAAAATTTAATGGGCCCATTCTTGGCCATTTTCCAAAACTATAGGAGCGATTCTAGAAAACATTAACTCTGTAAAAAGTTTATTTAGAAGTTTGCTATGCCAAAAGTGTCTTCAGAAGAAGTCATGCTTATGAATCATTTCACGATTTTTTTTCATCACTTATTCTTAAAAATTAACCGGCAATCGCCAGAATGAGGTAAGACACTGATAGACTGTTTGTAATTTGCCTTCTCCGCTGAATCCCATTGATTTATTGTGTAAGACTGCACTGATTGAATTTCTCGAAGCAAATCTTTATTATATCGTGTATTTGATAGTATTTTCTATAAAAAACTCTCAAACACCTTTACCGTTTCCCAAGAAAGTCGTAGATTTTTTTCAGTGAAATAAGTTTCAAAAATGCGGCAAATGCTTTTAAAAAAATGCGTCTCATTTCGAAAATTAATTTCTTTTCCAGTGCAACACTTAGAAAAAAATGTTAAGGTTTTAGTTTTTTTTTGAGTTTTTTCCACTAACGATAAGGTTTAAGTACTGGCTTCGCAATGAAATTTTGAAGCTTGACTAGTAACATGCGTTTTTAGTTTTGAGCCGTAAAGAATTTTTGACCTAAAACTCATAAAAATGGACATATATGTACGTTAAAACAACTTGTTAGATAAGGCCTTTCATGTGCATAATATAATAATTTCATCAGAAAGAATAGAAAGAATCTAGCAATTTTCTGTTAAAATGTTCTTTCAGTTTATTTGAGTGAACTATTCTAAATATTTGAGTTTATTTGAGAATAGCTATTCTAAATATAAAATACCCGATCCATGAATTGTTGTTTTCTTCTTTCTCTTCTTCCGCTGTTTCAGTTTTTTTTTCTTCTTTCGAAAAATGAATTTCTCACTTTAATTGTTAAAGTGTCACGCTTGTGTACTCATTCCACAAATGCCTTCATGTTGATGAATGAACTCAATGCGATAAACTATTATAACTAAACTTAGTCAGAGAACCATTTCAAAAATAATATATTTTATTCTATCATAAACACCAGTAGTTTGCCTAGTGAGTAAGTTAAATCAAAGCCCTTTTGATTCTCTCGCCTTCTTTTAAAAATCCATCAGTAGAATACATTTTAAAATTTTACATAACTCTTTTTTTTTTCTTTATCGTTTTGAGCCTTTGTAGGTTACTCTTAACTTGTGTTAATACAAGATTCTATACTCTTAAAATCTCTGGATATCCTTTGAAACTCTCACCGAGCCATTAAATTCCAAAAGTTTCACTCCCTCTAGTTTCCAATCCAGATAAAATCTTTCCAGGTTTGGGCACAAATACGCCGAGCGCAGATCACAGCGAATAGCGCCAAGGTTCGAGCCCTTTTAAAAAATTTTTTCTTTAAAAAAGTAATATCTTTAGTATAAGGGCCTCATTCTGCGTCTTTAATTACACAGAGTCCTAAACTATAGATCTTTTTTTTAAAAGTTAAATACTTAAGTTTTATTTCCTAGTACCACGCGAAAGATGTCTCTCATTGAAACTGAAAGGTCTTATATCAAAGTCGAAACGATTCATGACCAAGCTGTTTAGAGCCTTAGATTTGACTCATCTCCATGCTTTAAGCTGTTAAAGAT
Source organism: Allodiplogaster pararmata (assembly GCA_964056735.1). NCBI lineage: Eukaryota > Metazoa > Nematoda > Chromadorea > Rhabditida > Diplogasteridae > Allodiplogaster > Allodiplogaster pararmata. Next base: position 20,577,632 of record OZ057408.1, on the reverse strand, counting down.
ATACTGATATTCAGTGCTCTCAAAGTTACAGCAGCAAGGTTAAAGCGCGAGACCGGTATGAGCTCGGTTAAAGACACAATATGGTTCTCAGTGATTAGAGAGTTCTTGAGCAAGCAGGGTTTAACCAATTGTGAACTGTTCAGCTGGCTCATCATAAAGAAAATTTTAACCAATGCGAAAGCCAACACCTTTAGCTGAGTGGTTTCCACCGAAAAAGTTGTGGATGAGTTCAGGTCCATAACTCTTTGATCAGCAAAGCTCTGGGAATTGAGTGGAAACAAATGACTGAAGATGAGAAGGCTCCCTATATTGAAAAGGTTATCTTTATTTTCTGATGCGATGCTTCGATTTTCACTTTCAATTCCCATCCAAGAAAAAAAGAAGAACTTGATTAAAGGGAAAAGAGCTCAACTTCAAATGTAAACAGTCATGCACTCAAAGTAGACTGACCGAAAAAATACTTTTTATCAAAGTTATACCATACAACATCCATACCATTAAAAGTAAGGAAGTTCTCTGCGTTTTAACAGCTCCGGTGATGAATATGGAGGTTTTTTTGAAACTCTTTTATTATCACAGTTACTAAAAAACTTTTTAGAAATTACCTAGTATAGAATTTTTCAGGCGAAAAAACTGCGCGATGAATTGTTCCGCGATCACCCCCACTACGTCTATCGACCCCGGAAGCGAAAGCAGCGATACTCGCAGCCAGCCGCCAGCGTCTATCCGCCGGCTAAAGCGGCAGCGGTCACGTCTCCGCTCATTCAGCAGCCCCATCGGCAGCAAGAAAACAATGACAATCTGTCGCCTGAAGTTGCGGAGCCCTTGAAGGGAACCGCCTTCTCCTCTGAAGCCTTTACACCCGCGAATTTATCGAATGCCTTTCCCATGTTATTTTATCCTAACTTGATGCCCCCTATTCAGAATCCCCTTTTAATGCAGCTTCAGTTGCTCTCCCATTTAGTAAGTTCTCATCAATAGAATTACCGTACCTAAGTTTATCTCTTCAGCCTCTCTCGTTGAGACCAATAGGGTATAGAATAAACTTTTTTACTAGCTGATTCCTTCTTATCCGTCTTGTAACATATCTCGAACACAGAGGCAAGCGATGCAATGAATAATGGTCTACTTAATGTGATGAGATTGTTCAATTTATATGGTATCCTATAATGGTTCTCTTGATCACCATGCTAATTATACTGTAAAATGACACTTTTCTCACATAGTTCAACAGGGTCTGTAAGTAGTAAAATATGGATAGTTGTTGCGTTCACTCTCTCTTTGAAGAATTGTTGTGCGCAAATGTACGAGATCTTCGGGTTAAAAACAGTTTGATGTTCACTCAATATCAATTTTTCTATGAGGTAGTTTCTTTTTACTGGACGCCGCGTGGAACTGGGAAAAGTTTGTGGAAAGGGCATTCTCTTTGAGAAAGCATGCCTCCTGAAGTTAATCAGTTTTCTCTGCAGCAATCTTTCTGTCCACTACTTCCATCGGGGTTGAGAACAAACCAGTTCCTCCACTACTTCCATCGGGGTTGAGAACAAACCAGTTCCTCCACTACTTCCATCGGGGTTGAGAACAAACCAGTTCCTCCTCACTTCGTTGTTTTTATCACTTCAGTAGAAGCAATACTTAATTTGTGCAAGAATAGATTACATTCAGTTGTATGAGCATGTATTTCACATGATTTCTCCGCTTTGTACACATATCATTGCTTGCTTATTTGTTTCCCTCGCAACTCCCAATCTCCATATCACTCCTATAGCTCCAAGAGTACAGAGTAATTGCTGGATTCACAACGTTTCACAATTGCTATTTCTCTAACAAATGTGGCTAATTTTCGGGTTTTCGACAAGAAATATCATCTAACTTCTTGAAATCTAACTTTTTTCACATGACGAGGCTCAATTTCTCCGTCACATGTCAGATGAAATGATTCTTTTCATTTTTATGCGAACCCTTGAAAACCGTATCCGAATTAGGACATGATACGATCCCTCTTATTTTTGTTGTCTCGAAATTTTTCCACTACTATGATTGTTGAGCCCTTTTATGTTGAAGAACAGTCAAATTAAAGAATTGGAATTTTTGTTCTTGCAGCAATTCACTTTTTCAACAAAAAACTTCTTAGTTCGTTTACTCTAGCTAAATATGGGTCTTATGAGCGAAAATCGACATTATAAGCGATTATATATATATATATATATATATATATATATATATATATATATATATATATATATATATATATATATATATATATATATATATATATATATATATATATATATTATACATATTTTATCTTTAGCATTGATTCAATTTAACGTCTGCTGTCTATTTATCGCATTGTAGCCAAGAAAATAAGTTTTGTTCAAAAGTTATTTTCCTCTCACTCGATTCGGGAAATGATACTTTTCAGCTCCGACACTTTCATAATTACGCCTTTGCGACATTCAGAACTTATTCGATTTCCATGCATATACCAAGAAATTCCCATTCATTGAGGAAGTACAATACCTTTCGAAAGAAACGAAGCAAACCCATCATCAAATGATATGTATACAAAGCTCCGAACAAAGTACTGCTTATCATGTTTATCTTGAATAACAATAAGAGATTTAGCAGATGTGATACATAGATGCGCTACTGTATGGATCGGTGGAGTAGTCGGCCAACTCGTACTGGAAAAGAATGCATTTGCCCCGAGCGCCCGAAGTCGAGGAGTCGTAATAGAAGCCGATGCACTTTTTTAGGCCGAAGGACTGAGTCGTGCACAATTCCGCGCATGAAGACAAGTACGAGAAGTACCCGCCGAACGTACCCGAACCAACTGAAGACATATCCAAATGCTCAGCAACTCGCTTGTAGCCTCCTGCGCACTCACCTGAACCGATTTACGAACTCAATGTGTACCAATGGCAAAACGACTACTGATTACGAAAAAAACTCGTGAAAAAAGTACTCATGGAAACTTGACTACTTATGAGTTAACAACTACGGGTGGCTTGAAAAGAAGCGTATGGCTTGAATAAAAATTTTAATCATAAATTTATAGTCAAGGCTCATGGCTTAATAAATTTTTTGAATTAATAAGTGCTCTTAGTTTACAATTTTCACTTTGCATTGAAGATTAAGTTCATTCATGTCACGAGTATTCATGATTTAGGACTGATGTTCATGTCACGAGTATTCATGATTTAGGACTGATGTTCATGTCACGAGTATTCATGATTTAGGACTGATGTTAAGAAACTCTTGATTTGACAAGAAATTGTTATGAAAAGCTACTCTTTCTCGCCTTTCAATACTGTAGAAACATCAATATATGTAGTGAATCTTTAAGACATTTTAAAAGATCTGAAAACCTCTCTAAATATAAATTCAAACTTTTTCTCTTTTCATAAAAAATTCAAACAATTAATAATCGAATAAATATTTTTACCGGGATCTTTAGTAGATGGTGTGACAGGCGGAAACGGTGATTTGGTCTTTGAAGGAACAGGAACAGCTTGAGAAGTCAGGTATGTAATTGGGGAGTTCATCATGGAGCTTCCGCCAGGGCTAGTAGGCCCGGTCGGTAAAGCAACAATATTCCCAGGTGTAAGTGTGGAACTGAGCCCTGTGGGGGTTGCAACTATATTCTCAGTTGTTGCTTTCGAACTTGATAGAATAGCGGATAACAAGACTTCTCCGACAGTTGTTGTTGAAGCGCGCATTAAGGTACCAGTTGAAGGTATTGAGGTACCAGTTGAAGGTAGTTCACACCTTGAAATAGTAATTAAGTCACAAATAACCTTCATAGCAAAAATAAATCAGAAATTAGCTGATTAGGGATAGCGTGAGAATTTATTATGTTTCAAGTGAATTACCGTTTTTTGAGCTTAGAGAGGTCAAATACGGTAACGAGCTTAGAGAGGTCAAATACGGTAACGAGAACAAAACTGGGTGGTTGAAAGTATTTTGAGAATGAATGAGAAAAAATGAGAGCATTACTCACAAGGGGAATTTCCTGGAAATCTACTGCGACATTCAAGAGGAAATAGTAATTAAAGTCATGCGTTAGATTGAGACAGTCTCTTAGGTTGTCTCTTAGGTAGATTGAGACAGTCTCTTAGGTTGTCTCTTAGGTAGATTGAGACAGTCTCTTAGGTTGTCTCTTAGGTAGATTGAGACAGTCTCTTAGGTTGTTTCTTAGGTAGATTGAGACAGTCTCTTAGGTTGTCTCTTAGGTAGATTGAGACAGTCTCTTAGGTTGTCTCTTAGGTAGATTGAGACAGTCTCTTAGGTTGTCTCTTAGGTAGATTGAGACAGTCCTCTTAGGTTGTCTCTTAGGTAGATTGAGACAGTCTCTTAGGTTGTCTCTTAGGTAGATTGAGACAGTCTCTTAGGTTGTCTAAAAGTTAGTCAAGAACATAAAACTCACAATCTACTAAATTTGCGTAGAAAAGCTGAAGATCAATAGAAAAGCTTTATAAATTACAAAATAACGAGTTTTCTACGTAAAATTTGATTAAGTTGGGTGTTTTTTAACACTCATGAATTCGGAATTACTCTGGAATAAAAAATTCTTATTTAGAGTGTTTCGATTCCTTTACCAGAAATACACTTTATTTACAAAAATGAAACTTATGCCCGGTGCTTTAAAAGGTTGGTCTTTTTGAGTTGTCATTGGAGCTTCAAGAGAAAAAAAAACAGAGCCTCCGGTGAAACGAAAGTGGTTAGAACATCCAAAAAACTAGGTTTTAGTCCCTAACATTATTAGTGTTAATGACCTTATATACATAGCCTGAGAACAGATAATCGCAAGTTTAAAGTCAGTTGAGCAGCTCAAGATTTGTCAAGTGGTCGAGAGGAGTTGCTTATTGCGCAAAAAACTCGGATAACGCGAACCTGATATATGCAGTGGAGTTGCTCGCGGGGTCAATCGTAAAGGATGCTACAGGATACTGTATTACAGTACAATTGCCTGACTGCTGTTCATAAACAAGTCCATAGCATTGGACAAGACCAAAGGTGGAGAATCGGATACAGAGCTCTTGACATGACTCCAAGTCTCGGAAGAAACCGCCGAAAATGGTTTGTTCTTCTGTTGGTGCGAGAACATTCCGTGTGATAATGAAAGGCTGCTCGGAACACTCGGCAAGATCAGTAGTGGAAGAAGGAACTACTGTTGTAGTGGCTGGAGTAGTCGTCATTATGGTTGTGTCGGAGCAGGGAATGTAATAAGTGTTGGAAGGTATCCGACCGACGACGGCTAGATCATAATCGAGAACTCTGCATTCGCCCTTGGATGAGTAAAGGAAGCCTTTGCAGGGAGTTAGTCCGAAAGACGCCCATCTGGTACAGAGTTCCCCGCAAGACGTCATGTAAGCGAAGTATCCACCCAACTTGCCTTCAGAATGCGGCTGAATGGCTGAACCAACAGCGCGGAATCCGTTCTCACAGGCATCTGCAAAGTCACTCAACTCTTTTCATTTCGCAGATTCGCTAATTTTTGCAAGGGTCAGAGATTTACTTTGTAATCATTTTCTATTCCCTCATTTTGTATAGTCGAGACTGGACAGAATTTAACATCTTGGAGCCATATCTGTACTCTTTCAGGCGAAAGTAGACGTGAAACAATAACTAATAAAGGTCTTTGTACTTCTATATGCATAGATCAGTATACGAATCTCTGTTCTTCATTTTAGTCTAATTGATAAGGTTGAAGCCGGCTTCAAGGAGTAATCAAGTATCTTGTAACAGTGTCGTCTAAAATATTTCAACATCTTACACCATTAAAAAACCCTTAAAGATGTTCCGTTAATAATGCTTCATTTCCCTGACATCAAGATGGAAATTGTCGATTGAAATGATTAGAACAAAGAACTGAAAGCCGTATAAGAAGGTTCTGAAGAAAATTGCTCAAAGTTCTTTATGCCAACCTCTTTTCTTTTGCTACAAAAGACTCTTATATAAAACGATATTCTGAAATAACGTTTTCTTGAAAAAATTATTTCCTCTCTTGAATTCAAATTCGAGAAAATGGAAAAGTTTTCTTCTTTGAGTCTTTCTGCATGTTCAAATTATCAAAAAATTTCAGTGAACAAGCTGCTTGAATAAACCTCTCATTCTCTTCTATTCTTGGTTTAAATCGCTCTCAAGTACCTGTATACAGGGTAGCCCATGTATTCGGCAACCAATCTTCAGCGTTTAAAATTCAAGTTGTAGTGCACGCTTTTTTTCACATGTTTTTTATTACATGGTTCAAATTTCATATCATTTGATCAATTCTCAAAAGAATGGTGGCCTCTCATAGAGCACGCTCTATAATTGTGTACTTGCACAAACATGGTCGATCAAATACGCGCATCGCTAAGGATCTCAACGCCTCTCGCAATCTTGTCTGAAAAACAATCAAACGGTTTGAACAGATCGGTACACTTGCTGACTTGCCCCGAAGAGGTGATTCTCGATTAGTGCGCACCCCTAACAAGATTGAGGTCATGAGGAAGCGAGTCAGTCGAAATGCTAGGCGTAGCATAAAAAAAATGGCCTCCGAGATAAACTTATCACGCAAGAATCTTCAAAGAATCGTTGAAGAGGACTCGAGTCTCCCCCCATATCGTACTAAAAAGGCTGCCATCCTAACTCTGAAGAACAAGGAGAAAAGACTCAAAAGGTGCTGCGCCCTAATCCTCTGGACGCGCGACAGTGCTCACCTCAGGACAGTCTTGTCGGATGAGAAGCTGTTCACTGTGGAAGAGGCCTACAACCCTAAAAATGTGCGAGTGCTTGCTCGGGACTCACAGGCAGCTAATGATACCGGTGGATTCGTTCATAGAGCTTCCCATCCTGCACAAGTCCTGGTTTGGGACGGAGTGTCCGCCACCGGCAAAACTCCCATTGTTTTCGCTCGAACCAGGAGTCAAAATTAACCAGGAACCAAAATGAACCAAAATTAACCAAAATTAAACAAAATTAACCAAAATTAATCTTCCGCCAGCATATTCTTCATAAAGTATTGCTTCCTTGGTCTGATTCCCACTACCGTAATACACCTTGGGTCTTCCAGCAAGATTCTGTGCCTGCTCACAAGGCTATCGGAACACAGGCTTGGTGCAACGCTCATTTTCCCGACTTCATCTCCAGCGCATAATGACCCTCCTCATTACCTGACCTCAATCCGCTGGACTATTCCGTGTGGTCCTACCTTGAGAGCAAAGTCAATGCTCATCCTCACTTGAATCTGGAGTCTCTAAAAAAATTCCTGCAGGAGGAGTGGTCGAAAATCGACGACAAGTACCTTCGTCTAGTTATCGAAGCGACTCCGAGCTGTCGTTCGGGCCAAAGGAGACCGAATCGAATGATTTTTTGACCCAATGTTTTTTTTCACAAATTTGAACACTCTTGCTCAGTTATGCACTGAGTTACACGTTTGTAAACGCGTTGCCGAATACATGGGCTATCCTGTAATCAATCCCTGTGCATATAATAAGAGCGCATTTACAATATTATAGTTTACGTAGTACCTATCTTGCCTCCCCGGATTCAATTCTGATTTGACAACATGGCGTTGCCAGTCTATTTTTTTTGGAAGGTGAAAGAGGTAAAGTATGCAGATACAGACGTATGTATGTGGATACTTATGTATACTCTGGTGCAACGATGTATTTGTAAAAAAATTACTTTTTTGTCCTCTCTCTCGCTCTCTCTTTTACTACTCCTAAAAAGTCGAAAATTTTTGAACTCTGAAATCTCTTATCTATAGCAAGAGAGATCATCACGCCCTCGGGAGATATGGGGAAAGCTTCACGGAAAGGTCGACTTTTTCCTAATAGTAATGATTACCTTCTTCAAAAGCACGGAGAGTAACAAAAGGCGCCTAATCAAGCTTTTAATTTGCGTTTAACTTTGTTAGACAGAACTTGATAAAAAGACATGATTGCAGACCAGAAAGGCAGCGCAGCTGGCTTCACTCGGAAAAGTTAAGGGTGATTACAGTGAGAAAGAAAAGAAACTCAACGTAGCCTCTTTGCGCATTTCTATTGAACTGACAGTTCTTGCAAACATAAAACGGTTCCGATAAGAGTGTTTTTTGAAACAAGTCTTCTAGAACGTGGCACACATAAAATAAAAACAGAGTAATTCTTGAAATAAAATACTAACCACTGGGTGTCCTCACCATCTCTGCAGTCGATGTCATATCTCCAGTTCCCCACGTCGTGCTCGCTGTCATTCCAGTGGGTGTCATACTGTCTTCTTCAGTTCCCCAGGTCGTGCTCGCAGTCATTCCAGTGGGTGTCATACTGCTTTCTCCGGTTCCCCATGTTGTGCTCGCTGTCATTCCAGTGGATGTCATACTGCCTTCTTCAGTTCCCCATGTCGTGCTCGCTGTCATTCCAGTGGGTGTCATGCTGCCTTCTTCAGTTCCCGATGTCGTGCTCACTGTCATCCCAGTGGGTGTCATGCTGTCTTCTTCAGTTCCCCAGGTCGTGCTCGCCGTCATTCCAGTGGGTGTCATGCTGCCTTCTCCAGTTCCCAATGTCGTGCTCGCGGTCATCCCAGTGGGTGTCATACTGTCTTCTTCAGTTCCCCAGGTCGTGCTCGCAGTCATTCCAGTGGGTGTCATACTGCTTTCTCCGGTTCCCCATGTCGTGCTAGGTGTCATTCCAGTGGGTGTCATACTGCCTTCTTCAGTTCTCCATGTCGTGCTCGCTTTCATTCCAGTGGGTGTCAAGCTGCCTTCTTCAGTTTCACAGGTCGTGCTTGCCGTCATTCCAGTTTGTGTCAAGCTACCTTCTCCAGTTTTTGAAGTCGTACTCGGGGTCATTGCAGCAGGTGTTAACTTGCCTTCTACAGTTCCCATTGGCGTACTCGCGCTCATACCAGCAGGAGTCATACTGCCTGAATCAGACCCATTCATATCTTTAGTAACTTCTGGGAAAGGTTTGCTTTGAATGATGTCACAGCGTCCAACGTCACTGTAAACAAATCCAAAACAGGGTTTCGAGGCGTAAGAAAGCCATTGAGTGCACAGAACACCGCAAATCTGCAGTGTAGGGAAGTAGCCAGCCAATTGGAAGTCGTACGAAGAGTTCGCTAAAGTTCCGATCTTCCGGAACCCGCCGCCACAACTGCCTGTAAAAATGTTTAAAAAATTTGAAGTTTTATTTACGCGGAGTTTTTTGAAACATTGGGTGGGAATGATATGAAAGTCAGGAGGATTACAGTTGGACCGAGGGGCAGAACCAAGAAGATAAATACAGAGGTTCACTGGTGTTTTCCAATGACAGTTATTTCAGAGAGATTCGATGTCGTAAAGGAAAAATAGAGATTCATTACTACATCGTAGCCGCTCGGGAAGTCAAAAAGAGGTAAGAATGAAGTTGGTTTGCTTCAAAGGATGTTATTAAGTTGCGTTACCTATCTTTCTAATTGGAAAATTATTTTATTAAATTAACTTCAGTTGAAATTATAAATATGCGCATTGTTGGTTAATTTTTTTTCTTGACGTTTCTCTATTTTTTTCTTGATTGTATATCGGTGCATGATAAATAACATGAGATGAATAAGTTTTTTCTCTTGTTTTCTGCGTTTTCAGTGGCGTATCAAGACTGTGCACATGTAATGATATACAATATGTACTATGTTGCAGCCGAGACATTTGTCAAAAGTCAAGTAGCTTTCAGTTAGGTTCTTATATGTACATATGTTGCCAAGTTGAACATAGAGAAGTTTTTCACACTTGTTATCGCAATCGTAGCCTTGCTTGAAATAAATTGCCCTGAAAATACTGATAAATATGATGAAATTATTTGTAACTCGTGACGGACTGAAAACATCAATTCCCCTGCACTACTCTCAGAATTCATATTTTCAAATATACATACACTCATCATATACTTCGACTGGCCTACTTTTAGATGATGTAATACCTGTCAATCCGGGGGGGGGGGGTTGAAACTGCTTTCTTCTGTTTCCCAAGTTTTACTCGCGGTCATTCCATTGGTTGTCATACTGCTCTTTTCAGCTCTCTATGTCGGGTTCGCGGGGTGTCATACTGGTTTGTCCAGTTCCCCATGTCGTGCTCGCTGTTATTCCAGTGGGTGTCATAATTCCACTCTGCGTTGTAGGTACAGAACCTACAGTAGTTCGGTCTGACGAAGCCTTCGAAGTGAAGGGCAAATCATATTGATCGGTGCTGTTTTGATCTTCAGCAACTTCCTGAAAAGGTCGACGTTGAATAAATTCGCAGCGTCCGGCGTCGCTATATACATATCCAACGCATGGTTCTGAAGCCTAAGAAAGCCATTGAGTGCACATTGCTCCGCAAGTCTGTGATATGTTGTAGTAGTCAGCAAATTCGAAGTCGTTTGAAAAATTAGATAAAGCGCCCAATTCCCGGAATTCATTGAGACTAAAAAATCGGAACTCATTTATAACTGTATTCAGTGCTCCACTCCAAGGATCAATTTCTGAGCCTCTGGTCATCAAAGGTAGATTGTTCCGAACCTGTTCTCACCTCCTCATTTCATCTTTCTTCATTTTCTCAATTTTTATAATATGATTACGAGTTTCTCTGGGTCGAAATGAACAGCAAATTTACGGTAGGATTACAGGCTTGCCATTAATTTAAACAGTTTAGTTCTGATAAGCTTCAGTTGGGTGTGAAGAAAGCAGTTCGGCTGAAGAGGCCATCAAACAAAAAACATTATCGGCTCCATAAGGTTTCCATGGCCCACGGCATGTTTTTTTAAGTTTCAGGATACTTGAATCAAAGGAGATTCTGGGTCCTATTGGATTGTCATGGCCCAGTTCGGGTTCTTCTTAATGAAGAAGTTGGCGGGCTCGTTCTCAAAGTAGGTTATGGATTCCCGCCGATTTTCATGGCTCATGGCATGCTTATTCAGATCCTTCTTACCGAAGAAGTTGACGGACTCGCTATCGAAGGGGGTTTTGGACCCTATTGGATTGTCACGGCCATGTTCATTCAGGTCCTTCTTACTAAAGCAGTTGGCAGACTCGTTCTCGAAGGCAATTCTGGGTTTCAGCCGATTTCCATGACCAATGACATGTTCATTCAGGTCCTTCTTACTAAAGAACTTGGCAGACTCGTTCTCGAAGGCAATTCTGGGTTTCAGCCGATTTCCATTACCAATGACATGTTCATTCAGGTCCTTCTTACTAAAGAAGTTGGCAGACTCGTTCTCGAAGGCAATTCTGGGTTTCAGCCGATTTCCATGACCAATGACATGTTCATTCAGGTCCTTATTACTAAAGAAGTTGGCAGACTCGTTCTCGAAGGCAATTCTGGGTTTCAGCCGATTTACATGACCAATGACATGTTCATTCAGGTCCTTCTTACTAAAGAAGTTGGCAGACTCGTTCTCGAAGGCAATTCTGGGTTTCAGCCGATTTCCATGACCAATGACATGTTCATTCAGGTCCTTCTTACTAAAGAACTTAGCAGACTCGTTCTCAAAGGCAATTCTGGGTTTCAGCCGATTGTAAATTAGAGTATTCCCTACTCCTCGTTGATCTCAAGCAACGGATTTTTATACCGAGCAGAGGAGCGGATTGTTCGCAGAAACTTGTGAAAAAATCGTGTGGTGTGACGGGAACCGAACCCGTGACCTTTCGCGTTCCGGGCGAATGCTCTCCCCACTGAGCTACACACGCACACATGATTATGCACATTTTAAGGCCCATACAACACGATTTCCATGACCAATGACATGTTCATTCAGGTCCTTCTTACTAAAGAAGTTGGTAGACTCGTTCTCGAAGGCAGTTCTGGGTTTCAGCCAATTTCCATGACCAATGACATGTTCATTCGGGTCCTTCTTACTGAAGAAGTTGGCAGACTCGTTCTCGAAGGCAATTCTGGGTTTCAGCCGATTTCCATGACCAATGGCATGTTCATTCAGGTCCTTACTAAAGAAGTTGGCAGACTCGTTCTCGAAGGCAATTCAGGGTTTCAGCCGATTTCCATGGCCCATGGCTCGCTCATTGGCTGGAGCCGCTTGAGAGTCCTATCAGGGCAACGATGAGAAAGTAGAGTGCCAGTAGTCGATTGCAGGCCATCATCGCTGAAGAAGACCCAAAGAAATACTATAGTACTGAAAACTACCGAGAGCACCCTAAGTTATTTTTTGAGCCACTGGCCTAATGCTACCTTGTTCTACCAAAAATTTTCTTCCAATAAACAGCAAGTATTGAAGTCTTGTATATTGTAACCTAAAAGTATTTTTTAACCACTACATTGTAAAGTTTTTTTAAAGCTCTGTCGAATAAAGAAAGAATTCTTGTAATCCAAGTTCGACTTTGATCATTGGAAAATCGTTGAATGCTTGTATGTGCATTGACTGAACTTTGCTCAAATCTGAAGTTTCAGTTGCCTCGGTTGCTGTTGTTTAAAACATTACTTTGATGTTTGTCGATGAAACATATATGGTTGCGCTTGTTGAAAATCTCTTACCTAGTCCCAAATACGTCAAATTCGGTGAATATATCTGAATTTACTCAGCTCTGCTATCGTGATTGCCGGGATTATGACGCTCTGGATGGGGCTTAAATTGGCCCCGTTTCGGACAAATTCATTTCCGGCTGTCGAGGCATCAGTTTTTTTAAAAATTGGTCTCATGCCTTTTTAAAAGTTAAGGAATAGCATATATATGAATATAAATTTTTTTTATCTACATCTTCCGATATAAAAACCCACAAATTTACTTATAATCGAAAATAAGGAAAGAATACATAGATTAGCCTAACAATTGTCGAATAAGTGAATAAATTCGATTTATCACCAATTCACCACTTCTCGGGATGAAATTACCGCAATTGACATTTTACTCTCAAATACCTTCTTCCGTTTAGTTGTTTGTTATCGGCCACCTCATTTTACAACCGAGCAAACCCGTTCCTTTTGTGATCTCTTGTCGGATATTTTCTCTTCCTTTAATTACCCGTATGTTCTCGTAGGAGACTTCAATTGTGATGCTCTATCTCCCCCCCAATACTCCCTCATATCATGTTTTAAATGATATGGTTACTTCACTAGATTTGTCTTTCCTCTGTCGACAACCAACCCGAATTAATCGATGTATTGACTGGCTTATTACTTCTCAGACGTCTCTTTTCTCCAATTGTCGGGTAATCCCTTCGTTTCCGTCTTGTGACCACTCAGGACTTGAATGTTCAATTAATTCATCTGCTATGCTTCATTCTCCGACCATTGTGCCTGACTATAGCAGAACCGATTTTGATGCTCTTAATGTACATCTTTCCGCTATTAATTGGGAAGCTTCTTTCGATCTTTTCCATTCAGTAGATGATCTTTATTCACGTTTCCTTTCCATCCTCAAAGAAGCCATCTCTATACATGTTCCTAGTCGTTTTCCTCGCACTTCTAATTTTGTTTTTCCTCCCCATACAGCTTATCGCCTATCGCGATGCTCTCTTTCGTAACATACGTATTCCTGCTGTTCGTTTACTCTATAACAAAGCAAGTTGTGATCTATTGAAACAAATCAACAAGTGGAATAGAAGTTGCCAGAAGGCCAAATTATCTCGATCACAGAATCTCTATCAGCATATCGCCTCTCTGACAAGACCTAAACCTTCCCCTCCGCTCCAACTCACTGACCAATCTGGTCACATATCAGTAGATTCTAGTAAGAAATGTGAAATTTTAGCATCCGAATTCGCATCTTCTTTCACTCATGATAATCACTTGCCTCCCCCTATGTATTGCCCTCGCATCACTCCTAAGATGTGTCCTTCATTGTTTCTCCCTTCCACAGTTGAACGTTTTCTTTCTAAACTGAAATATTTTGGCAGCCATGGGGCAGATGATATTCCTCAACTTATATTCAAGAAATGTGCTTCTTCTATTGCTCTTCCTTTGGCTCACATTTATAATATTTGTATGGACACTGGTTCGACTCCCACTATCTGGAAACATTCTTTAGTGACAGCCATTCCGAAACAAGGCAAGAATGCATCAATACCCTCTTCATATAGACCTATTGCTATTCTCTCACCTGCTTCTAAAACGATGGAAAGATTAGTTAGATCAACTATTTTTGAGCACTTGAGTCGATACAACATTTTGCTTGTGAATCAACATGGTTTTAGAAAGAATGCCTCTGTAGTTAGCAATTTTCTAGCTTGTGAAGATGATTGTAGTCGTTCGCTTAGTTAGGGCTCTACTGTCGATGTTATCTATTTAGATTTTTCACGTGCGTTCGACACTGTCAGCATATTCAAACTTCTCTACAAATGTTCTCATTACGGCATATCCGATCCCTTACTCTCTTGGCTAGAATCTTTTCTCACTAATCGTACTTTTTCTGTCCGTATGGGAGACAAGATGTCCACTCCCCGTCCAGTCATATCAGGCGTTCCGCAAGGATCGGTTCTTGGTCCCGTTCTCTTTATTCTTTACATATCTGATCTAAATTCCGTTCTTGAACCATTTCCGAACGTGTGTTACCAAGCATACGCTGACGATGTTAAGATTTATGTTTCGTACAAGGAAGAAAACTTCGTTGAACGCTGTCATGAATTACAATTGGCTTTGAATGCTGTATATGATTGGTGCAATTCTAATGATCTCACTCTTTCTTCATCTAAGAGCACTCATCTGCACATAGGCTCCCGCACTCTCCACCCAGCCTACAAAATCAACGATGTTCCTCTGACTCCTTCCTCAGAAGTGCGGGATCTCGGAATCCAAATCGTACTGTTTCTCCGTCGAAGCCAAGCAGTAACTGACAGGGTCTCCAAAGCAACGGCAGCAATGTAATCTCTGTTTCGAGCAGTTTCTATCGACGATTCCCAGATACTTGTCAAATGTTTTAAAACATATGTCTTACCTAACTTAGAATTTGCATCTAGCTTTTGGAACCCGTATTTTGCCAAAGACATGAAATTGATTGAAAGAGTTCTGAAATCCTTTACACGCATTGTCTTCTATCGTTGTTTTCCCGACTCCAATTACCCACATTCTCTCCCATCATACAAAGATAGATTAGCTAGCCTCAATCTTTCGCCCCTTTATTTGAGAAGAATTCAAGCTGACATGAAAATGGGTTGGAAAATTTATAATAACCTGTCAATAATCGAAAGAGACCGAATCTTTAAACATGTTAAACCAACGCGTACAACTCTAGCGGCATTTTTGTAGAAAGTACGAAAAACGCGGCTCGTTTCCATTCTTTCACTCTTAGAGTTTCACGTATGTTCGCTCAATTACCTAGAGAAGTTTTGCTGAATACATCTTTCGCTGCCTTTAGAAGTTTTCTGGAGAAATCATCATTTTTAGAAAGTATGGCTGAGTTATTCAATATTCATATTGTTGATTAAAAGAAAATGTTCTTTCTTTTGAGAACTTCATTCTCCGCTGTTTACATGATGTTCATCATGTCACGCTTTATGAGTTGTTAATTAATTCTCTGGAAACTGTTTTTGCATTGAAAAATGTAGATAAACTATAATAATATATAAGGCGTTCCACGGAGGCAACGCCGTTCTTGTCCATGCGGACCGAAAAAAAACGCGAGGACAGGCAGCTGCCATGGGCCCGTGAGTTCACGCGGCGCACAGCCCTAATTCGTCTTGTAACCTTGAATGTGGGAAAACTCTTGAAACGCAATTTGGAACTCGTGGCGATGCTACGAGTGAGAAGAATCTATATTGCTGCTATGTCGGAAACCAAATTGAAAATAAGCAAATCGCCCTATTTTCACGACGTGATTGGTGATCTTCAAGATCGCTCTGTAATTTTTGAGGGAAAAAAATGCCCGTGACTAGATTTTCTAAACGTAAAGTATCGAGTCCATCCAAGATTTCTCCAAACTTGAAAAATAACCACTTTTCATCGATCGTCTCTGATACCCTGTCCTTTGCCAACAGTGGTGCTCCAAGTGGTGTTTCCAAAAGGATATGGGAAAAATTTCTAAGCTCTTCATCGCTCTGTCGACAACTATTGAGCAACTCTCATTCTCTACGTGCAGATGTTCTTCCGAGGCGGAGTCCAGGCGTATCTCCGAAGTTACCACTTCACCTGTTGATTCAGAAACGGATGTTGAGAAACACATTCGACTTTGATGACTGGTCATCTGTAGACTACCTGAGTCTAGTGATCCGAACCCTTCTATTCGAATGAATAATGATGAAAATGTTGTCGCGTCTCTTCAAGCGTCTTTGAACATCGAAGCACGGGCTCAGACTATTTTCCGTATGGGAGAATTGAGCAATCATCCTTAAGGTCACACTTCCAACTCGTGGACATCTACTTCCCTGAATATAATAGCATTTACATCCGGAAAAGTATGACTTCAAATGAACGTTAAGAATGTCGAAAAATGCTTATGTAACTCTTGTCACTGAAGCAGTCGTCTCCAGACCAGTGTTAGGTGATCTACCGAGATCAGTTGTGGATGAAAAGCGAAATAAAGACGGGAAGAAGGAGTAAGATTCCTCCTGCGATGTCCGTCACACCAGTTCGTTCTATTTCGTTAAACCGATCTCCCTAGGTTGCTTCTCTAGTCTCAACTGTATTTTGATAAACACTCGCTCTATTCTAAACAAGTTAGCTGAATTGCATAATTTTCTTTTCACCTATAAACCCGATGTTTCCTAATATGTGTGGGTTAAAAAATAAGATTGCTGATAGTGAGTTGACTGCCGGCCTACAATATAACATATTTGGTGCAGATCGGTCTATTAAAAGATTGGTATATCAGCGGATACCTAGCCTAACCGCGCTCGACCGAGATGAGTATGCTACGCTGGACACTCGGGCTCACTTTCCTGGATTGTATGCGTAACACGATTTGGAGTAAGAGAGTCGACGATGCTACTATACAAGATTAGATGCGAGAAAGAAGAATTATATTATGCGGACGCATGATGCGAAGAAAGTCCTCTGAGATCGCGAGACGCGCTTTTGACATGAAAGTCACGGTCGAACGGAAAACATGATACAAGAACGCCCTCAACCAAAAACCTACGCCTTCCAAGACTTCATCCGAAATACGCCACGGACAGATGTTCCTGGTGAGCTATAACCCGTACATCGTAGCATACTCCAACCTCGAAAGGCGAGAACACTAAAAATACTTTTTGTTTGAGAATTCCCGGCTGAAGTTTTTTTGCTTCCCTATGCTGTTGGTTTAATGTTCTTACTTAGCTTGTACTTTTGACTGAGCATCTTCGAAGTTTCTGTAGTACGCGGTGGAATTATGTTTGATGGGTGGAATTATGGTTGATGGGTGGAATTATGGTTGATGGGTGGAATTATGGTTGATGGGTGGAATTATGGTTGATGGGTGGAATTATGGTTGATGGGTGGAACTATGGTTGATGGGTGGAATTATGGTTGATGTGATTTTCATAGCAGAGCTGAGCGGTTTTAAATCGTCTATAAAAGCTTATACGGCTTTAGCTGCTGTTTAACTTTTGGTTGATGTTGTGTCATCCAGTTGAATTGTTAAATGAGCACCATCTGTTGGAGTTTCTTGAGTTGGTGTTGTTGATGGGACGTAGATTGAGATTGATTCCCAATTCAGGTTGAATAGTACACCTACCGGAAACTTAGAAAAAAATTAGAACCACTGCTTTTACTTCTGTTCCGTTTGCATGATATTGATGTAGCGTTGACGAAGACAATCTCTCATTGAAATTATTGAATACTAATAATGATAAATGTTTCCTTAACCACTCAATTCATATAGTTTGTTAGCTCAAAAATAGGTTTCAAGTTTGCATAGACAGATTAAATCATCATACTTGTGCTGGTACCTGAAGTAGACGATTCCGCAGCAGAACTCGACAGCTGCAAAGCGACTGGTGTACTTGTCTCCATGAAGGAATTGGTCATTACTAGCATCGATGATGTACTAATGTCCAAACCAGAGCTGGTCATTTTTGACAGCACTGATGAACTCTTTTCTTCAGGAGACGTCTTTATTCCCAGCATTGTCGATGAACTCGTGTCCATTGCGGGACTCGCAGCTCTAGACACAGTGAACGTACTCTTTTCCATAACAGAGCTCGACGTTCTAGGCAGGTCTGATGAACTAGTTTCTACAGAAGAACTCATCATTCCCCCTGTTGCCGATCTACTCGTGTCGACAGCGGAGCTCGTGACTCCAGTCACAATAGCTGAGCCTGTGTCGAAAACAAAGCTCGTCGTACCTGCAAATACTGATGAACTTGTTGCCTCAGAAAATTTGGTCATTCCTGGCATCGTTGATGTACTCGTTTCCACACCGGAAGTCGCAGCTTCAGGGACAGCGGATGTAATCGTGTCCAGGGCAGAACTGGTAAATCCAGGCAGCACTGCTGTACTGGTTCTCAGACTTGAAACACACAGTACAAAAAGTAGATCAGTTCCAATTTGCTCATCAGCAATATCGGGCAAAGGTAGATTCGTAATAACACCACAGCGTCCGGATTCGCTGTAAACAAATCCAACACATTCGTCAAATCCAAAACATTCGTCACACAAAGAAGCCCACTGTGAGCACATTTCTCCACAGGTCTGGGATGTAGAAAAATATCCAGCGAGTTGCGAATCGTATGAAGAATTCGCTAAGGCTCCTATGTTACGAAACCCGCTTTCACAGTTGCCTGAAAGCATGCATTTCATCATGAAATAATCCAGAATATGTACAATACTCAAGTATTATTTTTTGTTTTGTTAAGAGCTTTCAATTGTCAAAAAAATTGTTGACACCATTCTGATTAAAAAAATACTGGAAAAAAAAACTAACTTGCGACTGAAATACTCGAGTCCTGGGCCAAGCTAGTCTTTCCAGACACAGCTGATGTACTCGTGTCCAGAACATAGCTCGTCATTCCCGGTGATGCTGATGAACTAGTTTCCATAGAATTACTCGTTATTTCCAGCTTGGGTGATGCACTCGTGTCGACACCGGAAGTCGTAGCTTCAGGGAAAGCGGGTGTAATCGTACTTGTTTCCGCGGCTGAGCTAGTCATTCCAGGCACAGCTGATGTACTCGTGTCCAGAACATAGCTCGTCATTCCCTGCGATGCTGATGAACTCGTTTCCAAAGAAGTACTCGTCATTTCCAGCTCGGGTGATGCACTCGTGTCGACACCGGAAGTCGTAGCTTCAGGGAAAGCGGGTGTAATCGTTTTTAAAACAGAACTCGTCTTTTCTAGGAGTACTGATGAGCTCGTTTCTGTAGAAAAACTCGTCGTTCTCAGCATTGTGTCTATGTATGTAGTCGTGTCTAGAACAGAGCTCGTTATTCCAGGCAGTACTGATGAACTATTTTCCATAGAAGAGGTGGTCATTTCTACCGTCGACAATGTACTCGAGTCCCCGCCGGAAGTCGTAGCTTCAGAGACAGCTGGTGTAATCGTATCTAGAACAGAGCTTGTCGTTTCTGGGAGCACTGATGAACTCGTTTCTATAGAAGTACTTGTCATTCTCAGCATTATGTCTATGTATGTAGTCGTGTCTAGAACAGAGCTCGTTATTCCAGACAGTACTGATGAACTATTTTCCATAGAAGAGGTGGTCATTTCTACCGTCGACAATGTACTCGAGTCCCCGCCGGAAGTCGTAGCTTCAGAGACAGCTGGTGTAATCGTATCTAGAACAGAGCTTGTCGTTTCTGGGAGCACTGATGAACTCGTTTCTATAGAAGTACTTGTCATTCTCAGCATTATGTCTCTGTATGTAGTCGTGTCTAGAACAGAGCTCGTTATTCCAGGCAGTACTGATGAACTATTTTCCATAGAAGAGCTGGTCATTTCTACCGTAGACGATGTACTCGTGCCAACACCGGAAGTCGTAGCTTCAGGGAAAGCGGGTGTAATCGTATTTAAAACGGAACTCGTCGTTTCTGGGAGTACTGATGAGCTCGTTTCTGTAGAAAAACTCGTCGTTCTCAGCATTTTGTCTATGTATGTAGTCGTGTCTAGAATAGAGCTCGTTATTCCAGGCAGTACTGATGAACTATTTTCGATAGAAGAGCTGGTCATTTCTACCGTCGACGATGTACTCGTGTCCCCGCCGAACGTCGTAGCTTCAGAGACAGCTGGTGTAATCGTATCTAGAACAGAGCTTCTCGTTTCTGAGAGCACTGATAAACTCGTTTCTATAGAAGAACTTGTCATTCTCAGCATTGTGTCTCTGGATGTAGTCGTGTCTAGAACAGAGCTTGTCATTCCAGGCAGCACTGCTGAACTTTCCTTCAAAGTAGAACTCGTCATTGAAGGCATCGCTGACGTACTGATCTTATTTGAAACACACAGTCCAAAAAGAAGATCAGTTCCACTTTGATCATCAGCGATTTCGGGCAAAGGTAGATTTGGAATAATTCCACAGCGTCCGGACTCGCTGTAAACAAATCCAACACATTGTTCTGACGCGAAAGAAGGCCACTGCGAGCACATTTTCCCACAGGTCTGGGATGTAGAAAAGTAGCCAGCGAGTCGCGAATCAAATGAAGAATTTGCTAAGACTCCCATCCTCCGGAATCCGCCTTCACAGTTGCCTGAAAGCATGAAATACATGATAAAGTCTTCCAAAACCGAAGCTTCAAGATAAGTTTGCCTGGGTTTTTGCAGGCTACTATAAGTTTAAATTTTCAAACATTTGGAGCGAATAAGATTGAAAATCTCACCTTTAACTAAATTGGTGGACTGCAGAGCAGAACTTGTCCCACGAAACGCAGTGGATGATTTAGTTTCCATATCAGAACTCGTCACTGCGAGCGGCGTTGAAGATCTCGTTTCGATAACAGAACTTGTCGATCTAAGCGGCGTTGATGTACTTGAAGCTACCGTAGCTGCGTCTCCTGGATAGTTATAGTTTAAACTTCCAAGCCTATGTACATCGAAATTTTCAATCTGAAATTCAAATCAGTTCTTTATTATGTACGTTTTTTCTGCAAAAAAATTCGGTTTTTGTAAAAAGCCTTGCAGTTTATTTAACAGCTAAAAACGAGCAATTTTTTTTATTTTCCTACAAAGTTGTAACCTACATAAAAGGAAGAGTTAAGATTCAAAATGAGTCCAATCAGTTACCTTAGTTTTCGATAAAAAGCCAAAGCATGTGTTCGAGTTGCTTGATGGTTTTCGGCATTTAATCATGAGAAATATAGTTCTATCATTCAATTAGGCGGGTTCTGAAAACGTCTACAATCGGTAAAAAGGCCAAAATATTCAAAATACGCTAAATTTCAGACAAAGAAAACACAGAGACTAAAAATCGGAGAAGAGGGGGGCCGGGCCATTCTAACACTTTTAGCTGTCGAGCTTGGCTCTTTTTTACGAAAAAGTACGGACTCTTTGCGGAAAAATATACCCCTTTCCTCTTGCCTTCTGTAGTGTATAGATTTGAGTTAGTTATAGACTTTTTTCATTTATTCAAATAACGAATTTTGAAGGAGAAAATGGCACCAGAAATTGCTTGAAAAGTAGTGGTCCTCATTTCGGTTGTCCTTGTTGTTAATGGAATAGTAGTCGTTAATTCGGCGGTTTTCGAACCTGATAACACAATCCGATTCTCAAGGGAAAAAATTCCATAATAATGCTTTGAAGCGGAAAATTTGATCAGTTCAGAAACCATGGCCATAGTTCAAAAATAAAGTGTTAACTTAATTTGCGAGGAAGTTTTCGTAATATTGTACAATATTACGAAAACCTTGGACCAAACAAAGCGCAAAATTTCTTTTTTTTTGTGTTAATAAAACTTTTTTCCTTGTTTTGTTTATATTGAATAACTTATCCAGTTGAGTTCTCACCAAGAGTAGACAACAAAATCATCTGTTGTATAGGCGAAGTGTTCGGTTCTGAAAACATCATCGAATTAATTATTTTTAATGGGTACATAGTTAAATACGATATAGACTTTTTAATGCTCATGGTTAAATAAAACAGATTAATAAAAGCCTATTATCAATTTGTGTGTTCTCAAGTTAGTTACCTCGTTCTAAAGAATCTCGGACTATGTTCTCAAGTTGAAACGGCAGAAGATCGCACGGTTTTATACCTTCCCCTTTCAATTTCTACATGAACAATGATTGATTGATATGTGTCAGAGTTTGAGACTTTGAGACCAAATCAACCACACACAGCATTTCCATGTTTGAGTTATACGCAGTGGTCCATGCTAAAACAGTCACATAAAAAGAAGTTGATGAAGTTTCACGAAATTAGAATATTTGATCACGAAGTTGTAATTGGGAAAATAATTAACCTGTAGAAGTCGCAAGAGCAGGGGCTGACTCTGAGTTGTAATCAACAGAAAGTGTTGTGGATTGAGAAGTTGTTTCATTTAACCGTGCAGCTGATGACCCTGGTCATGTTACAGATTAAATCACAACTGAAGGGCTTCATAATTCATTGGTGACAGTTGAACAAACAATTGAATCAACGAATTTAAACTGGAAAAGTTAACAAAACTTGGTGTTTACCTTGAGCTCAATCAAGTTTAGCGTCGCTATTTTCTCTTTAGTTGGTTTCAAAGTAAATTCTTACATATTCAAAATATTTTTTAACGCTTAAATAAATTGTTTGTGATTAGGAGGTTGCTGTAGTTGTGAGCCTAGAACTATCGCATTACGAGCGCATTACTGGCAGAAGACTCCAAAAGGCTACAAAAAGCAGACAGCATGAGCCCTTCTTTTCTCTAACTTTAGCTCTCAAAAAATAATTCAATAACTATCAATTTTAGTATGCACGTTTCACTGAAGTCTTCAAATCTCTTTAAAATTAGCGCAATTGTCTTTTCTCGAAGTTTGAGTGAATAAAACGCAAGAATTCACATACATATATAGTTTGAGTGAATAAAACGCAAGAATGTACATATGGCTTAATGAGTGCCTGCTTATGACCTGACCGCCTATGTAAACCAAAATTGGAAATTGCGAGAGATATAGTAAGATAGATGAAAAAGAGAAATAGACAGAGAAAGAGAAATGAAGAGAGAGGGAGAGAAACTAAGAGATAGAGAAAGAGAGATTGAGAGAATAGAGAATAAGAGATTTAAAAAATTGAGAAATTGTACAGAAAGAGAGAAAAGGAACAAAGAAAGAGAGAGAGAGATAGAGTAAAAGTGAGAAAGTGAGAGAGAGAGCGAGAGATCACATAGCTTTGATAATCTGATTGTTTAGTACTCTATGTAGTTTGATTTAATTCTTAGCATTGAAACCCGAAAATGCTTTATTTTATCCGTTGTTTGAATCTATAAATTATTCTTTTAAATTATTTAAATTCGCGAACAAGTTAAAACATCGTTTCGGCTTCTACATATCCTTAAGTAGTGCTTCCGTAGAATTTATGGACAATCGAAGTTTATTTTCAGACTTAAAGCTCAAATGGTTTTTATTCGGGAATTGTAGCTCATAAACCTAAAAAAATGAAAGTTTGAGAAGCTCCTGAAGAATCATTCACGAAAGAATGAATACTTAAGATTTGTCAATAAATTTTGGTGGTATCTTGTGTATTGCTCTATAGAACTTGTATTGATCTATAGAACTTTCTAAACTGAGAAGAAATCATTGAACGGAGTCAAAAAAAGCAAAAGTCACGACATTCTTTCACTATTGGACAAGTTTTTTTAGCCACGAATCATATCTTGTGCATGATAAAAAAATTATTGACTAACATAAGCTGTGAAATTTTTTAGAGAATGAGAAAAGATTTTCACAAACACTCCAACAGCAATTATCGAGAACAGAAAATTTTTTGAATTTTTGACAGAGATGAATGCAGTCTTTTAATTGAATGCAGTCATGAATGCAGTTTTTTTAATTTCAGGACAGATTTCATTTCCACTGACACTCGAAAACGATCGTAGTTTGAGGAGTGGTCGACGCATCTGCTGCAAGCAATTTGGTTAAAACTCGATTTTTTATTGTCCAAATCCGAGCGAAAAAAAAATTCTGGCTTGGTAAAGATAAAAAGTTTGAATGGTTACCCGTGGTGAGCAATGTCGTCGTTGTCCTGAGACAGTAAGTGCTCTGTGAGAAAACTTCTCGGCTCAGCAGAAGCCCCAAGAGTAAGGGCAGCAACATCTAAAGACTATGAACCTTCTTAAGTCCTTTTCTAACCTTCTCTCTGAGTGCACCTGTTAACCAGCGAGTTTTTTTACAATCATAATTACTCTTCTGGCAATAACAGTAGGTTTTGTGGACAAACTAGAAACAATTTAAGAGGAATCAGTCAAAGGTCTCATCGTTACTGAATATCGAACGGTTTTTTTTTTGCCTACCCAAAAGAATATCTGGTCGAAGTGATCGTATGGGAGATATCAAAACCCGTTAATCCTGTGTAACAAGCTTTCTACATGCAACCCCTCCTCTCCTTAATCCCACCCGGGAGTGGAGATGAATTCAGAGTGGAAAGAGCGTTCAATCGCCAGAAATATTTCATCCCACGATCACTATTATATAGTAGCGATCTTTCGACTGTATCCTTTCTCGCATAGGAAGCTGAAACGTCGGTTTTTTTTCTCGATTGAGTACATTAGGCGATTTTGAGAACAATCTTGCCACCGCTGAATAATTATGGGCGAACGGGTAACTACAGTGTATCACAGAACATGAGTCCATTGCATGTGTAGGCTTTTCTTTCTCAGCCTCGCAGTGGTCTCGAAATCGAGTTTTGAGCCAGCTACGGTTGCTTTACGATCTATTCGAGACCTCGAGACCAGATCTCGCAACGTTACTGCATCATCTCAAACTTTCTCTCTGAATAGTAAATGTTTTTTTACATTGACTCAATTTTAAAACCGAATGAGATTCTACTTCCTCTGTTCCATGTAATCAGCGTCTTGAAATGAGATATAGAGAGAAAGGAAGAGGTAGAGGAAAAAAAGATAATGAAACATACTTTAGCGATAAAAATCATATTGCAATCTGTTTTTTGCTCATAACTTTACAATAAAAGCACGAATCACGTTGAAATTTTCAAGTATGGTTTTTATGGAGTTTTCACAAATTTCCGTAAAGTTTGACAGAAACATTGTGCGCCATCGATGCGAAGACCTTAGGCGTACTGCTGTCACCATAACAATCCTTGTATCGTCTCCCGGCGTCTGTATGTACCATAAGAAGACGCCTTGTCCAAGCTGGAATTCAAGGAAGCGACCCTCGAAGAAGCCCTTCATTTCTGTATAAAACTGCAAAGCACGCCTACAGTAGGCGCGGATTTATTTCCACTGGACACTGAATAGAATCTTCTGGGTCGACGAGTCGGAGATCAATCTCTGAATTAGGTTTGTTTGTCGTCACACAGACACTCGGCAATTTTCCAAGTACCAACTGCTTACAGTCCAACATTGCGGTAGATAAGTCGTGATTGATTTAGGTATAACGATTCATGGTAATATGAGCTAAAAACTTCATATAGATTTTATTTGCAAAAAAGCAACTTCTTTAGCTACATAATATGATTATCAGAGCATTCAAATCTAAGTCTCATTCTCTCCTCATGCAGTCTTTCAATGTTTATGTTCGTCCAATACTCGAATATGGTACAGAATTTCGGTCACCTGTCTCCAAACAACTAGTCAATGATATTGAATATGTCCAGCGTATTTATACTAGAAGAATTTTCTATAGATGTGGCCTCGGCAATGCTTCCTACTCCGAAAGATTGAATTTTCTTGGTACTGAATCACTCGAACTCCGTCGCACTATAAGAGATCTATGTTTTCTCCATAAGAGCCTTCGCTCAAAATTA
Organism: Allodiplogaster pararmata; assembly: GCA_964056735.1. Classification (NCBI taxonomy): domain Eukaryota; kingdom Metazoa; phylum Nematoda; class Chromadorea; order Rhabditida; family Diplogasteridae; genus Allodiplogaster; species Allodiplogaster pararmata. The sequence goes on along the minus strand of OZ057408.1, from coordinate 20,551,916 downwards.
TCCATCGACTTTTCTCATTTGTATACATATACTTAATCCACACCAGCACGACATGGTCACCAATTGAACATATAACTCCCCGTTCTCTGAACTGCTCGATTGTCTACTTTTGTATAAAGATCGATTTCTGTATGGGATTGTCTTCTTAAAGAAGTAAAGTCATTGCAAAGCTATGCTATTTTTAAAGAAAAAATGGAACACATCGACACTTTACTTTTTACCTTAAACTCCTTGATTCATCTGGAGCCTTCTAACAATAACTTCTAACGATTTATTTATTGTTTTTCGGTTACTATTTGGAAAAATAGACTGTCATATATGCAAAAACCAAATGATTCTTAGAACGGAAACAAATCTTCGTACCTCCGATAGGACTTCCCGGTTAACTTTAGTGCAGATATATCATTATAAGCACTCTAATTTCTATTTTAGAAGAGCTATCGGTTTATGGAACAGAATCGCAGATACTCAGAACCACATCACTGAGCTTCGAGAGTTCGCAAAGATTCTAGAAGAACTGAACCTTCTCACAGTCGTCGACCTACCGGATTACCTTAAAACGGATTGAAGAGTGGATCCCCAAATGCCAAGATTTTATCCCGTTCTTCCTGACCAATTTTATACACCGTATAAGCGATAACTCAACAAGTTACCCTTCGGTGATAATAAAGATTTAAATTTTAAAAAAATAGAACATTTGTTTTTTTTATTTTCTTTGATAACTAGATTATCTCCAGCATCCGTTTTTAGACGATGTTCCTCTTCTGTTAGTTTATATATCATTGTCCATTCTCTGATTTGTCTCATTAACTACGTGATATTGTTTATAATGTTGCGTGGAACAATAAATGAAATGAAATGGCATACATCGAAAGAAAGAGAGCAGGAGAAGCATTCGATACAATAAGCAAGCTTTTGCACAAATGCCATCAATACGGAATTACCCTTTTTAGTGTGCAAGAAAAAAGGTACAGACGCCCGCCAAGGGCGGAAAACTTTTTTCACATAAGGATCCCCCTTACGATTTTTCAAACAGTCCGCGAAATTTTTTTGTCAACTTGTCTGTGTAACACTGGCGAAAAAGGGCTGTTAAGTTTGAGGGGTATCACAACACTTTGTACTTTGTACCCGACACTTTGTAACCATTTGTTTTTAATTGTTCCGTTTTACTGTTTTTTTAATCGTTGTTTGTTTTTATTGTTGCTTGCTCATATTGTTCCGTGTATTTGTATTAATTTTTCTTTGTTACGTTTGTTTATAGAGATATTAACTTCTGGTTTTCAATTTTCAAAATAGAGATATAATACCTCTTCGCAAGTTTCCTCTAAAACCGTAAACCCTATCTGGCACCATGTTAGTGATAACACTGAACACGTTATCCTTTGGCAATAAAGATATGAATATGAAAACTGGAAGTAAGAACCTATAACAAAACAGATATCTGTCACGATTACATCGAGTCATAGGAATGTTTTTACATGTATCGGAAGGTCGTAAAAAGAATAATGGCCTGAGTTTACAAAAAGGATGGGTTTCAGAAAGTATGCTTAAAAAACACAAATGAAAGCCAAGAAAAATTCGTGATTCCACACTGAAATAGTATATAAGAGTCACGTCGACTGGACTTCTCAGCAGTGGAAATATAAATACATTCAGTTTGTTTTTTATGCTCTTTTCTATTCTTGTTCATCAGAAAAAAAAACTATATCTCTTGAGTCCGGTTTTTTAAAAATCCTTTGGGCAGCCTGTGCTGACGTTGTTCATGACTGAGAAGCGGCTTACGGAGATCTGGTATCAATTTAAGATGTGAATTAAGATACATTCAACGAAAAAGTTGGATTGTCATGAGAACCGCTCGCAATGATGCGGTTGATGCTTGCCGTAGTCTCCCGATATTGTTCTTGTTCCGCCTGTTCAGCTTGGGTATGAACTCCATGCGTCAGAGTCTCGTAAATGACAATTTGATACTCCGAAATGAAAAGCCTTTAGGCCCATAGATTGGCTAAAAATTATGGTCTCCTGATCCACTCCTGATCCACTCCTGGTCTCCTGATCCACTCCATCTACTTCCAGTTGAACGTCTGATTCTAAGAACACACTTGAAACAACTAGGCAAAATAAAAATTTTTTTTCAATTTAAACAAAAAATAAAAATAAAAATTGAAAAAATGCTATTTTCTTTTTCAACAATAAAAATTCTAAAATTGTGAATTTTGATGCGCATGAGTCTTATTTATCCTGAAACAAACGAACTCACTTAGAATCACAGTTTAGTCTCACGATTATTAATCCGATTAACATATCAACAGATTAGGACAATCGGTTTTCTCTTAGCTGAGATATGTTTAGAACTGTGAAAATGGATGGAATTTTGACTGGTACTGCATTAAATCTTTATTGCACAGTGAAATAGCATCAAGTACATTGCACAATGTAGCTAAGTCACAAGCATGTCACTTGAAATAGCATCAAGTACATTGCACAATGTAGCTAAGTCACAAGCATGTCACTTTTTACGGGAAAAGTGAGAAAAATAAAGCAAAAAAAGAAGAATATTCGTTCTCAAACATAATTAAGGTAAAAACAGGAAAAGGTCAAACTAAAAACGTTGGTAATGCGTTCCATAATTCCACAACTCGAGCAGCAATAGTATTAGAATGATGAACTGTACGGAAACGTGGAGCTCTGAGATGTAGATAATTCGATCTAGTTAGGTAGTTATAAGTGGATAAACAGAAGATGGATTCTGCAGAAAGTGGCGTTTTACCCGTGAGTATTTTGTAGGTCATAACAAGGTCTAAGTTTCTTCTTCTTATTAAAAGCTTCTGCAGACCAAGAGATTGTAGGCGGTCTTCATAACTCAGCGCAGCCTGACTGGTTCTTCTGAATATCCACTTGGTGAATTTGCGCTGAACATTCTCAACCATTTCAATATACTTCTTCATGTGTGGGGACCATATTACAGCACAGTACTCCACTATAGGTCTCACGTAAGAAACGAATAATTTTTTGTACAAGTTAAGGTCTCTAGATTTGAATGTCCTCAGAATGTAACCACTTCTGGCATTTGCTTTATTACACATTGTTTCCATGTGTTGAGAGAAATCTAGTGAGTTGGAGTATTCAACGATCAAGTCACGCACTACGTTAGATTCCGGCAAACGTTCCCCTGAAAGAGTAAAGGGAAAGACAGGATGATTTGAGCAAAGACGTATCACAATTGTTTTAGAGGTAGAGATACTAAGTCTCCACTTTTTCGACCATTCATAAACTCGATTAATCCCCTCTTGTAGGCATTTTGGGGCATCGATGGAGTGGAGTTTAACGTCATCGGCGTACATAGTAACATGGCACCCAGTTGGAAGAAGTTCGGCAATGTCATTTATGTACAGAATGAAAAGTATGGGGCCCAGGCAGCTCCCTTGTGGAACCCCAGTCGGAGTGGAGTATTTAGGGGACTCATTGTTCCCTATTCTGACACTTTGCACACGGTTTCGGAGAAAACTCTCCAAAAATCTGAAAAGACATATATTTATACCGGAGGACCTAATTTTCTCCATTAATAGATCAAAAGGTACCGCATCAAAGGCGCGGGAGAAATCTATCAATGCACAGCTAATGAAATGTTTCTGGTCCAACTTAGAGTGCCAATCACAAAGCGTTTCTATTAATGCAAGTTCACATGAGTGCTTAGGTCGGAAACCAAACTGATTTTTATTAATAAGTTGGTTTTCATTGAGGTACTCTAATAGCTTATGGCCAATGATTTTCTCCATAATCTTTGAAGTAGAAGGAGTAATACAGTATGCTTTTCTTTTGCTTCAATATGGATCAGAAGTCAGGTCTACTATCTCCATAGGTCTCACTGATGACTTAGAACGTGTTCAAAAGTCATTTATTGTACAAGGCGATTTCTTGCTCGATCTTTGTTTAGTTCACAAAAAAGTTCGTAATCAAATAAAAATCGTTCGTGCATCGCTGTTGATGATTCTTTCTTTTTCTTATAACTATCGTTTAACTCACCCATTGAGAATTGTGCTTCCATTTAATGAGACATCTTTTGGATGTGTTTTACAAACTACACGACAGACAAAAAATATCAGCGAAGTTTTTTATAGAAGAGAATATACAGAGAGCAGTTTTATCCGAAAAATCACGAAATGATTTTATCTAAGAAAGTCCAGAGAAGTACATTGAGTTTGTTGATTAAGTACAACTACTTTACCTACCAATTATAATAAATCGCCTTTCACTGAGATGGCTTATCATCGAGAAATTGATAAAGAAAGTGAATTCAACGAATTCGATAGCCCTAGACTTGCTCACTGAGAACTTGGATTCCAAGATTTAGAACTTGGATCCCAGGTTGTTTGCCTGGGCAAAAAGGTAGTCGTTGCGTGCGGTTCTCGTAAATGCGAACCTGCAAAACATTTTTTTCTTTCTAGTTCATAATTTTCTTTTCAAAATCTCTAAAATATCAACCTTCTGGTGCCAAAGCCAGTCACGTGGATTATTCAATTTAATTGCTCTTTATCGGCTAGATTCCAAAAATTAACACAAATAACAAGAAAATAAGTTACCGAATTCTTGGTGTTCTTTGGTGTTCCTAGGCAGGATGATGAAGGCCGGCTAGCGTCTGTGAGGACGAAGATTAGACCACGAAGATCTCACGGAATTCTTTAGAGCTAAAAAGCAACAAAAATGACTCCAGGGGTACTGTAAAATGGAGGGGAAAATTTTTTCTTACGTCAGTATCATATATGACGCTGGCAACTAGGTTTTTCGTCATTCTCGGAAATCGCAATGACTTTTTTGTATTTGTGGTTGATTTTGTAAACCACAAAAAGACTGATTTATTGCACACGATAATGGCACAGCCAGGAAAAACCATCAAAATAGCCTTATTTTATGGCGCTACCTTCAAAGTAGCCTTATTTTATGGTGAATGGCACAATTTCATTGAAAAGTTCCTTCGTCAGTCCACTCCCACTACACTAAAAGATCCCACTACACTACTTCGGTTATTTCGTGGCTATTCACCAAATTCAAGGTGGGACGACCATCTTTTTGACTTAACAACTATTATATCAACCAGCTTGTATGTTATTTATCAATAACATAGCAGGTTTTATGGTGAATTTCACTTGATTCCAATGAGGCGGCACTTATTGATAGATGGTGCAATTTAAGTATTGTAATCAAAAATTGATCCAATGCATATCAGGTTTTTTTCTGAAATCACAGATAATCATTTCGATGAAATAAAATTAGTTGAGAAAATAAAAATGTTCTCAGCTAGTTCACCTTCATTTCATTGGTAATGCAAACTGCTAAATTGCTCGGATTGAATCACATACTCGTCTGAAATGCTTTTAATCGTTCCATGATCGAGTTTATCCAGGAAAGTGTAACCGAAATAAATTCACCCTCTATCATTGTCTTTCTCGTGTCATCCAATATCGTCAGGAGGGCGTACACCAGGTAGTACACCAGGTAGTACACCAGGTAGTCGTACCGCATGTACGTACGTACATGCGGCCATGTCTACGCAAAAGGCCTTCAGGGTCTGCAATCGACACATAATTTTTAACTTTAAGAAGTCTCATCGACAACTAAGAGAGAGAGAGAGAGAGAGAGAGAGAGAGAGAGAGAGAGAGAGAGAGAGAGAGAGAGAGAGAGAGAGAGAGAGAGAGAGAGAGAGAGATCACCAATGAGTGGCCTGTGAATGGCGAATCCAGAATAAATTTCCAGAGTTCCTTTTACGCTGTAACACGCTCTCTCCCATGGAAAAAGCCACAGCAAAGCCCCACAAAGAAGCAGTCTTACGCAGCTGTTGCGGTCTTACGCAGCTGTTGCAAGTCTTACGCAGCTGTTGCATCCGCTGTAACACGCTCTCTCACAACGAATACGGAGGCTCAAGAGAAAGGCACGCGTGCTGTTATCGTTAACATCGAAGGGGGAGTGGATGACGCAGCGATACAAGAACAAGATGAAGATCTACTCGTCTCTGTAATCAAGTTGGCGAATGAGTCTTCTTCGCGTTCCTTAGTTACTTCGGAAGGGTACTTGGATAAGAGTCGTGTCACACTCTATAGGCATACTGGTAGCAGCTACTCGGCAGACCGAGTTAACTCACGCCCTAGACCGGTGAAAATTCAGTTCGCCAGTAGTTCAACACGGGATTCTTTTCTGAGATACACACGAAGCACTCGATGCATGCCTAGTTGTAGTAACAACGCGCATGCATATGCTAGGCCAGACTACCTAAAAATCATTTGAAGTTTGATGCTGAACTGCGCCGTGAATCTGGGAGGAAAAACCAAACTGAGGGAAAAATAGTCCACATTGAACGGGCCGGAGATATTCCAGCTACGCAACCCTTGAGAGCTTCCAAAAAATAGACATGAGAGCTCGACGGAGTTGGCTACTCCAATCACTGCTAATTCGTGTCCTCAAGCAACCACTCCTTTCCGTCAATGTCACCAGAGTGAGAGGCCGTGGAAGAGGTACCGGTTATCACCGACCTCTCCCTGCTCCTGCTCCTCCGTCAACGAGGATGACGACAAGAACTGCCCGCGGGGAAGCAAGACAAAAGACCGCGAACCCTCCCTCTAGGGAAGGGCAGTCAGTTCCTTCTCAGCGCTCTTCATAGGTAACCCCACTGAGTGACTCTATTCGGAACTTAACATCAGATAAAACTGCATGGAATAACCCATTTTGTTTGGACTCACATAACATCACTTGTCTGCTCATCAACATTCGATCGGTTTCTTATAAAATTAACATAATAGAAGACTTGGTCTCACAATTCGAAGCCAGCATTGTTGCATTAACAGAAACCTGGGCTAACTCATTAATCGTTCATGACTCTATGCTTTCTCTCAATCATACTTACTCAGTGTTTCGCTGCGATAGAGATGAGGCTTTGACAGGTGGAGGCGTCGCTCTTCTTGTCCACAAGTCCATCAACTCCTCACTTTTCTTGTTCCAAAGCTTTTCTGTTTTCTGTCAGCTAGTTTCAGTTAAACTTCACCTGACGAATGGAGTGGAAACACTTCTGCACTGCTTTTACCGGAGTCCAAGAGCTGAGAATGCCGCCTTCGAAGAAGCGCTTTCTTACCTCCAGCAAGTCATGTTAACCTGCGATCACTCGAAACACACTGGCAACAGTGGCCATTCGTGACAATACAGCCTTAAGAGCCTGTCACGGATGGAGCCGGATAATCCAGTCCGGAATCGAGCGCGACCTAAGGTGGCGGATAGAGGGACGCCTTCCTACGAAGAATTCGTGCTGGGAGGTAGCGGGAGAAATCCCGCCGCGGACCAAAACTGGGTAGTATAGCTCTTCAAAGAAGGGCGATGCCGGACCGGCCTGGGCAAGCCACCGGACAAAACATCAGCCGATACTCCGCTATACTTATCAATGGCGAGTGAAATAGCCTCTTGCCTATCTCCGGTCAACGACAGGCGAGACGTCTCTACTCCCACCCAAAACGATGCTAGGGCGGGTTGACCACCTACTCACAAGGCCTATAGCATGAACAGGTTGCTACAACGATGTCCGCCTTCAAAAGGTGCAGCATGACAGTCTCAGGACTGCAAAAGACATCAAAACCCTTCTCCGGACGCATTTTGTCCGAAGAACACGAGAACCTCTCTCATTAAAGAGAGTGTTCATAACCAAAAGTCTTCGATGCGGGTTGCTTGCCGGCAACAACTACAACACCTGTGATTACGTACTCGTAGGAGATTTCAACTCACCCGAGGTTGCATGGTCTAATGTCACCGTTTCTCACTCACTATCTTTAGACCATCATTCTCGTCTTCTCTCTAACTTCACTAACTTCCTGTCTCCAAGACAGCATGTTTCGGCCCCTACAAGGCTGAAGAACACACTGGATCTGGTTCTATCTTCTCGACCGTGTCTTGTTATCAATTGCCTGGTCGCTCCACCACCAACGTCTTGCGATTATAACTTGGTCTCTTTCACCATCTCTTGTCCCGGAAGGGTCAGGAAGGAAAGAAAGTACATGTATAATTTCAAGAAGACTAACGAAGCATTAGCTAACTCTCTGCTATCTTCAATCGACTGGCCATCTTTCCTTGCTGCGACTCTAAATGTAGATGACACGTATGAAATCTCCTCATCTACGGTTCGTGGTGTGATTGAACAATGCGTTCCTCTAACTACATTGTCGAAACTAACCAAAAAGTCACCTGGGAAGGTTACTCAAATCAAGCGAAGATGTGCACGTCTTTACAAGAAAAAAGCTGTTATTGGAATCTCTCCATTTGTTAGAATGAACCGCAAACTTCGGAAAGCACTTGACAGCCACCGTCGAAACATGGAGAAGACTCTTTTGAAGAGTAAAAATTTGTCAAAACTGTATCGTTTCACTTACTCTAACATCAAAGATGACCCACTAATAAGCCCAATTGTCAATTGCGTGGGTGAGATAACTAATGAAGACTCTGGAAAGGCAATGATATTCGCTCAGCACTTCGAATCTCTTTACCAAACTGACACTACTGACCTAACAGTGCCGGATGGCATGTCAATTTCTGCTAATACATGCAATATCGACTTCATATGCATGCCCGCTCATGTGGTTTATTCATATCTCAAGCTTCCCTCATCCAAAAATAAAACTTCTCCGGATTGCATCCGTAACATCTTTCTTAAACAGGCCGCTCTTTTTTTGTTGATAATTCCACTAACAATAGTTTTTGATAAATGTCTACTTAACGGTAAATATCAACAAATATGGCGTACTGCTATCGTCAAGCCGGTTTTCAAACAGAAAGGAAAGCGGACTGACTTCAGGAACTATAGACCCATAAGTATAACTCCTTCCATATCCAAAGTTATGGATCGCATAATTTTTTCAAATATCGTGTCCAAATGGTGTTCGAATATCTCCAAGAGCACGATCTAATCAGTCCCCTCCAATTTGGTTTCAGGCCGCGACATTCGTGCGAGCTTGCTCTTCTCAAGTCCCTTACTAATTTGCATGTACAACTGGATCGAAAGAGCTTCATCAGCTGTGCACTCATAGACTTCACATGAGCCTTTGATGCAGTTCCACTAACTCTACTCATACAGAACGTCGTGCGATTTGGAATATCCGGTTGTCTTTTAAATTTCTTGAAAATCTTTCTGGAAAATCGTGAGCAAAATGTACAGGTAGGTGAAGCGCGATCCTATTCATATGCAACTCCATCTGGAGTTCCTCAAGGGAGCTGCCTTGGACCTTTGCTTTTCCTTCTTTAAATTAATGACTTACCAGACGCTATCTGAAGAATGCAGCGTGACCATGTAAATTAACCAAAGTTTGCGAGCGGGACTCGATTGTGTAGCTGAGTGGGCAACTAAATGGGGAATAACAATATCCGAATCTAAAACAGTCGTTATGCGGATGGGTAAGAATCACCCAGAAGTAGAATCCTTTCTCAATGGGAAAGTTCTCAGCGAATCAGATCATATACGAGATTTAGGTATTGTGTACTCTAACACTCTGGACTACTCGCAACATATCCAGGATATGTGTCGTAAGGCGGGTATATTTATATGAGGTGCGGGTATATTTTAAGGACCTTCAAAGTCGAAAGATATCAGGCTGTATAAGCAAGTGTTCACGACATACGTTCGACCTCTTGTGTAGCTGAGATTGAATACTAATTGAATACTGCTCAGTCGTGTGGTCTCTTTACTTGAAAAAGGACATAGAAATGATTGAACAAGTTCAACGTCACTTCACGAAACAAGTTTGCAGGAGAGCCGGTCTACTGTTGATTTACGAAGAAAGCTCTTGAACGTCCCGAAACTGCATTCACGGCAAAAAGCTGGAGACTTACTAGCGACGTTCAAGATTCTCAACAATTTCACTTTAATTGACCCAAACTACATGTTTCATTTCAACAGCCATAACTATGGTACTAGATCTAACCCAAATGCACTCATAAAATCATTAACACGATCAGCTTTGCATTCTAATATATTATCATCCCGAGTAGTTGAGAGTTGGAACGACATACCTAATGAGGTCAGGGCATTTCAGACCAAAAATTCGATGAGTTTCCCTCTCACTCCCCCCTTCTTTCAGTCACCAAGTCGCCCGGTCAACTCACCCGAGAAAAAAATCTCAGCACAGCTATGACCATGAGATAATAAGTGATGGAAAGATACCCTCCTGAGGAACATTTGAACCCCGAGAATGGTGTTTTCCAACAGTGGTTAGCAACATGCTTCTGTGCTTGTCTTCAAAATCACCGAATGAAAGCAAAACATCTCGTTCAAACTCGTTTAGAAAACGATAAATCAAGCAACAACGTTTCCAAGTAATAAAGTTGAGAGATACAGTCATAGAACCAATTATAATATGGATACATACGCATTACATTTAATTCATTGATGGTTAAACGATAGCTTCGTGCTGAGCCTTGGCCTCCTCATTAGCGTCAAAAATCGGTTGAGAAAGTTTTCTAAAGCTTCGAGGAGCTTGTGAAGAATATAGATCGACAAAAAGACTCCTAGTCAAAGAAATACGCTTTTATACAATTGTATCCAGAAAATAAGGTCATAATTCTCTCAGGTGAACGAGTTCGCCTGGAAAATTGACAAAGAACGTGAAATACATATTAGCCCTGAAAAGACGAAAATCATTAAAAAGTAGCTTTCTATCCCAAAATAAAATTTAACTTGTGAAATTTTACAGTACGTGCTGCCATTCCCCCATCCTTCTTAGCTGCGTTACGTTCAGTTCATGACTACTACTCCGTCAATCTTCACTATGAGGCACTTCATTGTAGGGGTTAGTGTGCTTGACTGTGAGTTCGGATTCGTTCTGATGAGTAATTTTTCCCAAATTTTATTTTTGCATCAGAAAATTTTACATTAAAAAAACGCTTAGGATTAGTAAAAAGTTGGCTTAGGATTAGTAAAAAAAATCTACTTTAGCCGTCCAAAGATTTTTTTTTAGAAAGAGATTTTATTCATGAAAACTCCCTTCCCCCTTTTATATTTATATTTTCATTTTATCTAAATTTTTCAACGCAAAAACAGTTTCCAGAGAATTAATTAACAACTCATAAAGCGTGACATGATGAACATCATGTAAACAGTGGACAATGAAGTTCTCAAAAGAAAGAACATTTTCTTTTAATCAACAATATGAATATTGAATAACTCAGCCATACTTTCTAAAAATGATGATTTCTCCAGAAAACTTCTAAAGGCAGCGAAAGATGTATTCAGCAAAACTTCTCTAGGTAATTGAGCGAACATACGTGAAACTCTAAGAGTGAAATAATGGAAATGAGCCGCGTTTTTCGTACTTTTTACAAAAATGCAGCTAGGGTTGTACGCGTTGGTTTAATATGTTTAAAGATTCGGTCTCTTTCGATTATGGACAGGTTATTATAAATTTTCCAACCCATTTTCATGTCAGCTTGAATTCTTCTCAAATAAAGGGGCGAAAGATTGAGGCTAGCTAATCTATCTTTGTATGATGGGAGAGAATGTGGGTAATTGGAGTCGGAAAAACAACGATAGAAGACAATGCGTGTAAAGGATTTCAGAACTCTTTCAATCAATTTCATGTCTTTGGCAAAATATGGGTTCCAAAAGCTAGATGCAAATTCTAAGTGAGGTAAGACATATGTTTTAAAACATTTGACAAGTATCTGGGAATCGTCGATAGAAACTGCGTTGCTTTGGAGACCCTGTCAGTTACTGCTTGGCTTCGACGGAGAGACGATACGATTTGGATTCCGAGATCCCGCACTTCTGAGGAAGGGGTCAGAGGAACATCGTTGATTTTGTAGGCTGGGTGGAGAGTGCGAGAGCCTATGTGCAGATGAGTGCTCTTAGATGAAGAAAGAGTGAGATCATTAGAATTGCACCAATCATATACAGCATTCAAAGCCAATTGTAATTCATGACAGCGTTCAACGAAGTTTTCTTTCTTGTACGAAACATAAATTTTAACATCGTCAGCGTATGCTTGGTAACACACGTTCAGAAATGGTTCAAGAACGGAATTTAGATCAGATACGTAAAGAATAAAGAGAACGGGACCAAGAACCGATCCTTGCGGAACGCCTGATATCACTGGACGGGGAGTGGACATCTTGTCTCGCATACGGACAGAAAAAGTACGATTAGTGAGAAAAGATTCTAGCCAAAAGAGTAAGGGATCGGATATGCCGTAATGAGAACATTTGTAGAGAAGTTTGAATTTGCTGACAGTGTCGAACGCACGTGAAAAATCTAAATAGATAACATCGACAGTAGAGCCCTCACTAAGCGAACGACTCCAATCATCTTCACAAGCTAGCAAATTGCTAATTACAGGGTGTACAGAAAGTCCAGGTGCCCGATTTTGTCACTTGGCATCTTTTTTGTTTGGCGTAGCGGTCGTGTGATTTTTCGCTTGTATCTTGTTCATAATGTTGCTAACATACCCTGAAAAAATCAGAATGATAACTCTTTTCGTTTTCTGGTAACGCTCCCTGATATGGACCGATGCTACATTCTGCGCTTGAGCCAGTCCGGTCAAACTCAAAAGCACATCGCCAGAACCACTGGATTCGCCCGCAGCACCATTCAAAACACAATACGTCGCTTTCGTGAGACTGGTACGACGAATGACCGTCCCAGGAGCGGCAGACCAGTGACCGCGACCACTTCCTTCAACGTGAGAAACATCCGAGACAAGATTCGATATAACCCCAAGCAGAGTCTCAGGAAACTCGCGAAGGAGCTGAATATCTCGGCTAGTTCTGTTCAGACGATCGTCAAATCCCGCATTGGACTTCGCCCCATCAAGCTGCAGAAGACTCACACATTGACGGACCAGATGAAGGTGACCCGTCTTTGCAGATGTCGTGAACTGTCAAAGCGGTTCAATCCGGTGGACTGTTTGGATATTCTCTTCACCGATGAGAAGTTGTTCAATATTGAGCAGTCCTTCAACCAACAGAACGATAGGATTTGGTCGAAATCGGTCAAAGATGCCAATAAGAATGGCCGTTACGTCTCGAGAAAGGGCCATCCCGCTTCTGTCATGGTCTGGGCCGGGATTTGCGCGACTGGCAAGACTCCGCTCGTTTTCGTCGAGCAGGGAGTCAAAATGAATGCCAATAACTACCTGAACGACATTCTCATAAAGGAAGTACTTCCTTGGACCCAGGCTCACTTCGCGGGACGCAAATGGGCGTTCCAGCAGGACTCTGCGCCCGCCCACAAGGCTAAAGGGGTGCAAGACTGTTGCAAGACCAATTTCCCCTCCATGATCACATTCGCCGAATGGCCTCCGTACTCACCTGATTTGAATCCTCTGGACTTCTCTGTGTGGTCGGTCCTTGAGAGCAAGGCCTGTGCTTCCCCACACAAGAATTTGGAAAGTTTGAAGCGCGCCCTACAGAAGGCGTGGGATGATCTTGACGTCGCTTACCTGTCCACCACGGTGGGCGCCTTCCAAAAGCGACTCCGCGCCTGTGTCAAGGAGAAAGGAGGGCTGTTTTAAATTTGAAAACGAAATTATATCCCAAACTATTTGAATAAACTTTGATGAAAATTTTGTTTGATTTGCTCAATCCGTTAAGTTTTTATCGGAAAAACACTATGCACCTGGACTTTCTGTACACCCTGTACAGAGGCATTCTTTCTAAAACCATGTTGATTCACAGGCAAAATGTTTTATCGACTCAAGTGCTCAAAAATAGTTGATCTAACTAATCTTTCAATCGTTTTAGAAGCAGGTAAGAGAATAGCAATAGGTCTATATGAAGAGGGTATAGATGCATTCTTGCCTTGTTTCGGAATGGCTGTCACCAAAAGAATGTTTCCAGATAGTGGGAGTCGAACCAGTGTCCATACAAATATTATAAATGTGAGCCAAAGGAAGAGCAATAGAAGAAGCACATTTCTTGAATATAAGTTGAGGAATATCATCTGCCCCATGGCTGCCAGAATATTTCAGTTTAGAAAGAAAACGTTCAACTGTGGAAGGGAGAAACAATGAAGGACACATCTTAGGAGTGATGCGAGGGCAATACATAGGGGGAGGCAAGTGATTATTATGAGAGAAAGAAGATGCGAATTCGGATGCTAAAATTTCACATTTCTTACTAGAATCTACTGATATGTGACCAGATTGGTCAATGAGTTGGAGCGGAGGGGAAGGTTTAGATCTTGTCAGAGAGGCTGATAGAGATTCTGTGATCGAGATAATTTGGCCTTCTGGCAACTTCTATTCAACTTGTTGATTTGTTTCAATAGATCACAACTTGCTTTGTTATAGAGTAAACGAACAGCAGGAATACGTATGTTTCGAAAGAGAGCATCGCGATAGGCGATAAGCCTACATATATGGGGAGGAAAAACTAAATTAGAAGTGCGAGGAAAACGACTAGGAACATGTATAGAGATGGCTTCTTTGAGGATGGAAAGGAAACGTGAATAAAGATCATCTACTGAATGGAAAAGATCGAAAGAAGCTTCCCAATTAATAGCGGAAAGATGTGCATTAAGAGCATCAAAATCGGTTCTGCTATAGTCAGGCACAATGGTCGGAGAATGGAGCACAGCAGATGAATTAATTGAACATTCAAGTCCTGAGTGGTCACAAGACGTAAACGAAGGGATTACCCGACAATTAGAGAAAAGAGACGTCTGAGAAGTAATAAGCCAGTCAATACATCGATTAATTCGGGTTGGTTGTCGACAGAGGAAAGACAAATCTAGTGAAGTAACCATATCATTTAAAACATGATCTGAGAGAGTATTGGGGGGAGATAGAGCATCACAATTGAAGTCTCCTACGAGAACATACGGGTAATTAGTGGAAGAGAAAATATCCGACAAGCGATCACAAAATGAACGGGTTTGCTCGGTTGTAAAATGAGGTGGCCGATAACAAGCAACTAAACGGAAGAAGGTATTTGAGAGTAAAATGTCAATTGCGGTAATTTCATCCCGAGAAGTGGTGAAAGAAGCTTTTGTGAAAGTAATATAGTCTCTGATGACAATAGCGACACCACCGCCTCGAGAGTCGCGGTCTTTACGAATGATGTTATATGGTAAGGATCCAATTATTTCACTGTCAGCTATTCTAGAACTCAGCTACGTCTCAGATAGAGCTACAATATCTGGCTGTCTGTTTTCTAAAAATAGGCGAAATACGTCTAGCTTATTACGAACGGAACGCATATTGTAATAGAAAAACTTGAGAGAAGAAATAGGACCTGGACATTTTATCAGTTTGACCGGAGGGGGGCTGTGGCTGTAGATGACCGAGTTGATCGTGTGGACGCAGGTCCAATTGTTGTCAAACTGATAAAATGTCCAGGTCCTATTTCTTCTTTGTTGATCGTGTGGACGCAGGTCGCTTCCGCTCGTGACATCAGGCTTCCATCGAAGATGACAACATCTTTTCCTTCAGCGATCAGTTTTCTTTTCTCTTGTCGAAGCAAGTACTCTTGCTCTCTCATCTCTCGAGTCAGACTTGGCCGTATGTAAATGGATTTGAAACAAGGGTTGTGACGTAGCGAAGTCGTCTGGCTGAGGAAGTGTCTCTGGTGGGTTTTCGTCGGGAAGATCACTTTGAGAAGTCTTGGATAGGTATGATCATTTCTTCTGATGCCCATGCGGAAGTGAGCGATCCCTGATACAGCAAAGAGCGATCCCTGATACAACAATGAGCGATCCCTGATACAGCAAGAAGAGCGATCCCTGATACAGCAAGAGCGATCCCTCATACAGCAAGAGCGATCCCTGATACAGCAATGAGCGATTCCTGATACAGCAAGAGCGATCCCTGATACAGCAAGAGCGATCCCTGATACAGCAAGGAGCGATCCCTGATACAGCAACGAGCGATCCCTGATACAGCAACGAGCGATCCCTGATACAGCAAAGGGGGCCCCCTTCCCCTCTTTAGGGCCCCCTTCCCCCCTCCCCCCCCTTTGCTTAGGTAGGGCCCTCTTTCTCCCTCCTTCCCCCTTTAGGCCTCCCCTCCCTTCCATGCTCAGGTAAACCCCCCTCCCCCTCCCCCCTTTCCTTTCCCCGAAATTTATAAAGATAATTTAAAAAGAAAGGAAAAGAAAAGAAAGAGAAAGAAAAATGAAAGAAAGAGAACAAGCAAGAAAAAAGAAAGAGAAAAAAATAAGAAAGAGAAAGAAAAAAGAATTCAATAGAGCCAGGCCGTGTTTTAGGGCAGCTAAGCCGTTTTGCCGTGTGGCCGTATGGTGGGATGCACTGTAAAATTTCACGAGTTTAAAATTTTGGGCATGAATTATTGGTCCACCATTTAAAAAGAAGTGTCACCAAATAAAATAGTAACGTACACCAAATAAAATGGTACCATCCACCAAATAAAATGCTACCATCCACCAATTAAAATGCTTACCTCCACCAAAATAAAATGCTCAACTCCACCAAATAAAATGCTTACCTCCACCAAATTTTGTGGGCACGTCCACCAAATTTTTTTCTCTTGTGAACTTCATCACGGCAATTTTTCTCACCTGACACCAACCTGTATGGTTTTTTTGCTCACCAAATTTAAAGCCCACCAATTTTTTCTCAGAGAGCAGAAAAAATAACATTTAGTGTCAGGTGAGAAAAAATGCTGTGGTGAATTTAACGAAAAACAATTGGTGGACTCTAAATTTGATGGAAAAAACAATACAGGTTGGTGTCAGGTGAGAAAACAATGCCGTGGTGAAGTTCACAATAAAAAAAATTTGGTGGACGTGCCCACAAAATTTGGTGGAGGCAAGCATTTTATTTTAAGGAGATAAGCTTTTTTTGGTGAGGGTAAGCATTTTAATTGGTGGATGGTAGCATTTTATTTGGTGGATGGTACCATTTTATTTGGTGTACGTTACTATTTTATTTGGTGATATTTCTTTTTAAAGGGTGGACCAATAATTTTTCCCCTAAAATTTTGGAGAAATAATAAAAGCTTCAACTTTTCAAAAGAGCGCTTTACTCAAAAATACAGTAGCTATTTGAAAAGATGGGCATGACTACTTTCAGAAAAAGTGGAGACGGTTTTCACCTTATTAATCTGAAAAAACTGTTTATTTCATGTTCATTTTGTGTATCATTGTTCAACAAGTTCGCTTTCAAAGTTTCATTCTAAATAATTTTTGAGTTGTAGAACATCAGCCTGTTAGTGTAACAGCGTTTCTTAAAAACGGGGATAATGACAACTTTCCCAGGTTTTAGTTGTTTTTTTAAAAATAAAAGTTATCGAGTTTACAACAATGTTTTATAATGTTTTAGGGATGAAAAAAAGTTATCGCTGAAGATTTCATAGTACTATTGTTAAAGTTTTGGCTCTTATTCCCTCGAAGAATTCGCTTCCAGTAACGCTTCGCTGCAAACTGCCATTTTTTTCATTATTAACCTTGGAATTATCTTTTGCACTCAAGGGACTTTCCCCTACCAGAAGTTCAATGGGTCATACGTCTGACTTTCAAGAGAGTACACTTGCATATATAGGGTGCTAAAGAACCACTTTTATTCGCATCATTTTTCGATATTGATTTTGAGCCATTGAACTCATCTGACTCGTTGAACCTTTGGAACTTTTTCTCTTCAGCACCAGAAGTATGACTCATGGAACCTCTGGGAGAGGCACAAAAGTGAAAAAGTGCCAAACCTCTGGAAGGGGGTGTCCCTAAAATGCAAAAGTGCCCAATAAGGAATCGAACTCAAGCGCGAAACCCGAAAAAACTTTTTATTGCCCGGCCTCCCACCCACTTTTTTGACAAATTTAAGTGACCTATCTTCTTCACTGTGTCCGTTGTTCAGGGAATGGCGAAAAGACTCACCTACCGCCGAAGGCTATCCTACAATACTTCCTCCAATAAAGTAAAGGTCTCGAAAACTCCAGGAGGTCGATTGGTTTACCTCTACCGCAAAAAGAAAGGCTCAGTTCCGAGATGCGGTGACACCGGCGTCCCTCTCAAAGGAGTAAGTAGTTTTTTCTCACGTGCGGAGTTTCGCAGTCTTGGATTATCTCTATGATGGATTATCTCTATGATTTTTTTAAACGATTTTACACTTTACTTGGAAGGGCTTTTTTAATGTGTTTAAACCAAAGGTTAAATAGTGATCGGTCCCGTCGGCGGATACATGTACACACACTATTGACGAAAAACTCCCTCTCTTTTCTTACCCTTTTCCTTCATCTCCTCTTCTTTTTTCCTCAAAAATTTGAGCGGCGGATACATGTAAACCCAAATTGGTGGCTCCATTTAACCCCTGGTTTAAACTACTGTAGTTTTTATACCATCTTCTCTATTTTTTGACAATTTTAGTAATTGAATCGAGCAAAAATGAGAGAATTTTTTCCATGCGTTCTCGTTCCTAAGCCGTAAGCCTTGTTAACATTTGCCTAAGCCAATTAACTTGATAAAACTACAATATTTTGGCTAATTATTCCATACGGCATCGTTAGAATACATTTTTTATTTAAGCCTAAGCGAAAAAAAACCAGTGAAAAGTAACCTGACCAACATAAGAAGAAAAATTAATGTATGACACTCAAGGGTTAAATAGTCATGTCAGACCTTCTGTCCGCGGGCCTCTTTTTTTTTTAATCCTAAGGGGGCGCCTAATGTGGAAATTTTTTTCCGCTTCTGGTGGGCGTCTGTACCTTTTTCTTGCACACTAAAAACCCCTAATGACTTCGAAAAAAGTACCCCAACCACTCGGGCTCAGCAAATGTCGGACTGCAAAATTTCACAACTTTTTTTTACTTTTGCCAGTCTTTTTTTAACTTTTGAAATTCTTTTTGAGTTTTTTTTAAAAAATATATTTTTTAATGGGCACTACTGCAGTTTAAGTGGCAGCGCTCGTGGGCTTTAAACGCTTCGGTTTCAATTCTTTTTTCATAGATGTTCGTTTTGAGCATCAAGGACTCTGGTTCTTGCAATTCTTTTTTTTTTTTACAAAAAAAATATTTTCAAAAAAAATTTGGGCTCAACGGCCCTAAAGGGGGGAAGGGGGGCCCTAAAGAGAAAGGGGGGGAAGGGAGTTTTCATGAATAAAATCTCTTTCAAAGAAAAAAATCTTTGTAGATTAGTACCAACTTTTTCCTAATCCTAAGCGTTTTTAATGTAAAAATAATGTTTTGCAGTCGCAACATCAGGTTATTTTTTCATTTTTAAAACCTTTTTTTTTTTAGCTATTAGAGATGAATTTCTACATTTGTATACAGATATAAACCACACTAAAGAAAAAAAGTTTTTGCTGGAAGTTTTGTTTTTTTTTCTGAAATTTTTTTTTTCAAGAACCAGAGTCCCTGATTCAATTCAATTCTTTATTCCAGTTGTACATGTAGAAGTTATGACAATGGATGACTGCCACGGATGTGGGATCAGTGTTTAAAAAAAACAAAAGAAAATATAAGTGCTCAAAATGATATTCTGTGAAGAAATTTTCCGAAACCAAAGCGTTTAAAGCCCACGAGCGCTGCCACTTAAACTGCAGTAGTGCCGTTTAATGAAAGATTTTGTTAAGACTAAGTTTACTAAAATAAGTTTTTTTTAACCGAAGTTTCTGACAAAAAGTACGAGGTAATTTTAAATCAAAACTCAAATTCGGCACTTTTGCACTTTAGGCCCTCCCAGAGGTTCCATGGGTCATACTTCTGACTCATTTACATTTTCAAAAAAGTTATTTTTACATTAAAAAAACGCTTAGGCTTAGTAAAAGTTAACGCTAACGAGGCCGTACGGCTTAGGCTATCGAGACCATATCAAGAAAATGACCCAAAAACTACCCATGGAACCTCTGGGAGGGGGGGAGCTGAAGTGCAAAAGTTCCTTGATCTCTTATTCTAATTTGTTTCATTTTTATCAGGCCATTACAAGCGCGGTCTTCTGGCCTCCTGGTCTTTCAAGTTCTTGGGCCTTTAACAAATTTCTCACTTGTTCGCTCCTTCGTCAAACTTCTCATACCGTAATCAGCTCACCTAAATGCAATTTACTAGTCCCGTCACTATATGTTTGATAAGGCTTCGTTAGCCTAAGCCGTGCGGCCTCGTTAGCGTAAACTGTTACTAAGCCTAAGCGTATTTTAATGTAAAAATATCAATTAACACGAATTCAACAACACACGAAGTTTGACAAAAATGTGAACAAACTAGTGAACTGCATTTCGGTGAGCTGAATACAGTATGAGAACTTTGACAAAAGGGCATGCCACCGAATAAAACATCAGCCGATACTCCCCTATACTTTGTAATGTCGAGTCGAGGCGCCATTAAAATAGCCTCTTGCCCTTCTCCGGTTAACGAATTGGTCTTGCGAAGAGGATCGCCGACTGCGGTGCGAGTGTAGACGGAGAAAATTTCTCCGTACTGAAAAGGATCCTCACCAAACTATCCCAAAAGACTCCCCTCGACAGGACCTATGGGCAAACAACAACAACAAAAGAGCGCACAAGGGATAACTTTAGTATTGTCCAAGTTGTTGAATCACCGAAAATTCTTTCGTAATTCACAGGAAATATAGTAAATCGCAGAAAAAGGTTATTTTCGGTGCTTTTACAGAGGCCAGTAGGCAGAAAGACCGCCGATAAATGCATTTTCTCAGACAGATTAAACGAGCAGTTTTGAATAGCAGTTTTGAATCTTTTTCATGAGTTTTTTCTCCCCTTTTTTTTGTTAAAAATTTTTGTTACAAATTGTTGTTACAAATTTGTTCAATCGTTGAGAAAAAGCCGCTTTTTGGCTAAATTTTTTCGCTCATTTGCGTAAATGGTTCTTTACTGAGTCCGTATGCACGTAAACACAGTTGAAATGTTCCCTGGAAACAGTTTTCAGGGAAGATGTTTTCAAAATAAAAGTTTTCTTGGTAAACGGCTTTTCGGAGGATAATGGTGATTGGTATGCACGAACTACAGATAATATTTGCTAGTAAATATATCAAACTTTAGCATAGCTCACCAAACTTGATCAATTTCTCCCAGTCGTCAGCCCAGTATCCCATAAAAAGTTTTTTACAGATAAAAAATATAACTGATTCACGTAGAGGAAGATATATGGAGTGCATATAAAATTACCGGCCTAAAAATCATTAAAGATAAATTTGTTGGTGGGACGGGTATGATTGGGTGGAACGGAGAAAAAACATTTGTTGTTGCCCCCCCCCACTTCCCTCCTTGTACAAGGATCGCACCCCCACTTCCCTCCTTGTACAAGGATCGCCCCCCCCCCCACTTCCCTCCTTGTACAAGGATCGCCCCCCCCCCCACTTCCCTCCTTGTACAAGGATCGCCCCCCCCCACTTCCCTTCTTGTACAAGGATCGCCCCCCACTTCCCTCCTTGTACAAGGATCGCCCCCCCACTTCCCTCCTTGTACAACAATCGCCCGGTCGCCCGCCCGGAAAAGTTTTTTCAGCACATCTTGGTGAGCTATGCAACTTTAGGCGGGATTAATTGTCTTCCAAATGTATTTGAAATTTTTTAAATTTCAAGCTCGTTTTTGAATTTAAAATACGGAGACGTACATTCCCGGTGGATGTTCGCTGTTTGCATTTTTATGGGCTCAATTGACATTCAGTTTTAAAAATGCCCGAGGTTTTAAAAACAGGGGGTTCTTTAGTGTGTAAGAAAAAGGTACAGACGCCCGCCAAAGGCGGAGAAAAGTTTTTTTACAGAAAGCTTCCATATTATGATTTATTAGAAACAGAAGCCCCTCCCCCCTCCAAAAAAAATTTTTCGTTCCACTTTAGGGTCCCCCTTATGATTTGGAAAAACAGAGGCGGGCCGACAGAAGGTCTGACATGACTATTTAACCCCTGCTCTAAAACTTGGATATTGAAGCATGGCGATCGGCATAATAAGAAATTACTATTTGCTTGGAAGAGCTGTAGGGAAATGAAAAATTCCCACATTTGTATGGTTGACATGATACTTTGATGGCGAACTTTTTGAAGTTCAATTTTCGAGATTCATTTCACTCTTCCCAGTTCTAAAAACAAATTGATCGTGTTCCAGATCGTCGCAGCACGTCCCCGAGCTCTTTCTCGCTATGAGCACAAGGCAAAGACAGTCACCCGAACTTACGGAGGATGTCTATCCGCCAATGCCGTAAAGGTTCAACTTTATCTGGGAAAGATATGATTTACTTATCCAACGGACTAAAGCCTACGCGCGCGATTATTAAGAAAAGGAATTCAACCAAAGAAATAATATAATTAACTATTAAATAAATATTTCAAGTACTCATGCTTCAATTGATCTATTTAACTGTCTATGTCCTGAAATAAACTTAAAATGATAATGTTTAAAGTTTGTGTTTAACTTAGTTCCATTGTAAACCGGCGCCCCACTGCCAAAAGCCTCTTTGGTGCCTCACACCAAAACACAGTCCATGTCTTTGAAGCTCATTCTTCCTTCTCTCATCTTCCCGACCCATTCTGTTTATGGAATAAACAATATAATACAAAAAACAGGGAAAAAGACTAGCGCTAGTTTTGGTTAGATGCCCGTGGTCGTATGTACCATAGCTCATCAAGCTTGATAAATTTCTCCCGGTCACCCGCTTGGTTTCCCATATTTCTTACTGGTAATGAAAATATAAAAGACGTTGATACAAAAAAAAACTAAGTGTTCCTCAGATAACATAAATTCGAATGCTAAACTCCGGCCCCGGGCACGAAATAAAAGAATGAAGGGAACTCGGACCAAAATATTTGTTGACTCCCACCCTTCCCCGGTCACCCTCCATATGGAAACATTTTCAGCACATCCTGGTGAGCTATGTATGGTATGTACAATCATTATTTCAGCATTATTAACATCATCTCTAAAAACAGTTTTTATTATTAAACTAGAGTTTTACTCTCAGTTGAGGTAGAAAACAACAAAAAAACTTGTTAATCGAAGTATTGACTTTGATTGACGACTTATTTTTTAAAGACGGAGTATATCTGTAAACAATTCAGAAACAGAGCGTAGAAAGTTTTTATCTTTATTTTGTAAAGGTTGAGTCTGATGAGAATTTGTTATACTTTCTGTTGATAGCAACCAAATTTGAATCCCATTTTCTAATTCATTCAAGCAATGTCGTCCATATCTCAGGAACGCATCATCCGCGCTTTTTTGGTGGAAGAGCAGAAAATCGTCGCTAAAGTTCTCAAGGCAAAGAAGGCCGCCGAAAAATAAGCAATTGCTTCTTGTTATTGTTTAATTACATTGTTTGTTTACAATAAATGGTTCATTCATGCTCGACCCTAAGGCAATGTTATTACAAGAGGAGGGGAAGACTATTATATGTAGTAATAGTAGTTCATCGCACATAATATAACGCACATCATAAAGAAAGGTAAAGAACCGAATAACTCCAAACACAAGCGTATCACTTTGGCTAAATTGAGAAAAGTTGATAAAAAACAAATCAGAGATAATTTTTAAAAAAGGCGGTAAAACTGAAACAAAGCTCATTTCATCTTTTTCTTTTCGAAAAACAATACCTAATTTGAATGACATTATTATGCTAGAGTTGACGATTTCGACCGGAAGACTTCCAGTTTTCGACGACCCTAACCGGGAGTTTGTTTCGATGGCTCACAGTTCTAGATTTAGGCATTACTAGTGTCAATGAATGAGATCCAGTGTTATAATCATGAGACTGAATTCGGAAAAAAAAGATTGACAGTTCAATGGAGTGCGGTTCGTTATAATGTTGTAGACGGTCATCAAATCCTTCTTCCATCTTCTAACTTCCAATTTATCCAGTCCCATTTCCTTGAGTCGTTAGGTATAAGTCATTTGAACTCCTGGGGTCGTATCCACTATGTCACACAATACTCCCACATTCATCGAGTTAAAGTTTTTTTCTGAATTGATTTTCAATTGACTCATGATCAAGGAATTTGACTTCGGACCTATTTACATAAGTGTACTCTTGTTCCGTTGGAGCAAGAATCCGTATGTGCGTTCCATTTAACGATTCCAGTGATTTCATAGAAGCTACAAAAATAAAAATTGTTTGCTTATGGACTGTTACAATTAAAAAAACAGCGAAAAGCTTTAACAGGCCGTTGATTTATAACAGTCCATTTTGAGAGTAATAAACTCTCCGACGACTTGATGTTCTTCATCGGTCGGTCATGTGACGAACTCATTACACCTCCTTGATACAAGCTCACATACTTCATGCGTTATTCTTGAGACACTGGACTGTGCACAGCGTGCCGCGTCGCCTATGTGGATTTGAAACCCATTGTTGGCAAGAGTTGAAAGAGCTACTGCCAGTCGTCGAGGTGGTAACAGCGCTTTTGCTCTTCCTGTGTCGGTTTGCAAGTCATTCTCGAACAGTGCAAGCAGTTTGAAGAACCCATGACGCGTGAAGCGGAACCTTTTACGAAAAAAAGTGTGTCGAATGGATTTGCGCGGTTTCGGTACACTCTTAGAACTCGCAAAGCATTCTTTTCTAGCTCGAGATCCAAATCTTTCAGTACCGAAAACATAATATATCAATAGAAAGAAGATTGATGGTGTTATCAACATAAATAGAAAGAAGAAAATTATTTTTAAATTAGAAAAAACAATAAATTATTTACATTAAATGATGAAATTGCATACAAAAAAACGTTCAATGCAAATTGTTTTCGAATTCCCAAATTACCGTAACTCTCCTGCACACATTATTCAAATAACCTGCGAACTCAAACTACTGAACCGAAAGTGACACCCTGCAAAATAACGCTCTGTAAAGTATCGCTCTGCAAAGTGTCCGATGCAAAGTGAACAGTGCAAGGTAACGCTTTGCAAAATGACCGGTGCGAGTTGACGCACTGCAAAGCGACGCTCTGCAAAATAACGTGTTACCGTATATTTCCAGGAAATATGAAGAACAAATATTTTTTTAAACGCTGAAAAGCCTAATATGATTCATCAGTTTAAATAGAAGCATGGTTCCAAGAACGCACTTGAGTGCATTGAATGTAGTGACTGAGCTTGGATGCTGAAATGAGCAGGGTTAGCCAGTAGAAAAGTTCTGCGCGAAAGCAGTGTTTTAAATCTTTAGATATAGAACACTTGAAAAGGAAGTCAAGGAGCAAAATTTCTTGGGCATACGTTATATGTTAGTTTTTGATAATGTATTGTTGTAAGAAGTGAATAGAACAACAAACACTTTCAAGATATCTGATCAAGGTGAAGTTAAATACTTTTGTTTGTATGAGCCAAGAGGGCCTGAAAGAATCGTAAACATTTCTGCAATAGTTCTAAACAAATTTAGTGGAATTGAAGTTACAAGAATAATTCAGCGATGAAGCCCATGAGGACCAGCTCAAAGTATAATATGAAAACTGAGCTCAAGTGGGGTACTCGTTCTGTGAGGAGATCTAAGTATGTACGCTTTTTAATCAAGAAGAGCAATTCTCAGGGATGCCAGTAGAGTTCAGATAATGAATAGGTTTTGTTTTACACGCTTCAATACTTTGCAGTGGGTCTTTTTGCGTTGGTAATAACGGGACTTGGTAAAAGTGTCTCGTTCAACATTAGCGTGGCCATCTCAGCTCTATCGTGTGCGCTGGCTCTATAGGGAAAATCTTCATAACATTCAAGTTTTATAAACGTTGAATGATTGTTCCTTTTAATGATAATAAGCAAAGCGGAGAGGTTGAGTCACGGTGTTTCAGTCGCGTTGGTCACAAAGGTGCAGCGTAGCTGAGCAGCGTTGGTCACAAAGATGCAGCGTAGCTGAGCAGCGTTGGTCACAAAGATGCAGCGTAGCTGAGCAGCGTTGGTCACAAAGATGCAGCGTAGCTGAGCAGCGTTGGTCACAAAGATGCAGCGTAGCTGAGCAGCGTTGGTCACAAAGATGCAGCGTAGCTGAGCAGCGTTGGTCACAAAGATGCAGCGTAGCTGAGCAGCGTTGGTCACAAAGATGCAGCGTAGCTGAGCAGCGTTGGTCACAAAGATGCAGCGTAGCTGAGCAGCGTTGGTCACAAAGATGCAGCGTAGCTGAGCAGCGTTGGTCACAAAGATGCAGCGTAGCTGAGCAGCGTTGGTCACAAAGATGCAGCGTAGCTGAGCAGCATTGGTCACAAAGATGCAGCGTAGCTGAGCAGCGTTGGTCACAAAGATGCAGCGTAGCTGAGCAGCGTTGGTCACAAAGATGCAGCGTAGCTGAGCAGCGTTGGTCACAAAGATGCAGCGTAGCTGAGCAGCGTTGGTCACAAAGATGCAGCGTAGCTGAGCAGCGTTGGTCACAAAGATGCAGCGTAGCTGAGCAGCGAATATGAACGTAAACCGTCCCCGACCTTTCTTGATGAAAAAAGTTATCGTTTTTAATTTTCGGTTGAACGAATGGGCAAAGGAGACACCTGCTTTATAGAAGGAAAGCGCGTATGAAGTGTCTTTTGATCACTCGATTAACAGAAGTTGAACTGAAATTGACTCGGGAAGGAGCGCTGCTTATATGTAATAGATCATTAATATTAATTTGGAAGTACGATGTTCAGGTTTATAGCTTTTAGCGTCTTAAAGTGTCACAATAGCGTCTCAGAATCACACATTAGAATCTCGAGGAACAAAATGTGTGATGTTATATAGTGAATGTATTAAGAACAAGTATTGTTTAGACAAATGCATTTTGTAAGAGTATTGTATAAGCAAAAAGATTTTAAGTATGGATTTGAGAATTTCTGTTATAAATAGCTTGAATCTTTTCAGTTGTACAGAATGACCTCATGGTTTTTTCACTGCTCTTTTCGTTTATGTACACGAATAAAACGTTACAAACACCTCATGGTTTGTTCACTGCGGGAAAGGTTGAATACCTCTAAGGAGAAACTACAGCAAAAAGTGTAAAGCGAAGTCGGTCAGCTGACGGACATATCATCCTGTACTGGGAATAACCAAAGCATGATCAGCCAGGAGAAACGGTTAACTGAAATTTAGAAATTACTTTTGTGAAGAACTGCAATATGTTTTTTCCTCAAAAATTGAAAACTCTCGTCTAATCCCGCTTCCGGTTAAAGGCTAAACGGGAAGTTTTCCAAAGAACATTAACAATGATAAACAGTAAGACAAGTTTTCTCAGTGAATGATTTCAATAATAATAAGCAAACTCTGCTTGTTTTTGGCTCTAACAATTTGGACGGGGTTGAAATCGGCGCGGTTGATTTTGACGTGGTTGATGTGGATGCATTTGATATTGCGGCGTTCGTTGTGGACGCGATTGATTTTGACGGGGTTGGAATCGACGCGGTCGATTTTTACGGGGTTGAAGTGGACGCGGTTGATGTTAATTCAAGGATTTGCTGGATTTCGTTGTCTATCGATGTCTTTTCGGGCATGGTAGAAGTCATCGCTTTTACAGATGCGGAGGACGAAGTTGTTGTAGTTACAATTGGAGCATCTGTTAGTTTCAACCACTTCAAGGGACCTTTTGATAAACTTTTTAATTGAACAGTAGGATAATTTGGACTAAGGATACAAGAGACAAAAAATAAGAAAAAATTCCTGACTTTTAAGCTGAAGAATTTTGAATCTTTTATCCAAAAGCTTTCGTGATTCTTTAAAAACAGAGATAGTGAATTTGAATGTCAGAATGTTTTTGGAGTTCTGTTCGATAAGGTTTGAAAGTTATTTCTCCCATATTAGGGGTACTTTTTACATTTTTACCAAAAGAAAAATGTTTTAAGCAAAGAAGGCAGATAAGATATCGAAAACAAAGTATTTTATTCATAGCTTACTAAAATACTTTTTTCAATTCCATGTTTCGTGTTGCTAGTAAAATTCTTTGTTTCATGGTTTCCCTACTCATTATCATTTCGGTAACCTTTGGGGAGAATCTCGAGACCAGGGGGACACATGGCTCCTCCCGTGGTCGCTTTCACATAAAGTCGAAAACTGTCCAAGAACCCGGGGACGGGAAGACTGGAGTGAAGACGGCACAGAGACGAAGAAAACGTGAATGAAGTGCACGAAGGGTTCTTAAGCTCATTCATTAAAAAAATTTCTCGCAAACTCAAAAAGTAAAGTTCCTTTCAGATATTTAGAATCTTTTTTAGTTCAGATTTGAAGATACGGCGTGAATTCTGATGGGAAAGACAAGATCGTTTAGCTTATCGAATGTACAGAAAGTCCAGGTGCATAGTATTTTTCCGATAAAAACTTAAGCAAATCAAACAAAATTTTCATCAAAGTTTATTCAAATAGTTTGGGATATAAATGCGTTTTCAAATTTCAAACAGCCCTCCTTTCTCCTTGACACAGGCGCGGAGTCGCTTGTTGAAGGCACCCACCGTGGTTGACAGGTAAGCGACGTCAAGATCATCCCACACCTTCTGTAGGGCGCACTTCAAACTTTCCAACTTCTTGTGTGGGGAAGCACAGGCCTTGCTCTCAAGGACCGACCACACAGCGAAGTCCAGGATTCAAATAAGGTGAGTACGGAGGCCATTCGGCGGATGTGATCTTGCACCAGTCTTGCACCACTTTAGCCTTGTGGGCGGGCGCAGAGTCCTTCTGGATCGTCCATTTGCGTCCCGCGAAGTGAGCCTGGCTCCAGAGAAGTACTTCCTTTATTAGAATGTCGTTCAGGTAGTTATTGGCATTCATTAACGAGCTGAGTCTTGTCAGTCGCGCAAATCCCGGCCCAGACAATGACAGAAGCGGGATGGCCTATTCTCGAGACGTAACGGCCACTCTTATTGGCATCTTTGACCGATTTCGACCAAATCCTATCGTTCTGGTGGTTGAATTACTGCTCAATATTGTACAACTTCTCATCGGTGAAGAGAATATCCAAACAGTCCACCGGCTTGAACCACTTGGAAAGTTCACGACATCTGCAAAGACGGGTCATCTTCATCTGGTCCGTCAATGTGTGAATCTTCTGCAGCTTGATGGGGCGAAGTCCATCAACTAGCCGAGATATTCAGCTCCTTCGCGAAACTAGCCGAGGTATTCAGCTCCTTCGCGAGTTTCCTGAGACTCCACTTGGGGTTATATCGAATCTTGTCTCGGATGCTTCTCACGTTGAAGGAAGTTGTCGCGGTCATTGGTCTGCCGCTCCTGGGACAATCATTCGTCGTACCAGTATCACGAAAGCGACGCATTGTGTTTTGAATGGTCCTGCGGGCGAATCCAGTGGTTCTGGCGATGTGCTTATGAGTGTGACCGGACTGGCTCAAGCGCAGAATGTAGCCTCGGTCCATATCAGAAAGCATTACCGGAAAACGAAAAGATATATCATTCTGATTTTCTCAGGGTATGTTAGCAACATTATGAATAAGATACAAGCGGAAAATCACACGACCGCTACGCCAAACAAAAAAGATGAAAAGTGACAAAGTCGGGCGCCTGGACTTTCTGTACACCCTGTAGAATCTTTTTTGGTTCAGATTTGAGGATACGGCGTGAATTCTGATGGGAAAGACAAGAACGTTTAGCTCATCGAATCATCATCGCCTTGATATCTTTAAAACTGTCTGAGTTTGGGACCTAATAAAATACCGACTCACCAAGGTTTTCATATTAATTTCATTTTGATGTGTGAATTGGATTTCTCGTGTTTGCTTCTGAATGAATTAACAAACCCTTTCACACTCCTCAGCACACTCGTGAATACTGAAATTGATCCCCGAGAATATAGAGCCGAAAATTTTCAAATTCAGGGATCGGTCATATCTTGAAGCGGACGCTATTGAGCCCTGAAATGCAGCAATAATGTTTACTTACTATGCTGGTAATCGAAAAAATTATCTTCCTTTTAGAGATATTCTATTGGTGTTCTTTTTTATTCATCTAGTATGTATGTTGTGGTACCACCCTATCACATGTTTACTTGCTGAGCTCACCACGATTGAGGCTTGTATTATACATAATATGACTTCGAAAAAAACTGCAAAACAATATTATACAATTCAAAAGTTTCACGGTAGTAAAAGATAAGTGGCTTGATGATAGAGCACAATTTTTTAAATTTCAATTTAAACGCTTTATCAAGATCAACAAGCCACATCGGGGATATAACATCATCGATTATGGGATCTGTAGCGACATGATACGACTCCACTCCTCAGCGTTCTCTGCCTTCCTTAGGAATTGAGGACCAACGGCTTTCATATTCATATTCATATTCTTTATTCCGTGCACAAAAAAGGTTGGGGGTAATTGGAAAAGAAGAATAAAAGGGAGCGAAGCACGGACTGGTTCTGCCTGGTAAAAGCCGGCACCTGAAAGGCTGTTGGTCAGTGGTGCAGTGGTACTTTACATTAAGATATTTAATTAAAAGTCAATTTGGGAACTGTTTTCGTTGCAATATCAAGATAAAAAACTTTTAGTCTTTCACAATCGGTTTCGGAAGAAGTGAACTACTAAGGCTAACGGCAAACGCATCACTATTAGTTATTGAAACTGTTTCATAGGGTAGGTTGTTCCATACATTAATGGCTCTAGAGGCAAAGGTTGATTTATTAGACATGTTTTTGATTTTAGGAAGTGATAATCTCAAACAATGAGTATTTTTCAAGTTCATAGAAAGAGGAGATATTTTGAAAAGAGATAAGTAATCTATTTTTATATTGGAATGTACACATTTATGTAAAAATACAACGTCATGTACTATTCGCCTGTATTCAAGTGATTTTAATCCTAAAATTGAAAGACGTTGAGAATAAGTCAGGTCCGATTGACCATTTCTTTGTAAAACTCTTCTTGAAAAATATCTTTGAACATGCTCGATATCATTAATTTGGCCAATCAAAATAGGCGACCAAATTTCACTACCATATTCTACAATGGGTCTAATATAAACAGTGAATGCGCGAGTAAGAACTGGTAAAGAAGTAGTTTTGAACGCTTTAAGGAAACGATTGACTAATGACTCAGCATTTTTTTGTTTTAGGGAAATATGCTCGTGATAAGAAAGTTTATTGTCGGTCACAACTCCTAGGTCTTTGATAACATCAGAAACTGGAAGGATTTGATTGTTTAACAAGTAGCTAGTGGGAGAATGTTGTTTACCAAAATGGACTACAGTAGATTTGGTAATAGATAACTTGAGGTTCCATTTATCACACCAAGAAGATATTACAACTAAGGCCTCTTGAAGGTCAGACGAAAGGTTAGGGACTACAGCAAATAGTTTTATATCATCAGCAAACATGCAGAAGCGTATAGTAGAAGGAATAATCAACTTAATGTCATCAATGAAAATAAGAAACAAAAGGGGACCTAGTGTAGATCCCTGAGGAACCCCGCTTACCATAGGAACAGGGGGGGACATAACATCATCCACGATAACTTGTTGAGATCTGTCTTTTAAATAATTTATTAACCAAGCTAAAAGTTTACCGGTAATCCCAATTGCTTCTAATTTTACAATTAGTAATCTATGATCAACGCTGTCGAAAGCTTTCGAAATGTCCAGAAAAATAGCATCAACCGAAAAACCATTACTAAGAGCATTGAAAATGTAGGAATGAGATTCAGCAAGGGCAGTTATAGTAGAACGGGCCCGGCGAAAACCAGTTTGAGATGGTGAAAGAATATTATTTTGTTCTAAATAGGATGTAAGAGAATCATAAAGTATTTTTTCCATAACTTTCGAAACGGAAGAAGTTAAAGAAATAGGGCGGTAGTTTAAGACCGATGAAGTTGATTTGCTTTTATGAATTGGTTTTACGATCGCCGTACGCCAGGTATTTGGTACAATTCCTGTTAAAAGGCTGTTGTTAAATAGAATTTTGAGTGGCTTAATGAGAGCGAATTTACATTTCTTCAAAACTAAGTTGGGAATATTATCGGGAGTGGTATTGACTTTATTTTTTAGAGAGTTAAGAGCTTTTAAGATCATTTCATCCGTAATTGTTTCAAGAGTGAATGATGTAGAACACTGCGGTATTTCCAATTCAGAAAGGGGGGTAACCGATGGAGATGAGAAAACGGATTCAAAATGAGTGGCGAATTCAATAGCTTTCTGTAATGGGTTTATAATTGTTTCGCCTTGATGACTTACAAGAGCAGGGATTGAGTGAATTTTCTGTTTAAATCTATCATTACAATAAGAATAAAACTTACGGGGATTTTTAGAAGAAAGTAAGCGAGATTCTTTCAGAGTTTCGAATTCTTTGACAAAGTCGTCCCTCCATCTCATAGCAGGGCGACCTTTCGTTCGCTTTGGCCCACGCGGTTGCCACTCTAGAACAGCACGCGCCCACCGACTGGGGTCGAGCCTCGCAATTCGACCTACCCAACGACACCTCCTTTCACGGCAGATTCTGACCACGTCCTTTATGCCCGTCTGACCGCGCACCCACTCGTTAGTCCGCCTGTCGAGTAACGAGCACCCCAGCATAGAGCGCTCCCATCTACGCTGCGCCACAGCCAATTTGTTCTCAAGTCTTTTTGAAAGGGTCCAGGTCTCCGAGGCATAGATTAGAGCGGGCAAGACAGCACCTTCGAAAGGCGCCTCTTGAGAGACATTGGGACCATTCTTGCCGCGAACAGGCTACGGTATCTATTGAAAGTGAAATTTGCGGACCGGATTCTCCTATCAACTTCAACCGTGAAACGGCTGTCATCGAGGGAGACATCCTGCCCTAAGTACACGCATCTGTTCACCACACGAACCTTGCTACCCCTGATGGTTACATCTCTACACATAGGGTTGGTCGAGATTGCCACAGTTTTTAAAGGATTGAGTGACAAACCGACTTTCCCCAGTGCGACAATAAGCTGATCAACCATAGATTAAATCTGCCTACTGTCGTGACTGATGAGAACTGCATCATCAGCATACAGTAAGTGATTTAAGTACCTCCCATTAACATTGATCCCTTTCCCGCACCAGTTGAGAGACTTGAAAGCTTCTTCAAGAGCAGCAGTGAAAAGACGCGGAGACAGACAGTCCCCTTGTCTAACTCCCCTGCCAATCTCTATCGGAACCTCCTTGCCATTGACCACTAGAGAGTTGAAGCTCTCTTTTCCCAACCGATACAGGCAGTTCACAAGTTTAGGATGCACCCTTTGGGCTTGAAGGGACTCGTACACCACTCTGGAGTGCACACTATCAAACGCTTTTTGAATATCCAAAAACAATAAGCACAGTGGTAGCCGATACTCCTTGCAGTTGGAAATGATGAGATTTAGCGTGAAGATGCCATCGAGAGTTGAATACTGAGAACGAAAACCCATCTGGTTCGTGCTTCTTTCTAGGGGGTCAAGAATTTGAGCCACTCTCCGGTTAAGAACCCCTGTGAGAGTTTTTTGAACTACCGGCAAAAGAGTGATAGGCCTATAGTTTTTTTGTGAGAGTGGAATCTCCTCCTTTTGGCAGAAGTATGATGCGGCCATTCCCAAATCCTGATGGAATTTGTCCCTCCAGACATCTATTAAAGATGCTAGTTAGGGCAGGAGTGAGAATGTCCGCACCACAACGAAGCATTTCCCCAGTGATTCCGTCCTTGCCTGGCGATTTACCAGAAGTGAGACACCGGAGTGAAGCGAACACCTCATCGTTTTGGATGGGCATCC
Organism: Allodiplogaster pararmata; assembly: GCA_964056735.1. Lineage (NCBI taxonomy): Eukaryota > Metazoa > Nematoda > Chromadorea > Rhabditida > Diplogasteridae > Allodiplogaster > Allodiplogaster pararmata. Next base: position 20,518,397 of record OZ057408.1, on the reverse strand, counting down.
ACTCCTCCTCAGTGTACAACTCGGTATACCCATCACCACTATCACCCCGATAAAGTTCATTTTAAAAGTCCTGGAACACCCTCATGACCTGAGTCTGCTGACAAACAATTTGACCACCCGAATCCTTGATCCGAGTAATCAACTGCCTGGCCACACTCTGGGATTGGACCGCTTTTTTCCATCCCCGCCCTACCCGCACCGCCTCACCAACCGTCTTGTTGAATCGCTCCACTCTATCACCCCTCCAACTTTGCCGTAAGGCTTGGTTGGTCAGGACCCATTGCACTCGCGAGACTCCTATGCCATTTGTTTTTAGTCGGCGTCTTTCTTGTAAGATTCTTTGGGTACGTTGAGAAAAACGCTGCGCTGTTGGAACAATCTCTCTCGCAATCTCAGCAGCGCGACTAATGGCATTTATTAGCGTGCAATAGGGAGGGTTGGAGCCAACCGCTTCCATCTCTCTCTCTAGTGCATAATGATAGAGTGGACGATTCATTTTGAAGTTTACACGACCAGTGAACTGGCGGGGCAGTGGATTGGCTGGGATTCTGACCACAGCTATAAGGAGCCTGTGATCAGAGACAAAATCAAAACAATTCGTAACACCGACATTGAGGACTTGAAGCCCTTTTGGGTAGATGAAAAAGTCGATTTCGTTACGAACCGTTCCATTCGGCCCCTCCCATGTGTATTTGCGCCCAGGTCGTTTTTTGAAGAAGGTATTACCAAGACTTAAACCATACGTGTCACAGAAATTAACCACCATTTGCCCCTTGGAATTTCTGGTCCCAACGCCATAGTTCCCCACGCTAGTCTCGGGACCCTGTCTTGAGCCGACCTCACTGTTAAAGTCACCCAAAATTACCCTGTGGACTTTTTTGAACAACCTAGACTGCGGCACAGGTTCGAAAAAAGCCGCCTCCAAGTCCATGAGGAACTCGTCAAACTCGACCTGCGGGCGAGACGAAGCGGGCGCGTAAACAGAAAACAGACGCAACAGAACGTGGCCCATCTTTAGGTCAAGGTAGGCTGTGCGCGGGGAGACCGAAACGAAACGGACCACAGACAATGTACACGCGCTGCCCAGAATGAAACCCACGCCTGCTGTGCGACTATCAGTACGCCCCGTATGATAAAAGGTCCGACCTGTTCTCAGCGTCATGGTTCCCTCCTCTTTTCTTCGTACTTCTTGCACTGCCAATACATCGATTGGCCTTCCGTCGAGTGCCTCCTCCAATTCGTCCAATCTGGCGTCGGTCGTTAACGACTGGAGGTTGAGCGAGGCAAGCAGTAGCGTTAATCTTCTTCGAGGCAAGCAGTAGCGGTCGAAGTGTTAATCTTCTTCTTCTGTCGCTCATGATGGCGCTGCGATCCCGGAGCGCCAAATCTTCTCGGGAAAGGACTCTCACAGACGAGGGAAGAGACGGTGCAACCGCTTACGGAGGGAGACGAATGAAAGATCGTAACTCAATGGAATGTAATCAGATCGTTCGGAAATACGGTAATTATTTTCTCAAAACATTGATGAATAAGCGTTTGGCCTAAGGATTTTCAAACTTTAGAGCACTATTTTTTCACTCATCATAATTCAAGTTTGGCCCTGGCAGGATTTACACACTTTTTCATTCCCGTGTCACTAAGTTATACGTTCTCGCTTTCACTACATCAGCACAATAAATGATTATTGTATTACTCAATAGTCACTAGATACCAGAGTGAGTGTGATGAAAAAGAGTTTGATCTCTCTAAACGACGGGGCGCCCCCCATTCGATGCCAGCAGTCTAAACAGAAAGAATTTTCTCTCATTGCATGTTTAAACAATTCAATAAAGCACTAGGGCGGGCATTCTCGAACGTTCTCCAACAAAGTTGTAAACGCATTTTCAGCAGCGAGATGAAATACGCCTGAATCCAGCCGAAGTTCATATTATGTACGGCCTTTGCGGTCGTAACTCAATGGAATGTAATCAGATCGTTCGGAAATACGGTAATTATTTTCTCAAAACATTGATGAATAAGCGTTTGGCCTAAGGATTTTCAAACTTTAGAGCACTATTTTTTCACTCATCATAATTCAAGTTTGGCCCTGGCAGGATTTACACACTTTTTCATTCCCGTGTCACTAAGTTATACGTTCTCGCTTTCACTACATCAGCAACACAAATACTAGTAGAATCATCTCAAATCATATCAATTATTACACTTCTTTTGTTAACCATTTTCAAGCGAATAATTTTCAAGAACCAATGAGAGAAAAAAACAAAGCAATTGATTGAAGTTCCACTGAGTGTTATCAATGAAGCTTTGTCCGTTAAGAACAGTTCAATATCATAGCCTGAAATACACAACAAAACACTTCGAGTATCTTGTTATGTTTGTATTTCAGGCTCAACAAATGAATAGGTTCGTTTTAGCTCAAAATTGAAGAAGTTCTTCTAATGCACGAGGAGGCCTTTCTCTACTGCGTTTTAAAAACGTCTCAGAGCTAAAAGAAACTATTTTCGAAGCGAAGAAAAACCGGAATGATCCCGGTCAGAGTCCTTTCGGGCAAGCGCCGATGAAATACGTAACGCCCCAGCAAGCTAATGCCTGCTGGCTGACAGTTGCCAAGGAAATTTTTGAGCAGCATAAATCTTGCGGTCTACAAAAGGAAAAAACGGCTTAAAACTTGGAAGAAAATTTTGAGAAGAAGATATGAATTGCTTATAGTAGACCGAACTACGGTCGTGAAATTAACAGTGAAAAAATTATTCGTGTAGTTAAGAATACAAAAGGTTGAACACTTAGCTTCCAAATGGGTTATGAAATGGTTTATGAAACGCCATTGGACAGGTAAACATCCAATTACTTATAGCAATTTGAAAATGTTGGTTATATGCAGTACTTTCAGTCCTGATTGAGACGACAAGATGTCGAAAAATGTTCAAAAAGTGACATAAATTAAGAGCGAGAGAAAAATTGATTATTTTTCTTCAGTAGTGTTTACATACGTAAGTACCTGTATTCGATTCATACACACACAAAAAAGGATGAATTTGGGAAAGTATGCTAAAAAGGCATGCATGTTTAATTGAATTGAATGTGATTTATGAATATTAACCGTTCAAAAGTATTCCTGCGTGTAAGTATGAAAGTATGCTAGAAATGGCATACAACCAATGAATGAATGGGATATTTTTGAAATTATGCCTTGGTGGCTCTCTTCCTTTTCTTGGCACTTATCCAATCTACAAACCCGGTTGACTTAGGTTGCTCTATATACATTTATGATCTCGATTACGAATCGTATCGTGTTAATCATAATACTTCCCGCAATTCTGGAAGAAAGGCATCGGGAAAAAATTATATTGTGAAGCGCTCTTCTTGAAAAAGGCCCTTCGGGAACGTCTTTCGGGAAAAAAGGCCCTTCTGGAAAGTCACAAACAAAGAAATAATTTTGAATGAAAAGCCCAAGAAACAGCATACATACTTTCTTTTTTTTAGACAGCACACTTTCAAAGTATATTTAGCAAACTTTCGTTGTGTAGACAGCATACTTTTAAAGTATCCCTAGCATACTTTCATTTTATTACTATTCATACTTTCAAAGTATGAATAGCAAAACTTGTGTGCGGAACGATTTTGAATACTTTTTAAGTATATAGTTCAGTTTTCACGCTTTCGAAAGTATGATTATTAATACGCTTTTTTTGTGTGTAACTTTATAACATACCACTTAGATATGATATTCAAGAAGAGCAAAAAGCTACTTAACAGAAGTTTTAACTTTTTGCACCTGAATAAGTCGCCGATCTTGCTCTTGATTCGTTTTCAGGCCCCGTATAATAAATTTCACTCCTTTGGAAGTTGATAATATATGTATGTATGTAAGTTCATTTTTACTTTCGCTGTATGTCGGCTGAGTGAAAATTGTCAAAAATGTTATACCTTGTATTCACTTTGAGATCACCTTTCCACTATTAATTTTCTCTTGTTTTCTTTGTCTTAGGAGAGATCTTTTACAGGGTGGGGCGTATATCTAACGACATACGCTTTCATCCGGATTTCAGTTATATGTGCCGAACTGAAATTCTCAATCAAACTGAATTTTAAAATATTTATTCATAACATTTATATACACGTATATGTTTTCCCAAATGATTGCTTATGACGTAAATTAAATTGACTTAACCGGAATACATGATTCCTTCCCCAAATTCTCTCAAATTTTTCTTATTTTTTAAAGTTCAAAACTCGAAGTTCTTCATTACCATAGGATAGCTTGTAAGGCCTCCGCTTATATGAAATTATGGAAAAGGAAGGAAAGTAATGGGGAATAGGGAATAAGACAATCAGTTTTGGTTGGTGTCCACTCTTGCTGTTGAAAACAGAAAGTTTGATAGGGCTATGATATTCGAGAGGTCAATCTCTTTTAGAGCCTTTCCGAATGCTTCGATATCTTGAATCTCTTTAAAATTATCTGTAACTTTGTACCAAAAAGCAATTACTCAAGAAATTAAAGAATGTGGATCATTGTATCGCTTAAACTTCATCTGAGTTAATTTTGAGGTTCGGTCTGAAGTGCGGAGAAACATTCGCAAGTTTCTCAATCTTGATAGCTCCTACACATGATAATAATATATTTGACGTAGTAATTGTGAGACCCGAAACAAAGCCCAACTCACTGTAACTCGTGAAAATGCAAATTTCTCTTTTTTTTTATCAGGGATGGACAAAAAAAATCAAAAAAACAAAAAAAGTCGTTCTCTTAAAATACAATTTCCACCACGTTTTTATTGATCCATTTTGTTATAATTTGTCTGATAAAACCTGAAGAAAATGTTTATTGGCAAAATGAGTTTTGATGAAATAACAGCAAGTAGAATCTCAAAAAACCGGAAATGAACCTTGACATTCTCAAGAGATCCAACAGTAGGCACTTTTCGTAAATTAATAACATTAAAGTGAGAATATGCGTCTATAAACGAAAAGGAGGGTATCATATTTTCTATAGAAATATTTATTTTCAACAATGTCAACAACATTATTAATCAAAGGGGCGGGGGAGTATGTATTGTGTACAAAGAGCTTCTGTTACTCACTCAAAAACCGACGCCGCTCCATCCAAGTTCTAAATCAGAAGTAATTTTCGCAACATTAGTACATCTAGATGGTAAATCTGTAGAATTAGGTTGTGTGTACAGGCCACCGAATTCCTTGGCGGCTGATGATGATTCCCTCCTGAATGCCCTCACCGACTTCTGCTTGGACTCGACTAAAGACGTTTTACTTCTCGGTGACTTCAACAAGGATTGGCTGTCCTTCATCGAATCCTCCAAGAACAACTTTTTCGAGTTCACAAAAAATCATAACCTTTTTCAGGCAGTACAAAAACCCACTCGCGAAGGTAGGCTCATAGACTGGGTCTTGAGCAACGATTTGAAAATGATAAATACTGCGGAAGTTATCCCTGGTTTTCCGAATTGTGATCACTTAGGGGTATCTTTTATGCTCACCTTATCCGGTAATGATAAGCGCGAGACTCACCTCGACTTTGCCAGAGCCGATTACGAAAAAATGAATAGATATTTCTCGATGACAAACTGGGAAGCTACATTTGATCAATACACTAGCATTGACGATATCTATGAAAAGTTCAATGCCGAAGTATTACTAGCAATTTCGATGTTTGTTCCTCTTAAAATGTCACGTTCTAAGCATTTTTCCTACCCTCCTCGTATTCAACGGATGATTGTTCACCGTAACAACCTATTCAAGCAGTCTCACACAGCGAATGTTCGTGGATTGCTAGCGAAATGCAGTTCAAATCTGATACGGGAGCTGAAGAAGTGGAATGAGCGATGCGAACGGGTTAAGTTTAACAAAACTCGAAATCTTTTTGATCATATCAGAAAGCTAACAAAGCCTCGATCTCGTCCTCCTTCAGACCTAAGGAACTCTAGTAACGGTAGCTTGATCACAAGTAATGCTGACAAAGCAGAAGCACTAGCCGACCACTTCGAATCTGTTTACAGCGTAGACGATGGTTCCGAAATTGATCTCCCTTTAGCCTATCGTTCATGCGGTATTTCAAATATGGTTTTCTATCCATGGGATGTTGCTGCATCTCTCAAGCGACTTAAAAGCTCTTGCTCTATGGGTATCGACGGAATACCTCAGATAGTATTTCAGCGCTGCTCCTTGTTCTCTCTCACTCCCTCTGGCTCACATATTCAATATCTCGTTTAAGCTGGGTCAAGTACCAAGAGATTGGAAACATGCTGTGATCACACCAATCCTCAAGCCGGGAAAAGACAAAAAAGCAGTGTCGTCATATAGACCTATTTCTATTGTACCTTCTCCGGCTAAAGTGTGCGAAAGACTCATTAAGCACCATTTAAGTTTATATCTAGAGAGAAGGGGTTCAATTCCTCAATTTCTGCATGGTTTTCAACCAAATTGTTCTGTAGTGACCCAACTTCTCGATTCTCATGATGACTGGTCGAAAAGTTTATCTAATAAACAATCAATTGCTCTTGTTTTATTGGATATTTCATGTGCTTTCGACACCGTCTCTATTCCCAAACTCCTTTCCAAATGTTTTCAACATGGTATTAATGGAAAATTATTGAGTTGATTGGAGGACTTCTTCAATAATCGCTCTTTCTCAATTAAGATAGATACTTATCAGTCCTCAGCAAGACGCGTAACGTCTGGCGTTCCACAAAGAACAGTACTAGCGCCTACTCTTTTCTTGCTATACACATCTGACGTAGCAAGCGTTCTTTCACGTTTCCGTAATGTAAAATGCCAAGCTTTTGCTGACGACTTTAAGTTATATATCAGTTTTGATAGAAGTAATGCCTCTGAAAGAATTAATGAACTTCAACAAGCCCTAGAAGCTTTCCGTGAATGGTCCGCTAAATTAAAATTAACTTTAGCACCATCCAAATGCAATGTCATGTTTATTGGTAAACGACCGGATGCCTCTATACCTCCTCTTACCCTTTCAAACCTACCTCTACCAGTTGTCTCATCCGCTCCTGATCTTGGAATCCAAGTGTCACCTACTCTCTCACCAACGGAAACGGTTAGTGACAGAAGCAGTGAAGCAATGAAAGCAATGCATATACTACTAAAAGCGGTTTCACTAAGGTCTGCTGAAATTCTAACAAAATGTTATTCGATCTATATCAGACCAATAATTGAATTTGCAGCGCCGGCTTGGAATCCTTTTCTCAAGAAAGATATTCGAACCTTGGAAAAGGTTCAAGAAACATTCACTAGGATAGTTTTCTACAGGTGTTTTCCTTCAAAAGACTATCCCGTTTCCTTGCCTTCTTATCAACATCGACTCGAGACATTAGGACTCGAAAGGTTGTCTGACCGTAGAACTCGCTATGACATAGTGTTAGCCTACAAAATACTCCATAGCGAAGTACGTCTTTCGAAATCGAAGTTTTTCAGCTTCAGACCAAACCGAGGCAGAAATCGATCCTTTGGTTTACAGATCGAGAGCAGGAAGAACAACGTTAGATATAATGCGTTTGCTTTGAGAGCCTCCAGGTGGTTGAATAAATTAAAACTTCTCTAGGTAATTGAGCGAACATACGTGAAACTCTAAGAGTGAAAGAATGGAAATGAGCCGCGTTTTTCGTACTTTCTACAAAAATGCCGCTAGGGTTTGTACGCGTTGGTTTAACATGTTTAAAGATTCGGTCTCTTTCGATTATCTACAGGTTATTATAAATTTTCCAACCCATTTTCATGTCAGCTTGAATTGCTTGAAAATGTATTATAATTTTAACAAGTGATCATAAAACCACAAAATTCGAGTTTTATTCAGAATCAAAGTTTTCATTATTCCAAGAGTAAGTTTTAGAAATTTCAAGTGAACATCTTTTTAGGAATAAAAACAGAAAATGAAAAATATCTTAGTGATTTTGATTTTTCTGTAATAAAAATGGAGAAAAACTTTATTTAATTAACTAGAGCCTTCTTTTCTATTATGAACTTATGACTACTCTCATATTCGAAAATTCTTATTCATCTAGGCCGATGAGCTGTAAGTTTTGATTCAAGAAAAGCAACTTTGAAAAAAGAATTTTATCGAAAGTTTTTATTTTTTTTGTTGGTTTTTACGATTTTTTTCAAAAAAAAGTAATTTTAAAAAACATATAAAAAAAAATCAAAAAACCGAAAACCAAAAAAGCTCAGCCCTGGTTCTGATCTCTCTCTCACACATGACAATAAAAAGAGCCGCGCTTCACCTAAACAGAATGCGAAAAAAAGAAATTTCCCGTTGAAATTTTGTTTTCGATGAGATCAACGACATGGATTATCGGAACGTGCCTGGTCTCTTTTCGAAAGCGAAGGCTTCAGCTAATTCTAGCTCGAACCCTATTCTCTCTTAACACATCCGAACTATCGCCCAAACTTTCTGTGTTCCTCCTGGTTAAAGCTCAATTGTTTGCGGATGATTTGGAATTATATGTCTTACTGCCCTCGCCACTACAGGAAACGGCGAATGCTCACGTGGACAGTATTTTTCCGATCAAAACTTAACAGATTAAGCAAATCAAAAAAATTTTCATAAAAGTTTATTCAAATAGTTTGGGATATAACTGCACTTTCAAATAACGGCTAGACGGGGAAGGTAGTGTTTAGCTGATATTTAGTGAAAAGATACAGAGATCTTCAGTCTGGTATCCGTTGAGTTTCTTGCAATACCACTCATATCTACACTTCGAGTTCGTGAAAAATGAGCATTAAGTAATAAAAAACGACTCATTTTCGCATCAGACACAAAAATTCATGAATGTTTACTTTTATTTTGTCTCTGAATTTTCGCGACCCTCCATGTTGCTTGAGAAGAGAAACGCAACAGTGAATGTATTTGCAATCAGATTCGAAGTATTTTAGTCTGTGCAAAAGACGGTCGACCCGGCGTGACGATTCCCATGCGTTGATCGACCTTTAAGATTCAGGCCATGTTCAACTCAGCATCGTAAAATAAAAAATTTATGCAACATTGTGAATTATTGACTTTACTTCATGCCTCTCGACCTTAACAGAAAGAATATAAAAAATTATGCTACCGACGAAAAAAAATCCAGATAACAAGAAAAGTATGTACCTATTTTGTACAACGTAACTATCCTATCTTCGATGTCAGTTCTTTTCCTGCTATAGATTATGAACACTTCAACGTGGTGATTTCTTCATGCTCAGCATAAAAGCGCAAACAGTCAAAAATGTTTGAAATGGGAGCAGAAAACTCATTGAGAATGCATTCTTCGGATCATTTTTTTTTGTAACTACAAGAGTCAAGGTTAAATGTGTCTGTTTCCTCGATTATTTCCAGTCCAACAAAAAAAGTTTTTTTTGCCACATCTCCGAATAAAAATAAAATTTCTTGTTGGTAGTTTAGATAGCTATGTTGAGGGGGAAAATATGAGTAACCATTGAGAACGAGTATCGATCAAGCGTTGCGTCGCTAGCCACAGTTAGCCACAGTATTTCTTATTGTCTGCAAACTTAACGACGTACGGATCGCAGCAAACTGGGATACCGGCACATGGCATCTTGAATCCACAAGGACGTTCCTCTGTTCCATCCGCACTGCAGTTCAAGCTCACACAAATTTTTCAAAAGTTCGTATAATGCATACGTGAAGAGGACATAAACTAGTACTCTGAATCAGAAATTTTTTTCAATTTTCTCTATATTTTGTAGATTTTTGAATTGTTAAAAAAAGTGTTTCGAAAAGTATTCTTCAAATTAGGCTGTGGGAAAGCCACTAAATAGAATGAATTACCTGCAGTTCGGGAAGTTCAAGCAGGTTCTCCTGCGTGTCTGAGTCCCGCACATTCCACAGGAATAAGAGCAGTTGCTTGTCCACGTAGACCACTCCGACCAAAGAGCGGCCGTGATCGTCTCAATAAGCTTGTGGTTTTAAATTCTTCAATTCCTCTAAGACACTTTTTTTTGTATTGGTTTTTAAGAAGAGGAGGGGGGTCTAGTTAGAATACATGACTTTAATGCAACACTCAAAAATCAAACTATATTTGATATCCATGTGATAATATACTTATATCACATTATCACATTGGGCTGTGGCCTGTTCAAGTTCTAGAATTACGTTTTGAATCAATTGGTTAGAAAGAGTGAGTAAATCATGGTAACTTAGCGTGTGAATTAGATCAATAGGCCACTCACGCTCACAATCAGAGCTCACTTAACTAGTTTTCTAGCTCAACACACATCCCTTATGGAGCGTTAGAATTCAACTTTTCACTTTGCCAAGTAATTTTCTGCAAAGTGATCCCGTTGAACACTCCAATGTCTCAACACGAATTACCGTGAAAAGAAAAATGGACTACGGTAAAAAGAATGAACACATGCATTCTAAGACAAAGCGACGATTTTTCTGTAAAATTCGTAAAAAATTACGTCCAACAGTAAAAGTTATTATAAAGTAATACCGTAGTCCATTTTTCTTTTCACGGTAAATCGTGGTGAGACATTGGAGCGTTCAACGGGATCACTTTGCAGAAAATTACTTTGCAAAGTGAAAAGTTGAATTCTAACGCTCCATTAGATTCCTTTTTCCAGTCTGCATAGAATTCTACGATTTTCCATACACAGTGACTCCTAACCAAACTTGCAAAAAACTTACTTGTGAGGTGGTTGTGGAGCTTGACTGAATTGAGATACGTTTGGTTGAGCTGGACATGGTTGAAGTTGACGCGTTTGAAGCCAACCCTGTTGATCTTGAATCTATTATGTTTGACGCATTTGAAAAGGACGCAGTTGGAAGTGACGTAATCGAGGTTGACATGGTTGAGGTGGACGCAGTCAAAATTGAAGCGTTTGGGGTTTTCCCGATTGAGGTGGACGCGATTGATTTGTACGTGGTTGAAATCGGCGCGGTTGATTTTGACGTGGTTGAAGTGAATGCGCTTGATATTGCGGCGTTCGGGGTGGACGCGATTGATTTTGACGGGGTTGAAATCGACGCGGTCGTTTTTGACGTGGTTGAAGTGGATGCGTTTGATATTGCGGCGTTCGGGGTGGACGCGATTGATTTGGACGTGGTTGAAATCGGCGCGGTCGATTTTGACGTGGTTGAAGTGGATGCGCTTGATATTGCGGCGTTCGGGGTGTTCGCGATTGATTTTGACGGGGTTGAAATCGAAGCGGTTGATTTTGACGTGGTTGAAGTAGATGCGGTTGATATTGCGGCGTTCTGGGTGGACGCGATTGATTTTGACGGGGTTGGAATCGACGCGGTCGATTTTGACGGGGTTGAAGTGGACGCGGTTGATGTTAATTCAGAGATCTGCTGGATTTCGTTGTTAATCGATGTCTTTTCGGGCATTGTAGAAGTCATCGCTTTTACAGATGCGGAGGACGAAGTTGTTGTAGTTACAATTTGAGCATCTGTTAGTTTCAACCACTTCAAGGGGCCTTTTGATGAAATTTTTAATTGAACAGTAGGATAATTTGAACTAAGGATACAAGAGACAAAAAAGAAGAAAAAATTCCTTACTTTTAAGCTGAAGAACTTTGAAACTTTTATCCAAAAAGCTTTCGTGATTCTTTAAAAACAGAGATAGTGAATTTGAATGTAAGAATGTTTTTGGAGTTCTGTTCGATAAGGTTTGAAAGTTATTTCTCTCATATTAGGGGTACTTTTTACATTTTTACCAGAAGAAAAATGTTTTAAGCAAAGAAGGCAGATAAGATATCGAAAACAAAGTATTTTATTCATAGCTTACTAAAATACTTTTTTCAATTCCATGTTTCGTGTTGCTAGTAAAATTCTTTGTTTCATGGTTTCCCTACTCATTATCATTTCGGTAACCTTTGGGGAGAAGCTCGAGACCAGGGGGACACATGGCTCCTCCCGTGGTTGCTTTCACATAAAGTCGAGTATTATCCAAGAACCCGGGGACGGGAAGACCGGAGTGAAGACGGCACAGAGACGAAGAAAACGTGAATGAAGTGCACGAAGGGTCCTTAAGCTCAGCCATTAAAAAAATTTCTCGCAAACTCAAAAAGTAAAGTTCCTTTCAGATATTTAGAATCTTTTTTAGTTCAGATTTGAGGATACGGTGTGAATTCTGATGGAAAAGACAAGATCGTTTAGCTTATCGAATCATCAACGCCGTGATATCTTTAAAACTGTTTAAGTTTGGGACCTAATAAAATACCGACTCATTAAGACCTTCATGTTGATTTCAATTTGATGTGTGGATTGCATTTCTCGTGTTTGCTTCTGAGTGAATCAACTAACCCTTTCACACTCCTCAGCACACTCGTAAATACTAAAACCGGTCCTCGACAAGATATAGCCGCTAATTGTCAAATTCAGGGATCGGTCATATCTTGAAGCGGACGCTATTGAGCCCTGAAATGCAGCAATAATGTTTACTTACTATGCGGGTACACGTAAAAAATAATCTTCCTTTTAGAGATATTAGAGTGGTATTTTTGTAATACATCTAGTGTGTGATGTGGAGGACTCTGTGACCAATTTTTATCGATTGATTTTTAAAGGTCAAATATAAAGGTTATCGTAAAGGTCATCGATTATATGATTTCTAAAGGTCATTTAAAGGTCATTTAAAGGTCATTTAAAGGTCAATTAAAGGTCATTTATCGATTTTTCAAAAATTTTAAAATTAAATTTTAATTTTTTTAAAATTTTGTTTATTAATTTTTTTTAAATTTTCATTTTTTTTTAAAATTTTTTTATTTATTTTTTAAAATTATTTTTCAAACACGTTTTTTTCTCTAACTGTCTCTTCTTTTACTCAGTATTTCTTGGCGCGCTCTGACGCGTTTTTCTCTAACCGTCTCTTTTTTACACACTATTTCTTGGCGTGCTCTGACGCGTTTTTTCTCTAACCGTCTCTTTTTTTACACACTATTTCTTGGCGCGCTCTCACGCTTTTTTCTCCAACTTTTTTTTAACGACCGAACAGAACCATCCCTGAGCCATCCGTGTTATCGCGTGGTTGCATGTTCACACTTTCCCGCTCAAATGGGCGGTTCCACTCGAATTCTACTTTGTAAAAATTTCTATATCTTCTCGCGCTCTCACGCGTTTTTTCTCTAACCGTCTCTTCTTTTACACACTGTTTTCTCACTACTCTCTAATACAAATTTTCAAAACCTTTTTTCAAATTCAATGTGCTCGATGATGACGTCATCAAACCCTCAAGCTATAAATCTTTGGTGTAAACCCCTTATATCAACAAGTCGTCTCTACAGTAATTTGTAGGGTAACCTCTCTCCCATTAATCACTTGTTGCGCCAATCCGTCTCTCTGTACTCTTTTGCGGTAAAGAACACATCTCTGTTGTGTATTCTTTCGCATTTGCAGAATGAACAAGACACGGTTTAATCAAATTTTTCCTTAACAACAGATTTATTAAGTTCAGAAATGTTCAAATGCAACATGACGAGGGGAGATTTTTTTTATCATTCATGACTTATTTTTTCATTTTTTTTTCATTCCTGACGTAATAGTTTCCATTTTAACATAAAAGTAAATGTAAAATTTACCAAGGAAGTTTTCGTAGAAAAAACTAATTTAAACACGGAATTGTATGTGAACTAAATGGTATGAATGTTTTTGAGAACAGTGTAAAAGAAAGTGTCGCAACCACTTTTACGGTTAACGTAAATGCATGTGGTACACAAGGGTACTACAAGGCAAGGCTGGCCTTCATGGAAGACTTCTTTCTTCAAAAGTGGAAGTTGATCGCCGCAGGCACGACAAAGTTGAAGAATGAGCACATGGGAACGTGGCTGGCCGAGATATCGCTGCGAAAAAGAGGACAGCTTCTCGTCTTCTCGAACCGCACGATATGACATCTTCAACAATGGGTAATTTATAAAAGGTAAAATACTTATTGTAGACTATCTACAAAAAAAAAAAAAAAAAAAAAAAGTTAACCTCATCAAGTCTTCTCCCTTTTGCCTTGAACGGCTCGGTTACCTGCAAATGAAATAATATCATACTCATTACCACGTTTAACTGAAAATGAACATACCTTCTGGGCCCCTTTCTCTCTTTTCTTCTTATCCAGCTTCTTCTCGATTTCGACTTTTGTATGATCCATCGTAATTATCTGCAAATGATTATCATAAATTGAAACCTAACTTTAAAAAAATTCTTGATTATTACAACAACATAAAAGAGAAAAAACTCACGTTTTCACTCTGCATTTAGTTGGAGCTTTGGAGCTGTTGATTTCTGGAAGAAAATCATTGAAACAAAAAAGTTTTAACAATTTTGGGAAAAACCCGGAAAAAAAATAGAAAGATGATAACAAATATCTTCACACTTTTATGACAGACTGAACCCCAACCACCAGTTGACGATGATTCACTCGAAAAGAATGGAAGGTTAACTTACTGAACCATGATTATTGTTATCAGCTAATGCAATCTCTATACAATTCAGTAGGATAGCTCGAGTACATGAAAAAAATAAGGATTGGAAGAGAGAGAGTACGATTTAATGTTATAAAGAGAGAGAATTAGAGAGGGGGGAAAAGTAGGGAAGTGAGGGAGGAGGATGAGTCATCCAATGAGAGGGTGAGAGACCACGAGGGAGTAGCCAGAGTGAGTGAGAGAGTGTGAGGAAGAGAGAGAAAGAGGGACAGAGAGAAAAGTAGAGGGAGGAGGTGAAAGCAAATCAGACAGTGAGAGGAAGGGTGTGAGAGAAGGTGAGACAGAAGGAATGTTTTGATAACTGTAAGATAAGAGATTACAACTAACTTATACTCGTGAAAGTTGAAGACCACTTTGCTGCTTTCTCAATGTTGAAGACGTATTGAATCGGCTTTTCCTTCTCCAGGCTTTCTTTAGAATCGGATGTCTTGAAGAAACAAAAAAAAAAAGTCATTAGTGTCGATATAGTCATACGTTCAAGATTACTAACCGTTTCGTATCCTTGTCCGTCAAGACGAATCTTCTTTCCGCTAGCGGGTTTTCTTGTCTTCTCTCCGGATACAAACCAATCTGCCAACTGAAATATTTAATTTACTACACTATTTAATTTACAAGTTTCAGATAACTCACCTCAGTTCGAGCTTCTGCCATGGACTCCGACCACGAATCTGAAGAGGTTTCATTTTAATATTCAGAAAATTATGAACCAATTTACATCCAACGTTTTTCAGGAGCAGATGCAATGCACTTATGAAGAAGAACTCGAGATGCTGGAACAGGGTAGAATACAATATGGAGGCGGGGCCTCAACATCAGTTGATATTGACATGAGGAGTTCGGAGTACTTTACTTCCGAAGAAGATGACTCCGACTCTGACGAAAAACAGGTTGAAAAGGTATATCTTCAAATTACAGTAAGAATAGCTAACAGTTACACTGAATTACATGTTAAAGAGCTGCCTCGTTGTGAACGACGTTCTGCACGACGTGAAGGACTTCTACACCCTCACAGCAGAAGACAACACCTACTCCAAAAAGTTTAGAGTAGTTCAAAAGAACTTGACATTCAGGCTACATGAGTTGGCCAACGGCACGTCCTCCATTGAGGACCTCTTCGACAAGGTTAATAACATGATTTATTGAGTTATTATTGTATCCTTGCATACTCAATATCAACATCAGAAAATTTCTTTTTACAGGTGGTCCACGACCTCGTAGAAACATCGAAACCAGCAGGGGGGAATTTGTACGTGTCCGTGGGCGTCACACAGGATGGGAGCACAAAAAGCTTCGGGATGAGGGCCGTGCCTTATCCGCGGTTCAATGCCTCTACGCTTCGACGCGAATTGACAATCGCCGAGACGAGTACTGGCATCATTGCCCCATTGGTTCTCGGAAACGTTAGTGAACATTCGAATCCTTGTTTTGTTTTTTCCCGCTAAATGTACAAATTCAGCTTGAAATGCGTGTTTCCTGGGTGGATATGCCGTCAGGATCAGGTGACCCGGCCAGCAACGCGTCCCCTCGAGACGACAACATCACCAAAGTCATAGGTTGGTGTTGGTGAAATTACAATTTGTTTCGAACTATTAAGTATACATACCATATATGTATACATTTTAAAAAAAAGATGTACGAGAACGAAATGCTAAACAATTATGTTGATTAAGGGAACAACTGCCTCCCGAAAGCCATCGCCGTAGGCATTGCCTACTTGAATCGAGAAAGAGACTCCCCCAAATGGAGAGCTATTTCTCGGTTCATGAAGCCTCAGCAGAAGGCTGCGCTGGAAATGCTCAACCGACTGGGGCTTCCCCAAAAGGAATCGTACGATCTCAAAGATGTCAAGGAGATTCAGGAGAGACTCACCGACTACCAGCTCATAGTATTTGATGGAGCCAAGCATCCATTATTCCGAGGTCCCTTCGCTGGAGATGGAAAGGTCGTTGGACTGCGACTCAAGACCAACCACTACGACCACATCAAGAAAATCCCTGCATTCTTTGGTTAGTTGACAGTTTAATGTTTTAATAACGAAGACCCAAAAGAGAGAAAATCTTTGATAAGTTGACAGTTTAATGTTTTAGTTACAAATATGCAGAGAAAAAACCAAATTCTTTGCAGGCACAAAGTACTATTGCGGGAATTGCATTTCGCTCTACAAGAGCAGAGATGCCCATTACAACTGCCCCATTAGGTGTTCCCTATGCACCCACCCACGCATCAAAGAGTGTAGTGGCCGGCTGCATAAAGAATGCGCTAGGTGTCGATTCGTCTTCAACAACGAGGACTGCTTCAAACGTCATTTGGAGCAAGGTGTCCAAGGAGGTGCATCACGATGTGAGCGCGTCAAAATCTGTGAGACGTGCAATCAGGTCATTCAATTTACTTGACTTGTTCACCTCGGAAAAAAAAGCGTTACTCGATACTATTGAAGGTTATTGACGAAGGACGAAAAGGACGTGCTCACGTGTGTGGCATGTCGTTTTGCCCTCGATGCAAGACGGATATGCCTAAAGACCATCCAACTTGCTTCATTACGCCAGCGAGCCCCATCTCCTCCAGATTCAAACTCAAGACTATCGCCTTCGATATTGAGGTAGTAATTTTTTAAACTAGCTTCATGAACTGATACATACCCTTTTTCAGTCCACAGTTGTGAGCGAGGATGGAAAAAACGTTCACAAGCCGAACGTTATCATTGCCATCCGCTCGTGCAGTGCCTGCCACCACAGCACGCCAGAGTCTCACGAGTCTCAAGACTCGTGCAATCAGTGCGGAGGGCGTCGTGTCCATGTCTGGCACGATATGGATGGAGGCAACAGAGACCTTGCGGGAGAATTCGTTAAATGGCTGAATTTGAAGGAGAACCGCTATGTATGCCACAGTGCTTGCTCATAACCTAAAGGGGTGAGTTCTTTTCTTCATTGTCATTAAAAATCTCTTCTTTTTTTTTTGCGTTCTCTCCAATGAATCATGGAACTGTTGAGGTATGATGGGCAGTTTCTCTTGCGCACAATGATGAAAAGCGATGATGTGCCCAGTAAAATCGTGCTTTCCGGACTGAAACTGATGCAGCTAGTCAACAAAAGTGTTCGCTTTGTGGACACGCTCAACTTTCTACAGATGCCGCTGTCATCGTTTCCGAAAGCATTTGGAATTGTAGAGTTGAAAAAAGGTTAGTATACTCTTTCAAACATTGTATAAGCATTGTTTTTTTTTTTAAAGAAAATACAATTTCTTCCAGGGTACTTCCCCCATCTTTTCAATCGACCTGAGAACTACAACTACGTCGGCACCGTACCAGAACTGACTTTGTACAACCCGACTCAGATGAAGGAAGAAGCTAAAGCAGAGTTCCTGGAATGGCATAGAGCACAGCACGACATCGA
Source organism: Allodiplogaster pararmata (assembly GCA_964056735.1). Lineage (NCBI taxonomy): Eukaryota > Metazoa > Nematoda > Chromadorea > Rhabditida > Diplogasteridae > Allodiplogaster > Allodiplogaster pararmata. The sequence continues at coordinate 20,500,560 of OZ057408.1, read as the reverse complement.
GTTCAACTTTAGAAGGGAAATACTTGCCTACTGCTACTCTGATAGAGCTTTGCTCAGCAGAGGGGCCATGGCCTTTGATACAGAATGCTTCAGAATATCAGGAACTCATGTTTTTCACGAGACTACCACCGCTGCAAGTGCAGCAATGCTCATTTTCCGAAGAAATTTCCTAAAGAGAGAAAAGCTGGCGATCGAAGCTCCGATACTTCCATGCAAGAGGCAGAGCATCCTAGCCCTCAAATTTTTGGCGTAAGTTAATCAAACAAATTTCCACATGTTTTTGCAAAGTTTATCTCAAAATTTTCACAGATACCTCCGTGAGACGGAGGGAAAAAGGATTCAAGACGCAACGCATGGCGGGGAACACAGAGTCCCCGGAACGAGATACCATGTGGACGGCTACATTCCTAGAGAGGGAAAGAAACCTATCGCGATAGAGGTTAGCTGATAATGTTGAAACATTTGGTTCTTTCAAACATTATTTTGTAGATACACGGATGCTACTTCCATGCCTGCACCTGCTCATACCAGGATGACGCAGTCATACTAGGCCGTACGGCTGCAGAGATAAGACGAGACGATAAATTGAGAATGGAAGCGCTCGAAAAGAGATACAAAGTGAAGGTCTACCGAGAGTGTGAGATTAACAAGATGTTGCGTCGGGACGAGGAAATGAAGATATTCTTCATGAAGCATCGCGTGCTAGTAAGTTTTTTGTTATATTTTTGTTTTATTCTTGAATGAATGTTCAATTGAGGAGCCTCTTGATATCCACGATGCTTTCTTTGGCGGAAGAACTGAAACGTTCAAACTGCACGCAAAATGTCAAGAAGGATGGAGCATCCGCTATCTTGATGTTTGCAGGTTACTGAATATCTCTTTGTCATGGTATTTTTTATGTTCATCAATCTGCTTTCAGTTTATACCCATTCACCAACAAGTACAAGCCATACCCGATCGGAGTAGGAGTTTACGTTTCTGGAGAGGATATTTCGTGTCCAATCAACCAACCACAAGATTTGAGAGTCAACGGATTCCTGAAATGCAGAGTATGTTTTCTTATTGAATTCGTAACGTCTTCCAGTTACTTATTTACAATCCTATTGTTCAGGTATTGGCACCGCACAAACTGCATCTACCGGTTCTGTGTATGAGAGTGGGAGGAAAGTGCATATACGCTGTATGCCAACAATGTGCTTTGGAGAGGTCATCAGAGAGAACTTCATGCACGCATACGGACGAGGAGAGAGCTTTCGAAGGAACATGGGCCACGGAGGAGATCAAGCTCGCCTTGAGAAATGGCTATAAAGTGCTGAAGACCTATGAGGTAATCACTTTAATCACTTTTCATGTGTCTTCTAATCAATCACCGTCTTTCATCACTAAAATTCAGGGAAGACATTATGAGGACTGGAGTCAATACGAGATGAACCCTGAAAGCGGACATGTACGTCACGGCATCCTCTCTGAGTACATGAACACATTTGTGAAGCTTAAAACAGTTAGTGATTTTAATTATTGTTTAGTAGTGTTGTTGATTCTCATTGTTTGCGATGTTTTCAACACAAAAAAAAGAAGCTGTTTGAAGGAAGCAAGCGGATGGCCCAGAGATGTTGGCAATGACCTCATGAAGCAGGCCGAATACGTTGAGGCCTTCAAAGAGAAAGAAGGAGTGACGCTCGATCCTTCAAAGATGGTGCCAAACAGTGCAGCAAGACAAGTTGCAAAGCTGATGCTCAACTCCTTGGTAAGATTCTTTTTTGTTGTATTAAATAATTACAAACAATTTATTCTGGATTTTCAGTGGGGGAAACTCGGAGAACGATCGGGAAGGAAACAACAGGAAATGATTGTCTCCCCCGAAAGACTGCACAGCCTTCTGATCGAGGCCGAGACCGAGGTTGGGGACATCATTGTCCTCACCGATGAGAAGCTCTGGGTCTCCTTCAAGAAGAAGACTGACCATTCCGAGCCAATAAGCACTACATCCTTGGCTGCGGCAGTGCTCACGACGGCTTACGCAAGAGTGACGCTATACAATATCATCTCGCGAGTGCAAAGTTCCAGGCTGCTGTATTGTGGTTCTTTTAAATCTTTTCGTTATTATTTGTTGTATATTACAATTCTTTTGTGTTTCAACTCTCAACTTTAGATACGGATTCGGTCATCTACCTTCACAAAGACAGTGAAGTGGACCCCCTGGAGGAGCTGAAGGGGAACTTTCTCGGAGACCTGACGGACGAAATTCCTGGAAGAGGAACAGAGTTCGTCTCGCAAGGACCAAAGACGTATGCATACAAATACGTCACGCATGACGGCCTGGTGAGTAACTTACACGCTTTTCTCCATACCTATACTATTTTAGAAAATAATGTCTTGTTTTCTTGCAGGAAAAGACTGTTGTGAAGTGCAAAGGCTTTCCACTAACCTCTGACGCATCAAATACGATTCACTTTGAGCAGATGCATCAGTTCGTGAGAGAAATGAAAAAAGGAGGAAAACCTGACCCAGTAACGGTCACATACGATAGAATAGTGACGACACGAAATCATTTGGTCACATCTCTCGCTCAAGAAAGAAGATTAAATGCTGTGTTTGATAAAAGGGTAATTGTTCCGGGAACTTACAACACGGTGCCTTACGGTTTCAAGTAAGAATATTCGTAAATGTTTCTCATGTTGTACTCTTGTGTTGTTTCTCATTAACTCAATTGTGATGCTTCTTGAGTGGCCGTCTACAATGTTGATGTGTGGACCTAGTGGTTGTGGAAAGGGTACCCTTGTTCATCGTATTATAAGGTCTCCCGATCAAGTTTATGAAGAAAAACCGAAACGCATATATATATTTTTGTTATAACGAGTATCAAAAGGGTTACGATGAATTTGCTAATCTTGATCTAGTAACAATGTGTTTAGGTCTTCCGCAACTGGAAAACTTGAAAAAACTCGATTCAACCCCTACTTTGTTGATACTTGACGATTTGATGGTTGCTCTCGATAAATGGCCTGATGCTGAGAAACTATTCACTGTAGCATCTCATCATTACAATATGTCTGTTATTGCTGTTGTTCATTCCTTGTTTTATTCTCGAGTGATGCGTAATTTAAGAATCAATTCTAGTTACCTTTGCCTGTTCAAAAACAACTCAGATCAATTGACTATCCGTAATCTTGCCACGCAACTCTACCCTACAAACAGAGTGTTTTTTATAGATTGTTACGAAGATGCCACTCGTGAACCTCATGCTTACCTTTTTGTTGATTTGCATAAGAATACCGATGTCAAGTTCCGTATGCGTACGAGTGTTTTTCCATTAACTGATCGGGTTATTTGTTATCTTCCCAAATGAAGCGTGCGGTTTGGTCTGAACAGTGTATCAAGAGCATTGCTTCTTTGTCAAACGACAAAGAGTTTGAGCAAGGTTTGTACAAGTTGACAGACAATGAAGTGATATCTCTTATTGAAGCCATTTGCAACATTCTTTATGGCAATCTTCCCATTACTAAGAAAATATGTAAAACTATGAAAAAGTTTGCGCCAGTAATGCGTAAACTTGCTCCTATAAGAAACGTTCAAAAAGCAAAGAAGGCCCTCGTCCAGGTGGGGGGAGGGTTCATTGGACCTATCATACCGATACTTGCGAGCCTGGCGAGTACTTTACTCTCCAATGCCCTCCTTCAATAAAATGGTGTTAGTGCCTGAAGAAAGGCTAGCGGCGCTCTCTTCCATCAAACCGGAAACGTACATCGAAAGAATAGAGAGAGAATTACGTAGTTTGCTCTCTTCGACAGAGAGTGATGATAAACGCCTGAGATTGTATCAATCCCTTCTCCAACAACTCACGTCAACTATTCATAAAAATATAAATTATCAAGATGAAGAACCAAACTGGCAGGGGGAGGTCTCGACTCACGTTCCAAATAATCTTGGTAGTGTAGAAACAACCCCTTCCTCCATGAAAACTGCCGCTGAGAATCCTCAAGACTCTTCAATTAACACGGAACAAATAAAAGAAGAGAAAAAAGAGAAAATTTATTTGGATGAATTGAAATTCACAAATGCTACAGTAAAGTCAAAAGCTGATTTGATAGTCGAACATTTGAGAAAATTTCCCGACATTTTTATAATAAATGACAAAGGGAAAATTGACTTGGAAAATGAAGAATTTGACGTTTTGCCGATAATTTCGAACCTCTCTAATAGATGGCGGAGTCGTTCGACACCTCCTATGGGTAGCGAAGAGTTTGTTCGAGCACTTGTATCCACAGGATTCCCTGTTGAGCAGATTGCAAACAAGAACCGGTCAGATTTTGCTGTGAGCAAATGGTTCTCAAGTCAGTAGACTATAAATTGGAGAAGATATATTCAGACATCCAAAACCCCGGAGGTTTTAGAGGAGTGACTGCTTTGCTAAAAGCAGCCAATAATGCCGGAATTAAGGTGACTCGTAAACAAGTGAAGAGATTTCTGCATCAATGTGATACATACACGACCCATTATCCGTCTAGAACAAAGTTCAAAACAGGCCAAATTCAGTCGACGGGGCTTGACAGCGATCATCAAGCTGATCTTGCTGTTCTTATTGATCTGAAGAGGTATAACAAGGGTTATTCGTACATTCTTGTTGTTGTTGACGTCCTCTCTCGATTTGTGATGTGTGCACCTCTCAAAAACAAAACTGGAAAAGAAACCGTGACTGCTTATAATGGTATACTTTATTCTAGCGGAAGAATTCCGTTCAGACTATACACTGACGAGGGAAAAGAGTTTTTAAATACACATTTTCAAAAACTTTTGAGTGAAAAAGAGATAATACATAAGAAACCAAAGAACCATAATGTGAAGTGTGCGCTTGCTGAGAACGCTGTGAAACGGGTTAAAACCCGTCTGTATCGTGTGTTCTCTGAGAATAATACATATTGTTGGATAGATGTACTACAAGATGTAGTACATGGTTTGAACGTCTCACCGATCAAATCTATCGGAGGCATACCACCCGCTGATGTTAATCATGGAAACATGGAGAAAGTGTGGCAAAAACTATACGGAGAAGAAAAGTATAAAACTCCTCAACACATGTTTCGTGTTGGAGATACGGTCAGACTTTCCAAGTTTAATACATTGTTCAAAAAAGGCTATAAAAACACCTTCACATTAGAAGTTTTCAGAATAAAAAAATTATTATACAAGGATCCTCCTGTTTATATCATTGAAGACTTGAACGGAGAGGAGATTGACAGTATTGTATATGAGCCCGAACTTGTCAAGTACGTTCCTAAACAAGAGTTTAAAATCGAGAAAATTTTACGTAAACGGCAGAAAAATAGAAAAACCGAGTTACTCGTGAAGTGGTTAGGTTATCCATCCAGTTTCAATTCTTGGATACCTTCCGGCGATGCAAGAAGAATCCGGTAACTCTTGGCATTTGGGTACCACTTCTTGCTCAAGAGCTTTAGTTGTCTACGTCGCTCAAGTCATGTTAATCTATGCTGTAGTTTCGGTGTCTATATATAACCTAACATTCTCGAATTGTCCTGATAACAAGTTGTGGATTGCCATTCTTTCTTCCTGTATTGGGTATCTGCTACCTTCTCCTTCCATCACTCCTAACAAATTATGAAAGACTTTTACTTAACTCTTTTGAGTAACACTCGTAAAGAGGATGTTATTTCTAAATTCCGTGTAAAGTTACCTTCTGCAATTAATTTGCAAGAAGATTACGAAGTGGCGCTAACAGAGATAATCTATCTAAACACATTTGACCTTTTGACCGATAGACGAGAAGACGATTATTTTAACGATAACACTATATTCCTGAAAGACTTTGATGGATCCGTTGGAACTGTGACTGTCACTCCATGTTCTTACAAATCAGGTTCTGACTTGATTGGTCAGATAAACTACTCTTTGAATGAATTCTTCAGCTTCAAGTATAATACGAAAAATATGAACATGTTGTATTACAACCCGTATACACGTAAATGTGAAATAACTCTACCTGAACAAATTGGAAGAGCTATTTTCTCTAAACGTTTTGCCTATCTTTTGGGTATCAAGGAAACTATAGAACATCGATCAACCTATATTTCTTCTCATCCCGTTCACGTCGCAAAAGACATGATGTTCATTTACGTTAATATTGTGGAGAACCAGATGGTTTCCAATGTTTTATGCCCACTTTTGAAAGTAATAGCAACAAACGGAGAGTTGGGTGAAAATGTGAGCGTTTCCTTCACAAGACCTCAATATGCCGCCGTTCGCTACAGAGACTTTGAATACATTAATGTTGATATTAAGAACGACTTTGATGAGCATATAAATTTTCATTCGGGGAAGATCTGCATGGTACTTCATTTCAAACCTAAACGTTCAGCAGAGTAGGTATGCATGTACCCTTTAATCCCGACTCTTGTATTGACTGGTATGATGTGTTTATCGAACAAGCACGTCAGAGTGGTTCGGGATTTCGTGGTTATCCTTATCAGCGTGGTGCTTCTGGTTTGGGTGGTGTTCTCTCCAAGTTGTTCAGTTTCATTCTGCCAATTGCCAAATCAGCAGGAAGGTCTATTGCTAGTGAGGCAGTGAATGCTAGTGAAAAGTTTGTTGATGACGTCATCGATGGTAAAGACGTAAAAGAATCTTTAAAGACACATGGTCGTCAAGCCTATAAAAATCTAGTGAATCGCGCCAAAGCTAGAATACAACGCGGTCAAGGTAAGAGAAAGCGTAAAGCTCGTAAAACTAAGAAGATAAAGAGAGTCAAGACTAGAAAGCGCTCAGTATTGAAACGTCAACGACGTCGAACGGTTAAACGGTCTTTGAACTCTCTAAAAGACATTTTTTCAAAGTGAAAATGGGGAAACTAATTGACCCAAAGTCTGTTCCATCAACTCGAAGCGAATTGAGTGTGTTTGAGATACCTTCTACTCAAGTTGCGTTAGAATCCGCTAGATGGCTGTCTATTCCCACAAGTACTTCAATCAACAACTCTGGTCCTTACTTGTTCAATTTGGTGGATTCACGCCATTTTCTTCAAGTTTGCAAATCCTACATTTCTCTTCGTCTGAGAGTCAAACGACCAGTCGGATCAGATAACAATGTGATTAAGGAAAAATATGGTTTGATTAACTACATTGGCGCAACTTTTTTCAATCAGGTCACTCTCGAGGTTAACAATCAGCAAGTGTTTGATTGCAGCAATTATGCTTACAAAGCTTACTTGGAATGTCTTTTGAACCATAGTACAGACCAAAAGCAAGGTTTCCTTCAAGCAGCTGGTTATTATCAAGATGGTGATAATGGATTAGAAACTTCAGAGAATGATGGATACAAGTCTAGAGTGGAAGTTTTATCGAATGATGTAGTGGACCTAGTCGCACCTCTTCACATTGACCACTTTAGCACCGACCGTTTCCTTATTCCTCATCTGAATCTTCAATTTCGTCTCTATCGTAACTCTGATGACTTTATAACAGAAAACTTCACAACCAGTAAACAATCAGGGATATCGATTGAAGTTGTGTCAATGAAGCTCTTGGTCCGTGCGGTAGATGTCATAAGTTCAGCAAGTCTCGCACTAGAAAAGACCTTACTTTCTTATCCTGCAAGGTATCCTTATCACAGAACACGTCTACGTGTGATATCTATACCCGGTGGGCGATCAGATTTCCCCTACTCTACGCTTTTCACTGATATTGTTCCACGACGTATTGTTGTAGGATGTGTAGAGCAGGATGCATTTGATGGTAATTCATCAAAAAATCCTTTCAACTTCAAACACTTTAATATTTCTGAGATTTCTATAGATGCCAGAGGAGTTACTTTCCCCGCTCAGCCTCTCAAAATAAACTTTAAGCAAAATTGCTATGCAGAAGCTTTCGCAATGTTTTATGAAAACATTGGAGTTATAAGTGAAAATCGCGACATTGCAATATCTTATAAGAAATATAGGAATGGTTTCACTCTCTTTGCTTTTAACCTCGTACCAACTGATGCTAATAATGATTTTGAACTTGTTCAAAGTGGAACCACTCAAATAGCTTTGAGATTTGCCGAACAAACTCCTCCATCTGGACTACAACTCATAGTATATGCCGAGTATGACGGAATGTATCAAATTGATCATTATCGTAATGTTTTCAACGACCAGCAAGTGTAGACTCATTCTTATAAACAGTATTCTCATGTGAAAGCAATGATTGATGTTGCTGAATACGGCTGCTCTATCAAATCTAGAGCTTAATAATATTCTGAGAAATTGTCCTGTCACGAGATTCTAATATCTAGGTAGTTTCCCTTGCGATGCAATTGTTGATATTCCGGAAAGTCGACCTTTTTGTCTCATTTTCAATACTGGCGAAGCTAATTCCCCCGGAGAACACTGGGTAGCTGTATTTGTGAATAAGTATAATATTGCCGAATACTTTGACTCCAACGGAGATGAATGTTTGATTACCCTCAAAGAGTGGCTGTCCAACTTTCGCTTGGTAGAAATGTTCCCATTCCGTACTCAGAGTCACTTTAGTAATGTATGTGGTCACTTTTGTCTTTATTTTCTCCATAACAGATGTAAAGGTAAGAGCATAAGATATTTGAAAAATTGCTTCCATCAAAAGAATTTGAGCAGAAACGATTCGTTAGTGTATAAATGGTATCTCCATCATCTCAAGTCATGTATACATAGGTGAAGAGAGATCACAATCCATCATTTTCTTTGCCATGTCCAGCGATAAACTTTCCCTCCTCACTGAGAATGACCCCGTAAAGGTTGCTGAATCATCTACTAACTCTTCCATTAAGAAAGAGAAGGAACTCGCAAATGATTGCGAAAACGTGGTAACTGTTATGGAGACTGGCATAACTCTACGAAGAGCGAGAAATCGTATTGAAGGAGATACAAGTGTTAGATACATTCGTAATATTGGTTCATTTCACCTACTCGCAGATGAATCTGATAACATATTTGTACAATTTCTCCAAGCTAATTAATTAAGTGATGATTGAGATGTCTCAATCAAGCGATACTTCTACTCACGAAGAAGTTCATTTCAAACGGAAGAGAAAGCGAGAGGAGGAAAATAATGAGGTTTATTGAGAATCTTTTTTTTTTTTTGGATTCATAGCAGTAAGTAATCGTTCAATTTTGTTGAGTTATAGCAGTCAGTAATCGTTCATTATTGAGTTTCCGTCACAAGAACGTGCCAACGATTACGAAGAGCCTCACCTCCAAGGAAGACCTTTCTCTATATTCAGACCACAAAGATTCATCACTATGGCTGTTTGTAACGAATGTTCCAAACCTACCGTCATATCCCATGTTGATCACGCCATCACCTTCAAATTGTGTAACTCTTGTATTCTCACAAACGTTCGCATGCAATCAGCCATTTACCAAAACATTGTTGTGAAGAACTTGAAGGAGAGGAGAACGATTGCCAGACCAAAGGGCTCACCGACAAGCGCTCCTCGCCTCTGGTTAGTTTTTCTTTTTCTTCACATCAGACAAAGCTGAGAAAGAAACTCTTAAAGAATACTAATCAAGGGGAGATTTGTCTCTGGAGGGAGGACAAGCTCCTCCCTAGGTTCAGTCATCTAGTTTTCCCATTTGAGTTGAGGTTGTGCTGAATTTAATTAATGTTGTGTTAATTTTGTCTATTTTTTTCAGATGATACCTCTGCAAACGTATATGCTTCTGAAGTTGGACATCGACCTTCATGGTAATCTCACTCCCAGCCAGATTGAGAGAGTCAACGCTGGCTTCATGCAGTTGAGAATGAGGGCAGGACACTTGGAAAACCCCATCTATCTAGACACACCAAGATTGGATCCTGGAACTTCATCTTTCACGCTTGTGAATGTACGGATGCAAGTGTCGGGAAGAAAGAACCCCCTTGGGATGAGACACGTACGCATACCTCTCAAGGTTAGCTTTTCTTTTTTTTTTGTGAACATTATCTGAAGGTTTGCTTTGCATTCTGAACATTATCTTCTTTTTTAAAAAACTTTATCTGAAGTTTTGCTTTGTAGGATTATTACTTCGCGCAACACGATATAATCATCACGGAGAAAGACACGCCGTGTGTCAGAACAATGGACGGCTCCCTTTACCCCGTGCAGGTAGTAGTAGTAGAATACCCGTAAAGGGTTTGCTTTACATCTCTTTTTTTCTTTTGCTCTCCTTTTTTTTTCTCTGTAGTTGATCGTTATCTTGAGTTTTGTTTTGCATCTCCTTTTTTCTTTTGCTCTCCTTTTTTTTTCTTCTCTGTAGTTGATCGTTTTTCTATCTTTCAAGTTTGCTTATCTCTTTCATATGTTGATAATGAAATTTAATTAGTTTCATACATCTCTAAACATGTCCTCTTTTTATGTTGTTTAATAAAACGCAGTTTTTTGTTTGTTTTTTTTCCATAACACTCTTTCAGTTATACTGTTTCCAATGAATTGTTTTTCTTAAATGATGCCTTTTCCGAACTTAACCGTTGTTATTGTTAATGAAAAATTTGATTAAACTGTGTCTTGTTCATTCTGCAAATGCGAAAGAACACACAACAGAGATGTGTTCTTTACCGCAAAAGAGTACAGAGAGACGGATTGGCGCAACAAGTGATTAATGGGAGAGAGGTTACCCTACAAATTACTGTAGAGACGACTTGTTGATATAAGGGGTTTACACCAAATATTTATAGCTTGAGGGTTTGATGACGTCATCATCGAGCACATTGAATTTGAAAAAAGGTTTTGAAAATTTGTATTAGAGAGTAGTGAGAAAACATGGTGTAAAAAAAGAGACGGTTAGAGAAAAAACGCGTCAGAGTGCGTGAAGAAACAACGTACAAGAAGCAGAGAGTCAGATACATACTTTTAAGAGAGGGTAGTAAGAAGTTATAAAAAATGAGAGAGTATGATAAATGGAATATGTTAAGAGAGAGAAAGCCATCGGTCACAGTAAAATTCTATGAGAGAAGGCGGGAAGGGTAGAGAAAGAGAGAGAGAGAGAGAGAGAGAGAGAGAGAGAGAGAGAGAGAGAGAGAGAGAGAGAGAGAGAGAGCAGTCTGTAAAACTACAGACGACCGAGGTTAGAGAAAAAATGCGTCAGAGTGCGCGAAGACAAAAGTGTGTAAAAAAAGAGACGGTTCGAGAAAAACGCGTGAGAGCACGCCAAGAAAGAGTGTGTAAAAAAGAGACGGTTAGAGAAAAAACGCGTCAGAGCGCGCCAAGAAATAGTGAGTAAAAGAAGAGACAGTTAGAGAAAAAAACGTGTTTGAAAAATAATTTTAAAAAATAAATAAAAAAATTTAAAAAAAAATTGAAAATTAAAAAAAAAAAAATAATAAACAAAATTTTAAAAAAATGAAAATTTAATTTTAAAAATTTTTGAAAAATCGATAAATGACCTTTAATTGACCTTTAAATGACCTTTAAATGACCTTTAAATGACCTTTAGAAATCATATAATCGATGACCTTTACGATAACCTTTATATTTGACCTTTAAAAATCAATCGATAAAAATTGGTCACAGAGTCCTCCACATCACACAATCTAGTATGTATGTTGTGGTACCACCTCCTCACATGTTTACTCGCTGATCTCTAGACGATTCAGGGTTGTATTATACATAATATATACAGGGTGGTCCATAAATAAAGTTACGAATTGGAATCGTTATACCTTCCTCAGCGGTCACTTCCCCAGGAAATGTTATCGAACATTTGTAACACTATTTATGGGCCACATTGTAATATGACTTCGAAAAAACTGAGAAAAAAATAACAATATAATATAATTCAAAAGTTTCAAGGTAGTGAAAGATAAGTGCTTGATGATAGAGCACAATAAATGATTATCTTAATATAATGAATGAAATCCATCGCACGGGCGAAATATCTGGCACTCGGCTGGGACCGAACCTCCGCTGCCTAACCGGGGCTAGTAGAGAGTTAACCAATACACCAACCGAGCACAAATTGCCCCATGCGATTTCCTGCTATGTCTAAGGCATGATGGCCGTTCTTTTCAGTCACGCATGCTCATGAAGCAACTGCGTCATGAAAGGAGTGTAACTCCACAATCCATGATAAAGAAAGAAAGATGATGGTAGAGAGATCAATTTTTCATCGTTGTTAATCGTTTAAAGCAACGATGGGCTGAGACTATAATGAATGAGCTCGGTTGGTGTATTGGTTAACTCTATACAAGCCCCGGTTAGGCAGCGGTGGTTCGGTCCCAGCCGAGTGCCAGATTTTTTGCCCGTGCGATGGAGTTCATTCATTAAACTCTGCCATCATTGCTTCAAACGATTAACAAAGATCAAAAAATTATCTTAATACTCAATAGTCACTAGATACCAGAGTGAGTGTGATGAAAAAGAGTTTGATCTCTCTGAACGACGAGGCGCCCACCATTCGATGCCAGCAGTCTAAACAAAAAGAACTTTCTCTCAATGCATGTTTAAACAATTAAATAAAGCACTTTTGCGGGCATTCTCGAACGTTATTCAACAAAGTTGTAAATGCATTTTGAGCAGCGAGATGAAATAAGCCTCGCATTGTAGACAAGGAGACATGGTGGTGGAACGAAGACGTTCAAACTGCTGTCAAGGAGAAGAAAGTGGCTCTCAAGCAATGGAATCGATCCGGAACCGAAGCTGACCGAGCTCTGTACCTATGTATGAAGAGAGAAGCTAAGAGAGCCGTAACGAAGGCACGCTCCGCAGCCATCCAAGAAATCTACAGTAAGCTCGACACGCCTCAAGGGGAGAAGGAAATTTTCCGGATTTGCAAAGCACGAGCCACAGCAGCAAAAGACCTTTCTCACGTGAGGACAATCAAGAAACGGGACGGCATACTCCTCAGATCCAATGTCGAAATTTGTCAGCGATGGAGAGAACACTTCGAGGAAATCTCAAACATCGAGTTCGACCACCCTCCCATCCCGTTGTCCCTACCAGTAAAAGGACAAGTTCCCACCATCTCAGAGATTGAAGTAAGAGAAGCCCTTCAGAAAATGAAGCATGGAAAGGCATGTGGGCCAGAAGACCTCGCCGCCTCTGCATGGAGACTCGCAGGTGATTGTGGACTTTTCCATCTTACGACCCTCTTTCAAAAAGCCACTGCTCGCCTGGAGTATCCCGAAGACTGGAGTAGATCATCTACAATACCCATCTACAAAGGGAAAGGAGATGTCACAATATGCTCCAACTACCGGCCGATAAGAATCATTCCTCATACCACAATGATCTTGGAAAAGATCATCGAAGAACGGCTCCGCAAAATTGTAAGCACAACCGTCAATCAGTGTGGCTTCGTCAAAATAAGTGCAACAACGGATGCTATTTTCGCCATTCGTATTTATCTAGAGAAACACAGGGAAAAGGCGAAGTCAGTCCATTGCGCTTTCCTCGACTTGGAGAAAGCTTTCGACCGTGTGCCTCATGAGCTGATATGGTTCTCTCTTCGAGACCACCTGGTCCCAGAAGAGTACATAAGATGGATTCAAATGATGTATACTGACTCTAGAAGTACCGTGAGAAGTCCAGCGGGTACTTCGGAGTCATTCAAGGTTGCTGTAGGAGTTCATCAAGGTTCCGCGCTTCCCCCTGCTCTTTATACTGATAATGGACACGATCACCAGCGATCTACAAACAAGCCCTCCGAAAACTCTACTGTATGCTGACGACGTTGTGTTATGTTCCAACACATCAGAGGACTTGGAGAGACAGCTAGGAGAGTGGAACGAACGCTTCAATGACTATGATCTACGACTTTAAAGACCGAGTACTTGGAAATGGGAAAGAGTACTTCGAATACCTCGAATACCATCAAAGTCAAGAACACCGAACTTTGGAAAGTGGATGGCTTCAAGTACCTCGGATCCTACATCACCGCAGACCTAGACCCCAAGGCTACAGTTGATGCGAGAGTCAGTGCTGCCTGGCTCAAATGGAGAGAATCAACCGGTGTACTATGCGACAAGCGAATATACAGATGCTGCATGTTATGGAGATGAAAATGCTGAGATGGAGCCTCAGACTCACTCGTCTAGACATGGTGCGAAATGAAACCATCCGAGATCGTCTGGGCATCGCCCCCTATATCTGAAAAGCTTCGAGAGTCAAGGCTGAGATGGTACGGGCACGTGATAAGATCAAATCTCCATTCCGTTTCTCAATCGTCCTGGAACCTCGAAGTAGAGGGCAAAAGACCCAGAGGCAGACCCAAAACTAGGTGACGAGACTGCATCGAAGTAGACATGAAGACGATCGGGCTGAAGACTGAAAACGCAGCTGATCGGGTGAAATGGCGTGGTGCAGTCTACAAAGCGGACCCTGCCCGCGGGATAAACGCTAGGAAGAAGAAGAAGAAATAAAGCACTTGTGCGGGCATTCTCGAACGTTATTCAACAAAGTTGTAAATGCATTTTGAGCAGCGAGATGAAATAAGCCTGAATCTAGCTGAAGTTCATATTAAGTACGGCCTTTGCGGTCGTAACTTAATGGAATGTTATCAGATCGTTCGGAAATACGGTAATTCATTTCTCAAAACATTGATGAATAAGCGTTTGGCCTAAGGATTTTCAAACTTTAGAGCTCTATTTTTTTCAATCATTTTTTTCACTCAAAAAAACAAAGCAATTGATTAAACTTCAACTGAGTGTTATCAATGAAGCTTTGTCCGTTAAGAACAGTTCAATATCATAGCCTGAAATACACAACAAAACACTTCGAGTATCTTGTTATGTTTGTATTTCAGGCTCAACAAATGAATAGGTTCGTTTTAGCTCAAAATTGAAGAAGTACTTCTAATGCACGAGGAGGTCTTTCTCTACTGCGTTTTAAAAACGTCTCAGAGCTAAAAGAAACTATTTTCGAAGCGAAGAAAAACCGGAATGATCCCGGTCAGAGTCCTTTCGGGCAAGCGCCGATGAAATACGTAACGCCCCAGCAAGCTAATGCCTGCTGGCTGACAGTTGCCAAGTAAAATTTTGAGCAGCATAAATCTTGCGGTCTACAAAAGGAAAAAACGGCTTAAAACTTGGAAGAAAACTTTGAGAAGAAGATATGAATTGCTTATAGTAGACCGAACTACGGTCGTGAAAATAACAGTGAAAAAATTATTCGTGTAGTTAAGAATACAAAAGGTTGAACACTTAGCTTCCAAATGGGTTATGAAATGGTTTATGAAACGCCATTGGACAGGTAAACATCCAAGTACTTATAGCAATTTGAAAAATGCAGTACTTTCAGTCCTGATTGAGACGACAAGATGTTGAAAAATGTTCAAAAAGTGACATAAATTAAGAGCGAGAGAAAAATTGATTATTTTTCTTCAGTAGTGTTTACATACGTAAGTACCTGTATTCGATTCATACACACACAAAAAAGGATGAATTTGGGAAAGTATACTAAAAAGGCATGCATGTTGAATTGAATTGAATGTGATTTATGAATATTAAGAATTTGAAAGTATTCCTGCGTGTAAGTATGAAAGTATGCTAGACAGGGCATACAATCAATGAATGAATGGGATATTTTTGAAATTATACCTTGGTGGCTCTCTTCCTTTTCTTGGCACTTATCCAATCTACAAACCCGGTTGACTTAGGTTGCTCTATATACGCTTATAATATACTTTATAACATACCACTTAGTGTATGATGTTCAAGAAGAGCAAAAAGCTACTTAACAGAAGTTTTAACTTTTTGCACCTGAATAAGTCGCCGATCTTGCTCTTGATTCGTTTTCAGGCCCCGTATATTAAATTTCACTCCTTTGGAAGTTGAGAATATATCGCATCCCCCCCAAGATGCACCATCAGAGTAACCCGAATGCTAGGGCGTCCCCTTCAAGCGACGCGCGTCGAATCCCGATCGACGTGAGAAATATGCGAGGGCCTTCGAGGAATAATAGGCCGCGTCCTCGATTTAATCAAATAGCAGTGCCTACACGCCTCCGACTAGCTACCTTGAACGTCGGAAGCCTCTCTGGGAAGTCCATGGAAGTCTGTGACATGCTGGCAAAAAGAAGAGTACATCTGGCATGCCTCCAGGAAACTAGGTGGAAAGGAGGGAAAGCAAAGCAGCTCGACGGGAGGTATACGCTGTGGTACTCGGGCAATACTTCATCAGCGGCCCGCAATGGCGTCGGAATTATCGCTGCCTCCTACCTTACCACATCCTCACGGAAGTTTGTCGCATCTCAGATCGTTTGATGTCCATCTCCTTGGAATGCAATGGCAAACTCTTCAAAATAGTCAGTGCTTACGCACCGCAGGCAGGATGCAGCGACTCCGAGAAAGACGGGTTTTGGGAAGACTTCGATTACGTCATCAGAAAATGCTCTCCGGAAGAAACTCTCATCATCGGAGGAGACTTGAACGGGCACGTTGGAAGAAGATGCGAAGCCCATAAGAGAGCTCATGTAGGCAACGGCTATGGTTTGCCGAACGCAGAAGGAGAGCGAATCTTGAGTTTTGCCGAAGAGCACGATCTTTCCATCTGCAATACCTTCTTCTGCAAACGAGAATCTCACCTCACCACGTATTGCAGTGGAGGAAGGAAAACCCAAATCGACTTCTGGATGACGCAAAGAATCAATCTGAGACTCATCACTGATTGCAAGGTAATTCCGAGCGATAAAGTCTCCTCGCAGCACCATCCAGTTATAATCGATCTCCGATTTTCCCAGAAGCAATGTAACGTAAAGCCTCTGAACGAAGTTTCTCGGATTAAATGGTGGAAGGTACGTGACAACAAGGTTCGCTTCATGCATCAGCTTTCTTCACGCCCTATCCCCGGACATTCTCCAAAAAACGTTCTTAGACTCCATTGAGGAGCACTGGAGGTTCGTTCGAGACAAGATGAAGGCTGTAGGAGAAGTCACTCTGGGCCTAACAAAACCAGGTCGCAAACGCATTGTAGACAAGGAGACATGGTGGTGGAACGAAGATGTTCAAACTGCTGTCAAGGAGAAGAAAGTGGCTCTCAAGCAATGGAAACGATCCGGAACCGACGCTGACCGAGCTCTGTACCTATGTATGAAGAGAGAAGCTAAGAGAGCCGTAGCGAAGGCACGCTCCGCAGCCATCCAAGAAATCTACAGTAAGCTCGAAACGCCTCAAGGGGAGAAGGAAATTTTCCGGATTTGCAAAGCACGAGCCACAGCAGAAAAAGACCTTTCTCACGTGCGGACAATCAAGAACCGGGACAGCATACTCCTCCGATCCAATGTCGAAATTTGTCAGCGATGGAGAGAACACTTCGAGGAAATCTCGAACATCGAGTTTGACCACCCTCCCATCCCGCTGTCCCTATCAGTAGAAGGACCAGTTCCCACCATCTCAGAGATTGAAGTAAGAGAAGCCCTTCAGAAAATGAAGCATGGAAAGGCATGTGGGCCAGATGATCTCGCCGCCTCTGCATGGAGACTCGCAGGTGATTGTGGACTTTTTCATCTTACGACCCTCTTTCAAAAAGCAACTGCTCGCCTGGAGTATCCCGAAGACTGGAGTAGATCATCTACAATACCCATCTACAAAGGGAAAGGAGATGTCACAATATGCTCCAACTACCGGCCGATAAGAATCATTCCTCATACCACAATTTTTTTTCTCAATTCAAACGCTTTATAAAGATCAGCAAGCCACATCGGTAATATAACATCATCGATTATGGGATCTGTTGCGACATGTGACGACTCCACTCCTCAGCGTTCTCTGCCTTCCTTAGGAATTGGGGACTAACTGCTTTGACAAAGTAGTCCCTCCATCTCATTTTTCTGTCGCTCATGTTGGCGCTACGATCCCGAAGCGCCAAATCTTCTCGGGAAATGACTCTCACAGACGAGGGAAAAGACGGTGCGAGGAGCAACCGTCTATTCCCTCGTCATACCACAATGATCTTGGAAAAGATCATCGAAGCACGGCTCCGCAAAATTGTAAGCACAACCGTCAATCAGTGTGGCTTCGTCAAAGGAAGTGGAACAACGGATATTATTTTCGCCATTCGTCTTTATCTAGAGAAACACAGGGAAAAGGAGAAGTCAGTCCATTGCGCTTTCCTTGGAAAAAGCTTTCGACCGTGTGCCTCATGAGCTGATATGGTTCTCTCTTCGAGACCACCTAGTCCCAGAAGAGTGCATAAGATGGATTCAAATGATGTATACTGACTCTAGAAGTACCGTGAGAAGTCCAGCGGGTATTCGGAGTCATTCAAGGTTGCTGTAGGAGTTCATCAAGGTTCCGCGCTTTCCCCCTGCTCTTTATACTGATAATGGACACGATCACCAGAGATCTACAAACAAGCCCTCCGAAAACTCTACTGTATGCCGACGACGTTGTGTTATGTTCCAACACATCAGAGGACTTGGAGAGACAGTTAGGAGAGTGGAACGAACGCTTCAATGACTATGGTCTACGACTAAACCTCCAAAAGACCGAGTACTTGGAAATGCGAAAGAGTACTTCGATTACCTCGAATACCATCAAAGTCAAGAACACCGAACTCCGGAAAGATGATGGCTTCAAGTACCTCGGTTCCTACATCACCGCAGACCTAGACCCCAAGGCTACAGTTGATGCAAGAGTCAATGCTGCCTGGCTCAAATGGAGAGAATCAACCGGTGTACTATGCGACAAGCGAATGCCTGACAGACTGAAAAGTAAAATTTACCGATCAGTTGTCAGACCAGTCGCGTTGTACGGCCTCGAATGTGCTCCATGCACAGCAAAGACTATACAGATGCTGCATGTTATGGAGATGAAAATGCTGAGATGGAGCCTCAGACTCACTCGTCTAGACATGGTGCGAAATGAAACCATCCGAGATCGTCTGGGCATCGCCCCTATATCTGAAAAGCTTCGAGAGTCAAGGCTGAGATGGTACGGGCACGTGATAAGATCAAATCTCCATTCCGTTTCTCAATCGTCCTGGAACCTCGAAGTAGAGGGCAAAAGACCCAGAGGCAGACCCAAAACTAGGTGGCGAGACTGCATCGAAGTAGACATGAAGACGACCGGGCTGAAGACTGAAGACGCAGCTGATCGGGTGAAATGGCGTGGTGCAGTCTACAAAACGGACCCTGCCCGGCGGCGGGATAAACGCTAGGAAGAAAAAGAAGGAAGTTGAGAATATACATGTATGTATGTATGTATAGACCGTACTGCAAATCATAGGCTCTCCAAAATGAAACATCGGGGAAGAGATCATATTTCCTCTCTTCGACACACTCTCTAGAATATGCTACCTATAGGAATGAAATCTAAAGTAGTAGCTCCACTATCATGCAGAGCGTTACCCAAGGTTGGTTGATTCATTTTTCTCTGATTTTTTTTCGAGATCAATTAGGACATAAAATTACACTTAGAGTGCTTCAGTTCATACAAAACAAACACTTGCTGTCTTGGATTTTTTTTCAATCAAGATAGAACATTATTCAATATTAAGTCGAGAACATGACTACCCTAAGTAATGTTTTCAAGCACGTAAATGATATTAGATTCGATAGATAAAAAAATTTCTCTTCTGATTTTGTGCTGCTTTGCTCTGTTTTTGCTCACACTTTTTTCTTCAAAAAGTTTCTTTTGTTTTTTTTCAAACCGCAGAACGACTTTTAGTGGGACCGTGACTGATCAAAAACAGAACCATCTAGTTGCTTCTGCGGTTTTTTTTTGTTTGGAGAATTACTCCGGTATTGCAGACAATTAAGGAACTTCCAACAAATGCTTTATTCGGTTCAAAGTAACTCTGTGAAGTAATATGTATATTCCTTAAATTGTATCATCAATCTCGTCTGACTGTATAGTGCTAGTGGTTGAGTATGCACAGAATGAAAATACTTTTATGGTTAAATGAGACTTGAGTAGTGAACCGCTCCCGAAGACCTCCGAGTTCAAGTACCTTGGTTCAGTCATCTCCTTAGACACGTCAACAAATGCAGCGGCACGCCAAAGAGTAAATGCAGCTTGGATGAAATGGAGAGAAGCTACAGGTGTCCTCTGTGATAGGAATATCACAGCTGGCATACGCGTAAAGATGTATAAAACAGCGATCCGTCCCGTGCTTCTCTATTCGACGGAGACCTGGCTTACAACGCGTGTAACCGAGAACATTATCCACACGAATGAGATGAAAATGTTACGCTGGACACTAGGACTGACTCGCCTAGATTGTGTGCGTAACACGATTGTGAGAGGGAGACTCGGCGTGGCCCCAATACAAGACAAGATGCGAGAAGGGAGAGTTAGATGGTATGGACACGTGATGCGAAAAGACGCGACCAACATCGCAAGACACGCCCTTGACATGGAAGTACCAGGCAAACGCCCGCGAGGCAAACCGAAGACAAGATATATGGATACGCTCAACCAAGAACTGCGCCTTGCAAGACTCCACTCGGAAGACACAACGGACAGATGTTTCTGGAGAGCTAGAAGCCGTACAGCGGACCCTACTCCGACCTCGGCCGGCGCGGGACAACGCTAAGAAGAAGAAGAAGAAGGTTAAATGAGACTTGAGTTGACTGAAAAAGCTCATAAGAAGTGAAAACCTTTTTTTAGCAATGCAAGCGAACAGCCTCACCGAGCAAGCGATCAACAGCCTTTGTGCTCGTCTCTTGAAGGGACCGAATGACGCCGAAGCCTACGCCGCAGTTGATAAGGAAGATGTGAGTATCACTGAGCTTTGACTATTTTGACTAAAAGTCACGCTAAAGTCAAAGATGAAATTGTTGGGTTTTGTATAGTCACAGGATAAAAGTTGAAGATTATTGGGAAAATATGACTTGGAGTAGTATCATTCCAGCTCGGAGCCGTTGACACTGGTCAATCAGGTTGAATGAAATAACAAGGGTAGATATAGAGACTCAACTGATCCACGTACTCGAGACAGGCTAAATTGCATAGAGCACTATCAGAACTTTCATTATGGAAAATGTATTGTTCTGAAGTTTTTTTTGGAAAAAGTTTCACGACGCTTACTGGACCTTTTTTTTCTACTTTTAGTGATACACATGTATATTAGTACAATAAATTATATGCGAACTCTGCCAATTTTCAGAAGGCGGCCATCCTCATGGCGGTTTATGAGGTGATTGAACGCCTAAGAAAGGAAGCGGAAGAGGCCACGAAGACGACGCAGAAGGCCGAGGAAAAGGCAAACGCCTATTAAAGAACCGCCCGATTCTACCACGAAAGGGCGACTTCCGCAGGGGTGAGTCACTCCTGCATCGTTTTCTACTCATCATCCGCAGGGGTGAGTCACTCCTGCATCGTTTTCTACTCATCATCCGCAGGGGTGAGTCACTCCTGCATCGTTTTCTACTCATCATCCGCAGGGGTGAGTCACTCCTGCATCGTTTTCTACTCATCATCCGCAGGGGTGAGTCACTCCTGCATCGTTTTCTACTCATCATCCGCAGGGGTGAGTCACTCCTGCATCGTTTTCTACTCATAATCCGCAGGGGTGAGTCACTCCTGCATCGTTTTCTACTCATCATCCGCAGGGGTGAGTCACTCCTGCATCGTTTTCTACTCATCATCCGCAGGGGTGAGTCACTCCTGCATCGTTTTCTACTCATCATCCGCAGGGGTGAGTCACTCCTGCATCGTTTTCTACTCATCATCCGCAGGGGTGAGTCACTCCTGCATCGTTTTCTACTCATCATCCGCAGGGGTGAGTCACTCCTGCATCGTTTTCTACTCATCATCCGCAGGGGTGAGTCACTCCTGCATCGTTTTCTACTCATCATCCGCAGGGGTGAGTCACTCCTGCATCGTTTTCTACTCATCAATTTATCAATTCCACAGCGCATACTGTGGTGTGTATGAGAATATTGAAAGTGTTTCTTCTATCAATGAGCCGAAATGCTCAATTTTCGGCTCTTATATAAAATTAAAAAATAAATCTCATCATTTCGAACTGCAAGGAGTATCGGCTACCACTGTGCTTATTGTTTTTGGACATTCAAAAAGCGTTTGATAGTGTGCACTCCAGAGTGGTGTACGAGTCCCTGCAAGCCCAAAGGGTGCATCCTAAACTTGTGAACTGCCTGTATCGGTTGGGAAAAGATAGCTTTAACTCTCTAGTGGTCAATGGCAAGGAGGTTCCGATAGAGATTGGCAGGGGAGTTAGACAAGGGGACTGTCTGTCTCCGCGTCTTTTCACTGCTGCTCTCGAAGAAGCTTTCAAGTCTCTCAACTGGTGCGGGAAAGGGATCAATGTTAATGGGAGGTACTTAAATCACTTACTGTACGCTGATGATGCAGTTCTAATCAGTCACGACAGTAGGCAGATTCAATCTATGGTTGATCAGCTTATTGTCGCACTGGGGAAAGTCGGTTTGTCACTCAATCCTTCAAAAACTGAGGCAATCTCGACCATCCCTATGTGTAGAGATGTAACCATCAGGGTTACCAAGGTTGGTGTGGTGAACAGATGCGTGTATTTAGGGCAGGATGTCTCCCTCGATGACAGCCGTTTCACGGTTGAAGTTGATAGGAGAATCCAATACGCAAATTTTTTTTAAAATAGATACCGTAGCCTGTTCGCGGCAAAAATGGTCCCAATGTCTCTCAAGAGGCGCTTTTTCGAAGATGCTGTCTTGCCCGCTCTAATCTATGCCTCGGAGACCTGGACCCTTTCAAAAAGATTTGAGAACAAATTGGCTGTGGCGCAGCGTAGATGGGAGCGCTCTATGTTGGGGTGCTCGTTACTCGACAGGCGGACTAACAAGTGGGTGCGCGGTCAGACGGGCATAATGGACGTGGTCAGAATCTGCCGTTAAAGGAGGTGGCATTGGGTAGGCCGAATTGCGAGGCTTGACCACAGTCGGTGGGCGCGGGCTGTTGTAGAGTGGCACCCGCGTGGGCCAAAGCGAACGAAAGGCCGCCCTGCTATGAGATGGAGACTTTGTCAAAGCCGTTGGTCCCCAATTCCTAAGGAAGGCAGAGAACGCTGAGGAGTGTCGCTACAGATCCCATATTCGATGATGTTATATCCCCGATGTGGCTTGTTGATCTTGATTAAGCGTTTAAATTGAAAATTGAATTGAATATAAAATTGGCACTACTGCAGTTTAATTGGCAGCGCTAATTACATTTTAAACGCTATAATTTCGAAATATTTCTTTATACATAGGTGATCATTTTGAACATCAGGGGCTCCGGTTCTTGAAAAAAATATTTTTTTAACGAAAAACTTTGTTTTTTCTTGGGCACTTTTGCACTTTAGGTATCCCCCCTACCAGAGGTACCATGGGTCAGAAGAGAGCGGCATTTTTTTGATACGGTCTTGTTAGTCTAAGCTGTACGGCCTCATTAGCGTGAACTTTTACTAAGCCTAAGCATTTTTTATGTAAAAATAACTTTTAAAGTAAAAATAATGTTTTTATTGTAAAAACGATTTTTTAATGTACAAAGGATTTTTTAATGTAAAATTTTTATACGGACCGGAGTGAAAATGATCACCCATGAAAAAAACTTTTGAAACCGTAGCGTTTAAATCCAATTTCTGTCTAGTATTCCAATGTCTGCAAGACAAGAAGCAGGGTATGCCCATGAAGGAATAAGAGTTTTCTAGGTTCCCAATTTTTTATACTAATGATCTGATAAGTGAAAAAGTTTTCTTTTCGGATTAGAATTGAAAAGATTGCTGCAAGGAGCTGACCAATCGAGTGAACAAGCTTCTTAGCAAATAATAAAAATTAGTAGGCGACCATTCAGCGGAGTATTATCAAAGAGAAGGCACGCTCTATAACCCAGGATTTAGGAAGATGAGCACCTTAGTCCAGGTTCAAAACAATTCACAATGCGTGCAAATACCTAATTCAGCATTAAAATGATTAGTTGTGAATGATTGAACCGAATTTATGCCATGAGTGAGTTCTGAGAATGATTAGCGTACCAACTTCGAACTATCTGGGGAATAATATAGGGTAAGAGTTAAGCATATGAGCAGTGAAATTCACTCTTGCAAACAAGAAGTCATAATTTGCGTAGTAGTTTCAAAACGAAAAAGTCAGTTAGAGAAATCGAGAAGTGGAGCAATTGAGTGGGAAGTATTTTAGTACATAACTGTAAAAAAAAACTTGGACGAGGACAATTGACTAAAAAATTTAATTTACAAAAATTGTAATCATGGATCAACAATTATGTAGTTTTGTAAAATCTTGCTACTGGATCCTACTGGTTCCTTATGGTTCCAACCAGTTGTTTAAAAAATAAAGCTACTGGTTCTTTTTTTCTCTTTTGGATACACGGATCAACTCAAAGTTTTTAGCTTGTGTCAACTCACTTCCAATTGTGGAACGCAACAGGCGGAGGTTATCATTCAGAACAATAGTACTAATAACAATAAAACCAAAGTTGCAAGCTGTTGTGGTAAAACTCTTGGGGTTGGTAAAATGAGATGGCTGGGTTCGACCCTGTAACAAAAATTAAATTATTCCATGCAATAAAGTACTAACTTTGATTGCAAATGTTGAAACACAAGGTAGTATCAAGAATTTAACCGAAGTTTTCCAACTTTTATGCTTGTATTGACGTTCCGATGAAGTTTGTTTCACCAACTTGCAAGCAAATGATGTTCTACAGGGAACGAAGAAGAGGTCGTAGAAGAACCGAGAGGAGAGGAAGTGGCGGCGGTCGGAGAGGAGGACGAAAATGAAGGGACTCTCTGGGTAAGAGAGTCCGACGGCGAGGATTGGGCGGTCGAAGAGAGAAGGGACGATGATGGCAATCGCCTGGCAAGGATCATCTTCCGGAAGAGATCCGCCGGCGTCGCGAAAACTGAAGAATGCCCTTCGAAGGTTTGAATCTTAACTTATCGACGATTTAAAACAAGAATCAATGCACTTGCTGTTTTTCGTGTCGTTCATGTGCGTGTGTTCATAAGTATTCAGCATATTAACTCCCGAAAAATTGTCAACAACAACAGTTCAAGTTGAACTTTTTTTCCGTATTCATGAATTCTCCACCAACTTGTTAGTTTTCTTCAGAAAGCGAGACTAAAAGAGAAGGAAAGCGAAGGACAATTGGTGAGCCATCCCTTTTGTGAAGTAAGATGAGTCAATATCAATCAAAAAACTTCAGAACATTTTTTAAAACTTAATAAATTTTACCAAAGACTGGTTATTATAGAACGGAAAAAATCTTTGATTTTGTAAACCATTGCTGAACTCCAGAAGAATAAGTGGACCCCCGTCGGCTGGGAGTCCGAGGATGACGGTGAGAAGGGTGCTGAGGAGAGAAGACTGGTGGGAGCAGTCAGCCGGAAGCGATCCACAAGTCCTGCCACATCTCCGGTCCCGGCCAAAATTAGACATAATAGTCTAAACCTTTTGCGAACATTTGATTTATTTTTTTATAATCATATTATCTATACTTTTTCCTGTCTCAGTTTTAACTTCACGCCATATCCTCCAACCTGATGTCACATATAATTATGCATTGAAATGAATAAATAAATAAATAATTATATTTCAAAAAGTTTTTCTGAATAAGTAGAATATTGTAAAAGCCTTTTTAATAATTGATATACATAGAAACTTTACAGCTGCCGAAGATCTCGTCTGCCTCGGCATGGCTGTTTCGACCCCCAGTCCTTCCAACGCCACCCCTGGAGCCAGTCTCTAGCCGCTCGGGAATCCAACCAGCCCCTTCTCCAGCGTTATTCCCAGTGCTTCCAACGGTAGTCGCTCCAGCCGTGCGAACCGCTAACTTTCTATCAGCTCCGAGCGCGCTCACTGCCCAGTCTTCGTCCACCAGCTCAGTCTTCGCTAGCTCGATTCCCATCCCGGGAGAGATCTTCTGCCAGCGATGAACTGATTCCGCCGAAGGATCATGTTCGCGAGATCCAGCATTACCAGAAAATGTAGTGTAGTTTTTATTTTACTATGATTTTTGCCAGTCAGCAAAGCGTCCGAAAACCTCATTTTTACCGATAAGTTTTTTTACTTGAGACTTGATATCACATATAGTTTTTCCAACAACTTCTCCAAAGCCGGACACGAGAGTCTGCATCACATGTTGCAGTTGTAATGTTACAATTTCAAATAAGAAAGGGTATGAAAAGTAAACTTCTATGTTTTTGCAGGATCAATCTTCGAGCCGACCCCAAACGCCATCGCTGCCACCAGCTCCTTCCGAGGGCGCGCACCTCTGCTAATGGAGCGAGGTGAAGTCCTCGTGACGAGGTCCGCTCGTCACGAGGAATCTCCATGAGCAATCACCGGCCTGACCGGAAAAATTCACATAAACTACCACCAGCCTGACCGGAAAAAAAATCACATAAACTACCACCGGCCTGACCGGAATAATTCACATATGCAACCACCGGCCTGACCGGAAAAAAAATCACATGAGCAACCACCGGCCTGACGGGAAAAATTCACATAAACTACCACCGGCCTGACCGGAATAATTCACATATGCAACCACCGGCCTGACCGGAAAAAATTCCCATGAGCAACCACCGGCCTGACCGAAAAAATTCACATAAACTACCACTTTGCCTGACCGGAATAATTCACATAAGCAACCAACGGCCTAAACAATTCACTTCTAAGCCGCTTGGCGGCTGTTTGTCACGAGAGTAATTCTTCTGAACAAGTGCCGCCGTGAGAGGCTGATGTTCTTCCACGCGCAACGAAAATTCCAATAACGCGATAGAGAAATACCGAAAAGTTCAAACATGCCTTAACGGCTGCTTAACAGCCGTTAACTTAATGCGATAGAAGTATACCAACTGAATAAAATCTCTAGCGAACATTCAAACTGAGCGATGAATAAAGCAACAAGAGATGAAACATTATTTTGAATCCGCCTGACAGTTTCGAAAAATTTAATCACTTCAATATGTCAAACTAATTTTTTTAAAAATCACTAGCCACCTTCAAAAACGCATTATTCGAAATTCCTCTACATCTAACAATGTTTGAAGTTGATTGACAGCCTGACATTCTTTTTAAGATTAGAAAAATGCTAACCTGAATAAACTCCAGGGAAAGCCAAGACATGCATTTTATGTCAGCGTTGAGACTCACATCAACTTCGACGAAGGTAAGGTATCACTTTCTGATTTACGTCAGTTAATTTTTTAAAAATTCGGGTAATTTCAAAGGGCATGTTTTTTTTTCGAATTTAGCCATGCGAAAACTTTTTTCCTCTTTCAATGGTGTTTTTTTAAAGTGCAAGGATGCTACTTCTTATAAAGGATAACGCCATCATACTAGGGCTGTACAGCGGCCGGCATAACACGAGACATTCAGTTAAGGTTGGATGTACTAGAGCAGACGTACAAAGTCGAGGTTTACCGGGAGTGTCAAATCAATAAGATACTGCGCCACGACGAGGATGTGAAGATCTTGTTCTATCCTTGTAAGTTGTTTTATTTTCATATTCTTTTAAGGTTCGATTAATATTTGTGTACATTTAAGGAACCTCTCGATATTTACGATGCTTTTTTCGTTAGAAGAACTGAGACATTCAAGTGGGACACAGCGTGGAGACGGATGAAGCATTCGTTATCTGGATGTCTGCAGGTTAGTAATAATATTCTTTTATTTGGTGCATTTCATGTTCAACACTCTTCTTCTCAGCTTGTATATGTACCCGTTCATCAACAAGTACAATACATATTCTGTCGGCACCGGACTTCACGTGTACGGTGAAGATATCCAGTGCCCTCTCACCGACTCCATCGAATTGAGAGTAAACGGATTCCTCAAATACAGGGTAAGTTTTAAATCTTCAAATGCAAAGTTACACAGTTTAAAGGCAGTGACGCTTGGTTAAGATGACAAATTTTTGAGTCGAGATGGCTGGAATCGATATCGCCCGGTGGACTAGCTTTTTTTTACTGTGCGATAGTTCAATCAAGAGTAAGTTTTAGTTTCGTGAGAGCTGACAACAAAGTCGTTGTTAACTCGGATATTATATAACTCGGATATAAATTATTCGTAATTTAGCAATTTGTGGAATAATAAATTGTTGGAGTTTTGAAGTTGGTTTTATTGTAGTTCAAGTCCTTTTTCGGTTTTGTTTTGTTTGTTCAAGAATAAATCGTTCAATTGATTCCGAGTCATTACACCTTACTTCAAAAGAGGCTTGACCTCAATATACCTTACCACTGAACCACCACTAATCAATCTTTTCAGAAAGTAAGTTGTGTAAATTGTGCATCGGCACTATTAAGACCCGAAGAGCAGCTAAAAATTTCCTTCACGTAAGGTCGCCACACACAATACCCCATTCCTCTCTTGAAGAGTCGAAGGTATTGTGCTGTCATTCCCTTATCGTTGAAGTCGACATACAGAACAACCAGTCCTCTAGACGAGTCGACGTTGTTCTGCGATAAATCCCTTCTGTTGAAAGTCGACGCTTGTGAAAAAACTCAACTCAGGAGTAAGAGTTGAGATCGCCCTCGAAGAGAGTGATAAAAACAAGAAGAAGGAGCATGGACACCGCAAGAGTGCCAGAAACTGCGAATCCGGAGAACCCTTCCTGGAACATGGAAGAAAAAGGGAATCAATTTCAACAAAACAACACTCAAGACAGAAGGAAGACACAGAGAGAACTGCGAAACCAGACGACTCGAAACACACTGGCAACAGTGGCCATTCGTGACTCTACAGCCTTAAGAGCCTATCACGGATGGAGCCGGATTATCCAGTCCAGAATCGAGCGCGACCTCAGGTGGCGGATAGAGGGACGCCTTCCTACGAAGAATTCGTGCTGGGGGGTAGCGGGAGAAATCCCGCCGCGGACCAAAACTGGGTAGTAAAGCTCGTCAAAGGAGGGCGATGCCGGACCGGCCTGGGCATGCCACCGGACAAAACATCAGCCGATACTCCGCTATACTTTTCAATGGCGAGTCGAGGCGCCAGTAAAATAACCTCTTGCCCTTCTCCGGTTAACGAATGGGTCTCGCCAAGAGGATCGCCGACTGCGGTGCGAGTGTAGACGGAGAAAATCTCTCCGGACTCAAAAGGATCCTCACCACCAACCTATCCCAAAAGGACTCCCCTCGACAGAACCTATGGGCAAGACAACAACAACAACAACCAGACATAAACTACACCAGAGCTCAGCAAGGTCTGAGTGACCTCAAACGACAAACGAACTTTGTCACAACTTCACTGAAAGATGCGAAAGCAACACTGAAAAGCTTCAACAGCTCAAACTCGAATTTCTTTGATAAGGAAACCCTGATAAATATGAAGCAAATGCTGCTGAATCAAGAGAAAGCTGTAAAGACAGACTGCTCGGCAATGACCAACTCGACCGAGGCATTCTTCCATTCGGATGTACAGATCTTGATATTTCGTAGGTCGCTCCATCTCTCTACAGGCTTCTTTGATCTGATTTTGGGATTCGATGATGAGTCGTTCAAGAACCCTTTCTTTCTGTTGTCGCTCTGTATAAAAGAGTATTCTCTGATCAAATCTAGCAATCTTGTGTTTTTCTCAATTTTTTTTTTGCATATTTTTTCACTCAAAAAATCGTTTCTGCTCGACCATGTAGTTTCGTCTATCTATTACTCACTCACTGTTAGATAAAAAGTACATACTTCTTTTCTTGATCTTGACTTGAGATGGTGTGCCTGGATCCATGTCGAGATCCTCATCCGAGAGCTCGTCCACTGCAGCAGAACTTCGTTTATACATGGCAAACAGTGAAACGAAGATGTCGGGAAAATCTGATGACTGATAATTTCAATTTATCACTCTTATGTTATGAATATACATATCTGATAATTAATGACTTACTCTGGCTAAGTTTTATCTTCTTTGTAGGAGTCCAGACAGAGTCAAATCGACTGCAAATTTAGTTGTTGATGAATTGAGAAAGCCTTTCAGATAAACTTCCTCCAAAAAAACTATAAAGTACCACGTTCAATTACATTTCAACAATATGACTCCGTATTCGTGAACGCAAATAAAAAGTGCATGTTGAAAAAAATTTATGTCAGCAAAATATGAATTTACGAAAGTCTGTTTTACCCCTAAACTCAGACAGATTTTCGCTCTCACTGGGTTCCCAGAGAGACTATGTCAAAGAATTTTGTGGTTGTATTTGACAAACAAATAAAAACTGTAAGTAAAGAGTTAGCAAACATAGAGTAGATGACATGTGTAGCCTGTCTTCACTTATGTGTAACCTGTCTTTACTCACTAATAGAACATCTCAAGTACGAGTTGGCTCTTCTTTATCTGAAAGTAGGTCTTACCCCTGCGATGTTTTCCAAGGAAGTTCCCTAGGAAGTTTCCCTTGTTCTTCTCGATGTTGAAAAAACATTAATCAGTTCTGTGTGTCACTTTTTTTTAATGAAATTTCGTTTCCTGTGTTCTTAAAATAAACCTATTCCTTCACTGAAAATATAACGGCTCAAAAGTGCAATCTCTTCGAAAACAACTAATTTGTGAACTAAAAAAACCTGCTACAATAAGGAGAAAAAGAAAAACTTCATTTAATTAACTAGAGCCTTCTTTTCTATTAACAACGTATCACTGTAAGTTCTGATTCAAGAAAATCTACTTTAAAAAGTTATGAATATTGTCGTTTGAATATTGAATATTCAAGAAACAAATGAATTGTGTGATTTTCTAGTTTTTCAGAATAAAAGGTAGCCAAGATTGGTTACAAACACACTAAAAAATTTTGGTGAAACTTTTTAAAACTTTTTTGTTTTTGTCGACTTTTTTTGTTGATTTTTGAGGCATAATTTTCAATAAAAGTTTTGAGGCATAATCAAAAAAACAGACAACCTAAAAAGCCCAGCCCTACTCATGCTATCCCTGTATACATCAGATTGGGCATGCAGCGATTTTCCGGAGAGAAGATACTTTGCATATTTGCATTACCAGTAATACAAAATCCATCAACAAATACGGTGAAATTTAGAATCTCAACTGCTGGAGAAACGTCGGACTGATCGAGGCGGTTGAAAGGAGGCGCCTTATATGGGATCCGCAGCACAAGAAGTATCGGGATTCTACTTCAAGACAACATGCGTTCAAGCGTTTAGAGGAAGAAGAAAAAATGAAAAGTGAGAGCGCTTAAACTTGTTTTTAAAAAGTCCTCAAGTATAGCACGTTAGTAGTTCGGAAATTATGATAAAACCATTGCAGCTGGTTCATCCTCAATTACATGGATGTACGACAAGCTTACACCAGATGGCAGAAACAAGTAATTGTTCGGAAAACCGGAACTGGTCCAAGTGCGCTGTCATCGTTTCCCTACGCAAAGTTGGCGCATACATGTTCGCGCCGAGAATTATCTACATACATTCTCTTCTCCTTCCGTTCTGTTTAAATTTTTCTCTCTTTCTCTTTTCACTCTTTTTGCCTTAACCCTCCCCTTTTCCACTATTGTTGCTAATTGTTCTTTAGGCCTCGTTAGCAAACATTTCGATTAAGCCTAAGCGGAAAAGATCACTTAAAAGTAACCTGTTCCCCTAAGTAAAATGCGGCCCCCAAGTAACAAAATGGCAATTTTCCTTTCCTTGGGATGCTATCATTGCTTTATTCTCTCTCTTTTCGAACCTTTCTCATTTTTGCTCTTTCTCCCGTCTCTTGTGTTTATAGTTGCTTCTTCACGGTCGATCACTCAAACGTTATGTCTCCAAGGTTCTCTCGGTATTTCCTGTGTTTTTTCTCTTGCATAGCTCGAGGTCAAAATCATATAAAATTTCTCTCAGGAGTACGAAAGGATCGAGTACATCGAGACAGTTGCGAAATCGGAAGGATAGCTTCGTCTTCGAAATTGGAAAGAGAATCACGGAAAAAAACGGTTATTATTTTGTCGGCCAAATCATCGATTTAAGTTGCTCATTCTCTCAAAAGATTGTCTATAGACCTATTCTAGATGATATATAGAATTACGAAATGTTAAATCATTTCGAGTAAGTGAAAAAATAAAGAAGTTGAAGAGTACATCAAGTTTACAAGTTTATTTTCGAATTGTATGATTCTTTTCACAATTATACATGGGTAAACTGCCAACTGGCAAAACATTCTTCTGAAGTGACCAACCTACCAAACCCTCGCTTAACGTAAAGTTGAATGGAATGTTTCTTGTTTCTTATTACCAGCACTGTTTCTTATTACTTATTAGGGTGTTTCTTATTATCAGCACGTTTTTTTCAAGCGCATAGATCCCTAAATTTCAAAGATTTAGAAATTTTTCTCATCAAAAATTTCCCGAGTGCATTGATTTGTATTTATTTTCCAGAAAGAATTCGTTTTGTGAGGCTTACAAAGAAAGAATTCGTTTTGTGTATGATGGAAGAAAAACAGCTTGTTTTAGAGTGCATGAATCCGTGGATAGATTTTACACATTTTCTGGGTTGGAGAAACACTCTGGGAAAAGAGAATTGAGCAGAACCGGTTGCATTCTATAATAATAACGAGTATGTCATATTATAATTACCCATATTTGTTGATGTGATGGGGGGGGGGGTGGAGGCGCCTAAATGTATTGGGTTTGCACTCTTGTTGAAACTCGCTTTATTTTTGCTGGAAATGTTATATTTTGGAAGATTCGAATGTTTCTTGCGATGAAATTCTTCTAATCTGTTGATTTTTATTGTTCGTTTGGAATCAACTTTAGTTATCCAAATCGTTACTGTTGTTTAATTATTATCAATAAATTCTTATGTTGTTACGTTTGCTTATGATTTTCGTGGTCGAGCAGAAACGATTTTTTGAGTGAAAAAAGATGCAAAAAAAATGAGAAAAACACAAGATTGCTAGATTTGATCAGAGAATACTCTTTTATACAGAGCGAGAGCAGAAAGAAAGGGTTCTTGAACGACTCATCATCGAATCCCAAAATCAGATCAAAGAAGCCTGTAGAGAGATGGAGCGACCTACGAAATATCAAGATCTGTACATCCGAATGGAAGAATGCCTCGGTCGAGTACCCAATTCTGAAATAGACGCAGTAAAAGGGCGATCAATGAAATCAAAACTCAGCATACACCCAACTCGTCTAGATTGTTGAGGCAATTGTTGAGGTAGATCGACCTGTTAAATACCAAGATCTGCATACTCTATTGAACGAATGTCTTGATAGAGTTCCCACTTTTCAAATTGAAGCAGTGAAGAGTAGGTTGTACCAGGCAATTGGTGAGATAACAAGCCCCGCACCAGTTTATCCCACTTATACGCCTTCCCCTCAGCCTCAATTGACCCAATACGGAATGTACAACCACTTATAGACAGGACCAGATAAATCGGCTTGATTTATGAAGTTTTCAATTGTTCAATGATTTTTGAATTAATCATTTGTTTATAAAAAGTTCTTTTGAACTAGACGCTATAGACAGAACAAGATAAATTGGCTTCATTTATGAAGTTTTCAATTGTTCAATGATTTTTGAATCAATCATTTGTTTATAAGAAGTTTTTGTGAACTAGACGCTATAGACAGGACCAGATAAATCGGCTTGATTTATGAAGTTTTCAATTGTTCAATGATTTTTGAATCAATCATTTGTTTATAAAAAGTTCTTTTGAACTAGACGCTATAGACAGAACAAGATAAATTGGCTTCATTTATGAAGTTTTCAATTGTTCAATGATTTTTGAATCAATCATTTGTTTATAAGAAGTTTTTGTGAACTAGACGCTATAGACAGAACAAGATAAATCGGCTTCATTTATGAAGTTTTCAATTGTTCAATGATTTTTGAATCATTCATTTGTTTGTTAGAAGTTCTTTTGAACTAGACGCTATGGACAGAACAAGATAAATCGGCTTCATTTAGAAGTTTCCAATCGTTCAATGTTTTTTGAATCATTCATTTGTTTGTTAGAAGTTCTTTTGAGTGAGACGCTTGTGTTGAAATTTTTTTTGTTTTTGTGAAAATTCTGAATTATGTGAAATGAGAAGTGAAATTTAAATGAAAATTCTTTTGAGACAGAATAAATTTTATTCACGCACTTCTGTACAAATACATCAATTTCTATTTTGCAAGTAACTAGCGAGAAAATCTCTTCGAGATAGAGCGGTCCGGGAAAATGTGGGCCTGTTGGTGTACAGGAAAGGGGACATTCAAGACGGGTTCCATTAAAAAATTATGAAGATGACACAACGCGCAAACCATAATTGGTGTTTGAATACGCGCCTTAGGGAGTGTACTGTAGGTGCGTTGCGTATGCGTAGCATACGGGAAGACGAGAGAGGGAAGTAACTCAGTCTACGTTTATCGTGCATTAAAGCAAGATGCTTTAAGTGGTAGTATGAGTGTTGAGTGGTTTTTTTGGATTGATTGTTGTCGCAGATTTGACGTGAATCGTCAAGAAGAGTGTTAGGTTCTGGAACACGTAGTTTGTGTGTTATATGATTGTGAATGAATGTCTTTGATTTACGCTTAAAGTTGCGCAGTGTAAGTTGAAGGCTGAATTACTCGTTATTATTGTTAAAGTTATGGGTGAAATTGTGGTGATCGAGTTTTGCAAGGAGTGAGATTGTGAAGGTCGAGTTTTCCGTCTAGGTACGCCGTTTATCCTTCTCATTGTCATTTAAGTGCTCGGATATGTTCGCGTTATTCGCTGATTGCTTGTCTCAGTTCTGTTTATCGGGGTAATCGTACAGAGTAGTGTATGATAGTCACGGATGTGAGTTTCGTTTGTGCTATTACATAATGTGGACCGAGACAACTTAGCTGTGTAGCTAGACTGAGCGCGCGTGCGTGGCAGTCAAAGAACAACGGAGCGAGCCGTGAGCGAAGGGTCATTGAGTAACAGGGGTAGTCACCGACTACACATAGTTTTGATATCAAAACTCCATGGTGTTCATAGCCGTATTCCAGTATTAAAATTCAATTTAATTGTGGAGAGAAGTTGATTAGAGTTTTTGAGGATATGTATTGCGTAAGGAAATGTGAAAGAATTTTTGACTTGAAAAGTCTGAACGAGAAAGTTGTTCATATGTAGCGAGTGAGAATTTCTATGATAGTAGAACGTGAACAGAACTATGTGTAAAAAGATGAAAATGAAAAGGTAAGTTACTGAGCACTCCCGAGTAAGTTATTGGCATTGTCGCACAAAAAAAAAAATGGTGAGTGAAGTTTTTGAACGTGTTCGCGTCATTGGGCCGGAGAGTGTCGCTCAAATAGGATGCAGGAGGAGGTGCGGGAGCAATTAGTTCGCAATCACGGCATTAGTTGATAGCTTAGCAGGTTTTCGGATTGAAGAGTATCAGGAGTTCGGTTATATTTGGATGGTGGTATTGTGTGAGAAGGAAGTGTGATCGAAGGCCTCAGGGCAGACGAGATAAGCCGTGTAACAAGAAGGATCAAGGGTAAGACCGGTAACGTACAGGTACAAGGGTAAGAACTGAAACAAGCAGGCACAAGAGTAAGACCTGGAACAAGCAGGCACAAGAGTAAGACCTGGAACAAGCAGCCACAAGAGTAAGACCTGGAACAAGCAGGCACAAGAGTAAGACCTGGAACAAGCAGGCACAAGAGTAAGACCTGGAACAAGCAGGCACAAGAGTAAGACCTGGAACAGGCAGGCACAAGAGTAAGACCTGGAACAAGCAGGCACAAGAGTAAGACCTGGACAAGCAGGCACAAGAGTAAGACCTAGAACAAGCAGGCAAAAGAGTAAGACCCGGAACAAGCAGGCACAAGAGTAAGACCTGGAACAAGCAGGTACAAGTGTTGCGGAAGAACAAGTCCAAGTGACAGAGGATTCGTAATTAGAGTATCAGGTTGATTGGAAAAGTGATCAGTAATGGATTGAGAGAAGAATCCGTAATGGATTAGAGGGGCTGAGTAACGTTGCCGGGGAGTCACGGCCGGAATTCAAAATAAATATAAGAAGTACTTGGTGCAATACATGCATGTCATGTAGAGATAAGAGGAAAATCGAGTTTGATGTCAACACATGACGAATCGGTCAGGGGTGAAGCTAGAACAGGCAGACAGGAGAAAGAAAATATTGAATTTCCGGAACAAGATAGAGGTGAGTTGTGACGCTGTGTAAAGAATAGATTCGGAGGTAAACCGATCAGCAGTTTTCAAGAAGGAGATTTGTTGGCTGACATAACCAACCGATTTGATGCATTGAAAGTAGCGTAAGAGATCATCTTCTAAAAACGAGTCGACTGCAGAGTAGGGGTGGAATATATCAGAAGAAGAAAGAATTTTCCAAGCAAACGAGAATTGGAGGCAATTCGGTTTCCAGTGAAAACCACTGGAAGAAGGTCAGAAAGAAAGGTACTATAATGGAGATAACATGAGACAGCCAAGTGATGGTCGTCAGGATTGAGGAAGAAAGTGAAAGGGCAGACTTGCACAAGATTGCCAGTGCGATTGTTGCACAAGCTGAATTCGGTATTGTATGTATATTAAGGCGGTTGTAAGAGAGTAGAACATGGAAGCAGATTTACAAAGTCGAGTGAAACAACAAAAAAAAAAAAAGATGGCTGGAGCACTAAGAAGCAGATATTCAGAGGATGGGCACCAAAGAGACGGTTGCCGGTGGCAGACATGTTCGCACATGTGTTAATGGTGAGAAGTGTCGCTCACGAAGGAGATGGTAGAAATGAGTAGCGTTAACACATTGGTTTCTGAAGGTGTGGGGAAGGCTGGCACGTTTTTGTGGTGGAATCGCCCACTGCAAATAAATAATAAAATAAAAAAGAAAGTTTACTTGCGGAACAAAGTGCAGATCAAATGTGATATTGAAAGTACCTTGTGGCAAATGTATTCCATATTACAGTAGGTTTCGAAAGGGAGAAACAAGTTTCTCTTAAGATGCATTTTGTTACAGGAAAAGGGTGAATAGAATAGTAACAGGCGCTTATATTCTGAAAACGTTCTGTGAAACAAGGGCAGCGTCTGAATTCACATTCCGTTCATGTACTTTGTAGGACTAAGAGCAGAAAGAAGTACTAGTGCACGGTCTCTACCTTGGTCTACGCTCATGGTTTATTCACTGCGGTCAAGTGTTGTACATCCCGAAGGCGGGTGTATTCAAACAAAGGTTATATGAGACGACGGATGGAGTTTACGACAGTAGGAGTCAATATAATTGGTGTTTGAATACGCGCCTTAGGGAGTGTACTGTAGGTGCGTTGCGTATGCGTAGCATACGGGAAGACGAGAGAGGGAAGTAACTCAGTCTACGTTTATCGTGCGTTAAAGCAAGATGCTTTAAGTGGTAGTATGAGTCCCGCCCACCCACCCAAATCAAGATGAAGGAGGAGAACGCTAGAGTATTGAGAGATGGCTGACACTGAGGTTGAATGATGTACCTTAAGAAGTCGCGCCAGGAGCAATCGCGGAGAGCAGCAGACTCCGATGTCTTAGGTAGTTTATGGCTTACAGAAAATGTACGAAGAAGCGTTGGAGTGTGGGATCGGAGTTACAATGGCTGCATGATATGAGTTACAATTATATCCATTCGCGGCTGGAGTTAAGCAAGAATACAAGGCTTATAGTCGTATCTTAGAGACGGTGAAAGCGACTACGTCGCCAATTACAAGAGTGAAAGTAGAGTACATCAGAAACAAAAGAAGCGTTACCTTGACTGACCTCAAAGAAATAGGCTGACTGAGACGATTGAAGGACCGAAATGTGTGCTCGTCGAATAATATGCCTAGGTAGTAGCGTTACTAAGAGGAGGTGTCTCAAAGGGAGGCTCCATTAGAATTGGATTTAGACGGGCAAGAAATGAATAAAGTGGGAAAGGTAGTGCTAAAGTTATCGGACGAGTTAAATGTCTGAAGAAGAGCAGTTGGAGAACAAATATGTATAATACATTATCTCTGTTATTGATCACCAGATGTCATAGCGTCTACCAATTTTCGGTTCCAATGACTGTTTTTCGTGATGAGTTCAACGTTCGGACTGAACTAATCACTGAAATAGAAAGTTGAGATACCAACCGATGTACTAGGACTGTTCGCAACGACGACACAGTTGCACATTCCAGTCCTATATCCAAGTGTTTTCCAATTTAATAATCTGTCGGTCAGCCATGGGAGCAATAACTCTGAACCAGGTTTCCTATGGCATACATATGTACATAGAGCTCATCCCAGTTAGAAATACTCGCCCTCGTTTCCATTTTTTAAGTATATATAGGCAACCCAATATCGACGGATCATTTACGAAAAGTGCTAGCAAGCTTGTGAAGGAGCTGGCCGGAAGAGCTCACCATACTTCAGCTCAGAAGAAGAAGGCGTATATAGCATTTAGAGGAGCATCATTGGAGTAAGCAAAACGTAGGTAAAGGAGGATTTCTCAACAAGGAATCGCGCCCTATGTCAAGAAGGTATTAAAGACACCATAAGGTGTGTTGTCAATATGAATAGATGCAATGTTTCTTTTAACAACTTTCTTAGATATGTAGCAATAAGACTATATGAATGAAGCAGACGGTTGAACTATCAGATGATAATGCGGAAAAGGGAACAATAAATGTGCCTTGTATGTTATGTGTGTTTTAATTATTAAATGTCACCAAGGAGAGAATGTTATTGTGTTTCAATTGTACAGTACGAGTTGTTTTTAACCTCATGGTTTATTCACTGCGACATATTATGCACGAATAAAACGTTACACACGCTCATGGTTTATTCACTGCGGTCAAGTGTTGTACATCCCGAAGGCGGGTGTATTCAAAAAAAGGTTATATGAGACGACAGATGGAGTTTACGACAGTAGGAGTCAATATAAGTTCCTTTTTCAAGGACTGCCCTCGCAGATTCGCCAGTCGAAGCCATTAAGGTTCTGATTGCTAAATACTTTTGAAAATAGTTTTCCATTTTGGCCGCAGAATTGATGAATTTCTGATCGAGCAATTCGACCAGTCTCACGTCGACGTCAAACGAGGACGCTAGGGTCTCCTTTGTAGCTGTTATTTTAATCCCTAGGCTCTCTGGAGAACGAAACGTTCCCCGGTAGATTACTAGGCAAAACCTGAGGAATCCACCAGGATTCGCTGTCACCTGTTCTAGCTCTTTCTTTTGGAAGGGATTCATTATCCCCGCCATCTCCTCATGCAAGTTCTTGCCCAGTATCGCCTCTGTCGATGCAGTTAGTGCTTTGGCGGATATGTTATTGTCGTCGAAGAAGTTTATTCTCATTTTTTTATGATGAAGTTCGTTTTTGTTTTCTCGTAAAAGCCCGATTGTGAGGGTTAGAGTGGAGTGTTGTGTTGCTCTGGTCGTTGTGAGAAGACCATAGCGGCGTGAGTCTCTAGGGGCTGCGTCCGTTACAGCTCCAGTTGTTCTACGGGTTCTACGAGCTCGTAGGGTGACTCGAGTGTCTGAAAGGAGCTGTTTAGCCCGCTAACGGGCCTGGTGTAATCGATTGAAGAATTTGTTGTGCTTCTCTGCGTTGAAGTTGTTATTTGGTGCTCCTTGCTGAAATAAATATCGGCATCTAAAAACTCTGTTTGTGTTCAGCATTCCAAGTCACAGCGTGAAACTAATTCGCGAACTACATTACATGGGGGCCGAACCGGTGCTTACTCAGTAAATTGTGCAATCTAACAAATTGTTGCAGTTTCTGAAAAGCAAATGAGCACCGAGGAAGAAATGAAAGAGATGGAGCTGGACGAAAGAGGACAGGAGCACCATCAGGTCAGACTTATACAGGAGATGGAAGAAATTTTAAAAACGCAAGAGCTTGAAATCAACAATTGTCGA
Organism: Allodiplogaster pararmata; assembly: GCA_964056735.1. Taxonomy (NCBI): domain Eukaryota; kingdom Metazoa; phylum Nematoda; class Chromadorea; order Rhabditida; family Diplogasteridae; genus Allodiplogaster; species Allodiplogaster pararmata. Next base: position 20,460,902 of record OZ057408.1, on the reverse strand, counting down.
TTTTCAAAAAAACAAATGTTAGAAGGATCGAGAGAAATTGTCCAAAAAGCTCGAATGATTGTTTCTGAAAAAAATAAAATTGCTGAAAGAATGGAAAAAGAGATGATCGCAACACTGCAGGACTTGCGAAAAAAAGTGAAGGAGGGAGATCAAACCGATCTCGTCGGCCTCATCATGGGAGAAATGAAAGGGGCCATGGAACGGCTCAGAGAAGACCTGCAGAGTGCGCAAGACGTCAGACTGAAAGGTTTCAGTACCGAAAGTTTCAAGAAAGTAAGCGAAGAACAAGAAAGTCAAATTTTATGGGAACGCGAACATGGAGAGGAAGTGTTTACCGAAAGATTGCAGAGCTCATCGAGAAACGAGAGAACAGCGAAAGGACCGCAAGCCCGAGAGCTGATGCCAGAAAAAAGGAAGGAGGAGAAGGAAAGCAGAAGTCAGTCGCATACAATTGGACAGAGAGTGCGGAAAAGGTCAGATGGGAGTGAAAGTGAAGCAGAGCAGCGGGTTTATGAACGAGTTGAAATGAGAGGAGGTAATTTTGAAAGGAAAGAAAGCGAGAGACCGAGAGAAACAAGGCTGGACGATAGAAATGATGGGGAACTGAAGACCATTTTTACCTCACTTGCTATGCCCGTGGTCCCGGAGTTCTCAGGTAAAGGAGGAGTTAAAGCGTTCAGACAGTTCATAGACAAATTGGAAAGAAAGTATGCTGAGTGTGTGAGTGAAGAGAAACTGATTGGACTGATGACTTCTCATCTAGTTGGTGAAGCGGAGAAAGTTTATGAAACCTTGCCGAATTCGATTAAATTTGGTGACTACATCGGTATTGTGAGAAAGATGGAAGAGAGATACAAAGGCGACGAAACAGTACTGAAATATGATGCACAAAGGCAACTTGATAGAATAAGAAAGCAAGATTCGGAGTGGTCATAAACTTTTGCACACATTTGGAATCACTGGCGCGAAGAGCATATAGTGACGCACCTTGTTCTGAGATTCTAGCGGGAAAGTTAGTGAATGCGCTGTCAAGTTTTGAGGATCAACGAGCGCTTTTCGAAGTCCTGGACAAGGCGAGAAAAGGAGAAGAGTACGAGAAAGTGAGAGAAGAAGCAATAAGGCTCGAAACGTTGGAAAAGAGAAGAGAGCGCCCAAGATATGATTCGTGTAGGCCAAGAGAGAGATGGGGTGAGCAGAGGAGAATGAATTACGGAAGGAGAGAGGAAACACCGGCGAACAATGGGAACTCCAGAAGAAGTTTTGAGCAGAGAGGCGCAGCGGGTAATGTCACGAACCGGCTAAACCCAAATGCAAGAAGTTTTGAGCAGAGAGGGGCAGCGGGTAATGTCACGAATCCGCTAAACCCAAACGCGACTCCCTTTGTGTCGAGAAATTCCAATAATGAGAATCAGAGAAGGCCGGGAGAAATAAGAGAAGAGAGGGACGGAAGAAACGGAGTGAAGTGCTATAAATGCCAGAGAGAAGGACATCTCGGTTACTATTGTCCAAATCAGAGAATGGGAGCGAGAATGATAAACTCAAAAGAGCCAGAAAAAAAGAAGAGAGAAGAAAGGTAGAAAGCGTTTCTTATTTTGGAACCCTTTGGAAAACCCAGGCAAAGGTGAATACGGTGAATTACACAGTACTAATTGACTCGGGAGCAGAAAGCACGATTATAACGGAGCAGGTGATGGAGAGAATCGAAAGTGAAAGTAGAGAAAAACCTGAGAGAATGAGTTCCAGCGAAAAATTTGTTGATGCAGTGGGCAGAGAAATTCCAGTGATCGCCAAAACAGAGATAACGCTAAAATTGGAGGGAGTCCAAGAGACAAAAATAGGCGCGTTCATCGTCGAGTCGGAAGAAAACTTCATTTTACTCGGTCAAAACGCTTGCGAAACATGGGAAAAATGGAGAGAACGAGAGCAAAAGGTCAAAACCGCTAAAGTGAACAAAAGAATATGCATTTCTCCGGGAGAAGAAGCGGAAGTTAGTGTGAATGAGCCAGATACAGACAGTGATATAATGATGTTGTGGGCCGAAAAAGAGGGTATTGACTCTGGATTAATACAAGAGAAAAACGGGGAATGGAAAGTAAGAGTGGCAAACGAGACTCGAGAACCGCTAGTATTAAGGAAAAATGAGAGTGTGGGAGAATGGAGTGAGCCACTGTGGAAAAGCGTTCAGATGGTGGAGAGAACCGGAGTTGAACAGAATCACAGAAATGAAGAAAGAGGTCGAGAAGTATTGAAAGTCATAGAAGAGCGGGCAGAGATGAAAATTGATAAATGTAGAGAACTGGTGAAGGAATACCAAGACGTGTTTGCGCTAAGTGATGAGGAAATGGGTCGAACCTCACTGGTGGAGCATAACATAGACACCGGTATGCATGCACCGATTAGTCAAAAAGCCCGACCAGTGCCGCTAGGACTTCAAAAGGAAGTAAGAAACAAGCTGGGAGAGATGCTCAAAAACGGGGTTATTCGAGATAGCAGCTCACCGTGGTCATCTCCGTTGGTAATTGCAATGAAAAAAGACAATACCCTCCGACTGTGCGTAGACTATCGGAAGCTAAATGAGATCACGAAGAAGGACGTTTTCCCGTTACCATCGATTGACCAGACACTACAGTCTCTGAAAGGAAAGAAATGGTTTTCTACCATTGACTTAGTGGCGGGTTACTGGCAAGTCCCATTAGGAGAAGAAGTAAAAGAGAAATCGGCCTTTGCGACTATGGGCGGCCTCTACGAATACAATGTCATGCCGTTTGGATTAGCCACTTCTCCAGCAGTTTTTCAAAGACTGATGAACAAGGTGTTGCTAGGGATTCTGGGAGACTCAGTGAAAGTGTACTTAGATGATGTCATGATCGCCACAGAAGATGAAGAAAGTCATGAAAAAGAAATGAGGAAAGTCTTCGAAGCTTTCAGAAAGCACAACCTGAAAATTAAGGCCCAAAAGAGTGTGTTGGCCCAGGATAAGGTAGAATAACTGGGGCATGTAGTAGAAAAGGAGGGTTTGAGAGTTGATAAGGCGAAGGTAGAAAAGATTGTTTCTCAAAAACCTCCTCGAAACGTGAAAGAATTGCGACAGTTCATTGGAATGGCGTCATATTATCGGAAGTTCATCTATGGGTTTGCTGAAAAAATTTCGCCACTGACTAAGCTGACGTCAGAGAAAAAAATGTGGGAATGGGGAGACAAGGAAGAAAGAGCGTTTGTTGAAATGAAAGAGAGACTGGCAAGCACACCCATACTAGCGCAACCAGACATAGAAGCAGCGAGAAGCGGGGAGAGACCATTCACAATTTATTGTGATGCAAGCAAAATCGCAGTAGGAGCAGTCCTTTGCCAAGAAGGTGAAGATGGGTACCTGCACCCAATCTATTTCGCGTCAAAAGTGTGTTCCCCGGCCGAGTGCAACTACCACGTGACAGACTCAGAAGCCTTAGCAGTCATGTTTGCGCTGCGAAAGTTCAAGAGTTTCTACCTAGGAACGAGGGTTCACGTGCGAACAGACCACCAACCACTCAGAACCCTATTCAATAGCACAAATATTTCGGCGAGAGTGATGAGATGGGCATTAGAGCTACAGTGTTACGACGTGATAATAGAATACGTAAAAGGAAGCGCGAACAAGGTGGCGGATGCATTAAGCAGATGTGAGTTGATCGAAAGAGTGGAAAGCGAAGAAAGAGATGAAAAGACCGAGATCGAAAGAGTCATGAATCGAGTAGGGTTGGAAAATGTGAAAGAAAAATGGAAAAGAGCGACCGAGCAAGATGAGTTTGCGAAGCAGTGGATTGCAAGACTGAAGGAAACTGTAGGAGGAATGATAAGAGAAAAGGGAATAAGGTGGTCGCTCTCACCTGAAGAGTTACTAGTAGCGGAATGTTCAAAAGGAGGAAAAAGGTGGTATGTGCCAGAAAAGTTGAGAGAGGAGACTATCAAGGAAACCCACGACGGAAAACTAGGAGGACATTGGGGAATCGCAAAAACGGTGAAAAAGCTCAAAGAGTTCTACTGGGAAAACATGAAAAGAAGCGTTGAAGAGTATGTGAGAAAATGTAAAGAGTGCGCACTATTCAACCCGGTCGAAAAGATGGTACCCCTGCTGAAGCCAATTGAAACGTCAGAACCATTGGAAATTGTAGGAATGGATTTGCTGGAAATAGGCACGGCAGAGTCAGGAAACAGATACTTGCTCACAATAATCGATTCGTTCAGCAAGTACGGTGCAGCGATTCCTCTAGAAGATAAGAGTGCAAGATCGGTAGCAATGGCGTTCGTATCGAAATGGGTAGCTGAAATGGGGTGGCTTCCAAAGACGATTCTAACTGATCAAGGAACAGAGTTCGTGAACAGAGTAATTTCAGAGATTACAAAGTTATTGGAAGTAGACCACATTCTCACTAAAGGATACAACCCGAGAGAAAATGGGTTAACCGAGAGATTCAACCGAACAATCATACGGCTACTGCAGAAAAAGGTTAAAGAGATAGAGAATGGGATGAAACGGTGCCATTCGCGGTCTGCGCGTACAACATAACTCCTCATGCGACAACAGGAGAAAGTCCATGTTTTATAATGTACGGGAGAGACCCGAAACCGTTTGGAGAAAAATTGGGTAAATTGAAAGAGTCGAAATATGAGGAATTGGATGACTACAAGAGAAGTCTGATAGGAAAGTTGAAAAGCACCCCATACTCTACATCAACGGACTCAAGCCGAAAAATGAGGAGTTCAAAGTCGCATACCTGTGGCGCTTCATCGTGGCTATGGCGGAGTACACGGGGTGGCAGATCAACTCGAGCCCCATGAGAGAGCGCAAGGAAGACGAGAGCAAGGAAGACACGAGAGGAAAGAAAGAAGAAGCGGGATCGAAGACGAGGAATAGTTTCTTCAACGACGACCGAAGAGCGACTGGAGGCTACCGCGGGCGAGGAGCGCAGTCAGGCTACTTCTTCAGCCCGTACAATCGCCGTGGACGTCGATTCTGAGGGGCCGGGGATGTCACGGTCGGACGTTAATTAATTGTTAATTATGAATGTTAGTATTGATGATCTACGATGTTATGTCTCTGGTGTTATGTTTCTTATGTTACGTATTATGTTATATATCTCTCTCTATTGTTGCGTAGGAAGTTTCAACCTCTCGCGCGCTTCGGCCTGGCCAGCCACATTCTCATTTTTTTATGATGAAAATCGTTTTTGTTTTCTCGTAAAAGCCCGATTGTGAGGGTTAGAGTGGAGTGTTGTGTTGCTCTGGGAGCAAGTCGTTGTGAGAAGACCGTAGCGGCGTGAGTCTCTAGGGGCTGCGTCCGTTACAGCTCCAGTTGTTCTACGGGTTCTACGAGCTCGAAGGGTGACTCGAGTGTCTGAAAGGAGCTGTTTAGCCCGCTAACGGGCCTGGTGTAATCGATTGAAGAATTTGTTGTGCTTCTCTGCGTTGAAGTTGTTATTTGGTGCTCCTTGCTGAAATAAATATCGGCATCTAAAAACTCTGTTTGTGTTCAGCATTCCAAGTCACAGCGTGAAACTAATTCGCGAACTACATTACAATTTGACAATGAGATCCACGTGCTGAAATCAAGCTTCAAATGACTATAGGCATGATTTATCAAGACGTGTTTCAGCCAAGCACTAAGTATAAATCATTATTCATACTTTCTTGACTAGCATATCTTTGTTGGCACTTGTCTAGCTCGACGTAGGCTCCCCCTGTATTTTTCAATAACTTGAATAACCAATAGTTGATGAATAGCCCTTTATTTCAATAACTATGTTATGAAGAATTAGTCAAAATGGGAAAAAGCAATCGCAAACATTGATATACTTCTTGAAAGGTGAAATGAGAAAATTGTCCACAATTTATCTTTCTCATTTTCGTCTCTGCACAAGAGCTACAATTGTTTTTTGACATATGAAAGGATCCGTTTTAAGTATCTTTTTCGAAATAACAACTTCTTTCCTTGTTATATTGAATCCCAGTACCGAAGGCAACTTCTTCAGAATTGTGTTTCCTCAGTTTCATCTAAGAATTTTCGATTGCGGTGGCGTTTGAATTTCTTGCCACTGCAAAGGTTGTTGCTGCGCATTGAGCGGACCATTCAAAGTCTATCGGCCGTAATTAGTCGATGAATATAGACCTCCGCCCCCCATCATCGCAGTCGGTGCGTACTGCTGACCCGGACGAATTGGTTTGGCTGCAATTCTTCCATCACATCCTTGTCTATGCATACTTTAACATTTAACTTTTTACTCTTTATTCAAACTTAAATCAACGCACAAATGCTATTCTGCATGAACCAGAAAGTTGTAAGTGGATCTACTAGGTGTGAATATCTGGTAGCTCTGTATTGTTAATCCCGCTTCCCTATTATAACTGTGAACATAGACCACGCCTTCGTGCCGGGCGCTACATATAAATACGCCCCTTCGCTAGGCAGAGAGAGAGGAGACCGGGCCCGGTCGCTCACCCCCACCCCTCTTACCTAGGCACTTTGCTCGTAACGTGATAATCCCCCATTCTCATTGTCGCACCTAATATTCTACAACGTAATGTTAATGTCACTTCTATTATTCTACAACATAATGTTAATGTAATTATTCTCGGTATCCATGTTACGACGTCTTAATCTAATAAACGTGTCGATCCTTCATGTTCTGGTTCGGGGCCACAAGACAGGGGACACCTCACTAAAACCCGCGGACTCTCACTGGTAGCAGCGAGTGGTTCTTAGTCAGAGAGCCGCGGGGGAAGGTGTGGTGTCCCGTCTTGATGCCCTTTGAAGTCTCTATTAATTTCTACATTATAACATGTTGGGGGGTGGGTAGAGAGGAAAATGCGAGCGCCGTCGTCGTGTTTTTTTTTTGTGTGTGTGTGTTAGCGCGTGTGTGTGTGTGTGCGCGAGTGTGTGTTTGCGCGTGTGTGTGTTGCTGATGTGATTGTGTAATGCCCTAGGGAAAACGTACTAGGAGGACCGGTGATTTGTGTAATGCCCTAGGGAAAACGTACTAGGATGCCCTAGGGAAAACGTACTAGGAGGACCGGTGATTCGTGTAATGCCCTAGGTAAAACGTACTAGGAGGCCCTAGGGAAAACGTACTAGGAGGACCGGTGATTTGTGTAATGCCCTAGGGAAAACGTACTAGGAAGACCGGTGATTTGTGTAATGCCCTAGGGAAAACGTACTAGGAGGCCCTAGGGAAAACGTACTAGGAGGACCGGTGAGTTTTGATGCCCTAGGGAAAACGTACTAGGAAGACCGGTGATTTGTGTAATACCCTAGGGAAAACGTACTAGGAGGACCGGTGAGTTTGAAGTAAAATCCTAGGATCACGTACTAGGTTGGCCAGTTAACGCTTCATAAGACGTTAGATTTTTGCAAAAAAAAAAATATATAAGGTACCAAAAAAAAAAAAAGGGGGAGGGAAAAAAAAAAGGGAGAAGCAGAGCGAGAAGAGAGAGTCCTTGTTGATAGCTGGAGGTGACGTGTGATGACCCACTTCGGGAGGCGCTCCCTCTCTGGGGGGCGCCACCCCGAGTTTATAATAACCAAAGTCAGTTTCAAAAAAAAAAGAGAAAAAAAAATAATAACGAAAAAAAGAGAAGAAGAAGAAAGAAATAAGAGAGGGAAGCGAAATGGGAAAAAGAGGGAGAATGAAGATGATACTGGGTTCTTTGGAGGATCAAGTAGCAAGAAGCAGCGTACACAATGTACTCCAAATGGTAAGTCCAGTTTATTCTATCGTGTTTGTGGCGCAAATTTGTTTATGTCTCAGAGAGACCGTATCAATTTCAGAGGTCATAGGCATATGGTTGCGCGGCTGTTAACACTGTTGTCTGGGCCGTTCGGCCAATTAAGAAAAGAAGAGAGAAAGAGAAAAGAGAGAGGTGCCTTGCTCGAGTCAGAGGAACTTATCATTGCAAACGTTTCTTTAGAAGTTAAAGCGCGTATGTTAAGTAAATTATTCAAAAGGTCATCTCATCCCTGACTATCGTAAGATTTCTTTTTGTGTCCATGTGATGCTAATTTTGGATTCATGTCATGATTTTCCTCCTTATGCAAGATTGAGAGAATATTATTCCACGTCAGGTGGAGTCATATGAACTTATTGGTGCTAAAACGTCTTCAGCAATTAATGTGTAGCTATTACGAAAATGCTAAGTAAGCTCTTCAAGTTCCTATCATTTTCGCTCTTTTCATGTGACGCGATTGTTGATTCATTTTCATTATACCCAGTTTAAAAAAAAAAAAGAGAAGAAATATTTCATTTTGCATTTTTCTGTTTGTGTTTTCATGTCGCTGAACCAGAAAAATTATGATCGCTTTACTTTCTCTTTAATTTTCACTTTACATTTGCCAAACTGTTAGCAGTGGAGAGCCAGCGTACAGGGTGACTCTCCCAGGCCAAAAACATTGGTAGTGTATGCGAATTGCCACCTGTTAGGACAAAGCTTTTGCCGGTACGCTTTCCTGACTGTTGATAGGTTATCCTCGGAAAAGTTGCCTTATGCTCACATTTCCCTCGATCAATGGCACATTTCTTTTGTGAAAAGAGCGAGTTACGTACATACGTCTATTCCTCTCGCTCAGACATATCTCTATCCGCCTAACTTCCGTGCTCTGTACCTACAGTAGACCTCGTGCTATTTCAGCCACGCTTTGCTCTTTCAATCTCACCATACAATGTCTCATCGCCTCTAACACTCTCCTGGCGTAGTGGTGCACGCTCTTTGGGAAATGACGAATAGAATGTGCCTCTGTGTCTCCTTTTTTTTTCTTCTCTCTCTCTGTCTCTATCTCTCTATCTCTATCTCTCTCTCTCCTTCTGTGAGCCCGATTAGTCAAAGGAAGGCATTTTTTTTTCTTTTCTCTTCTTCCTTTGTATTAAATTCTTCTTTAGATTGGTTCAGATCCGTGATCAGACGAAGGAAGCGACATTCCAGTCTAAAAGGCTTTTGTTTTGAGTATCATCTCTGTCTCTTTTCACCATGTTATTTTTAAAGGATTCGCTCTGAGATGCCATTTCTACCATTAAATCTGAAGTAAGTTAGAAAGATTTTAGAAGAAAAAAAGGGGCTTTTGCGGTCTGGGAATGATTCAGCTGTGAGATTATTTCAAAAAGTCCCCGACAAATGCCACATTCCAACCAGTAGTTTTCAAAAGTACTAAACACATCCCAGACTAAAAGGCATTCCAAAGGTTAGAGAGGAATTTTATCAGAGGAAACGGGAGACAAAGAAGAATTTTATCAGCGCAGAAATCTTAAGTGAGCCACGGACAGTTCACCCAATACATCTATCTCATCCCATCGGCAGGCATAACGTTCTCACCCCTTTTCTCTCTCTCTCCCATTCTCTCTCACTCTCGAGCAGGGAGAGGCTGCAGGCCCCTCCCACATCCCTGGATGACTGATCGTCATTGTTCCCTTTAATCAGGCTCAAAGTAAACAGCTTCCGTTTTCAGGAAGCGATGAAGCTGCGAAGTGGCAGAAGCCTCGAGAACATCCAAGGACGACCGCCGGACACGAACGAGACGCCGACGGAGAGCCCCCAGTCAGGGGAGGGTTCTTTCGGACCCTCCTTCGGACGATCAGTAAATAACAGGTTTAGTATGCAAAACCCTCCAATTTCACCAATCACCGCCGCGATCCAGCAGACGATCGACTCCGGAGAGAGGGGTACAGGCGGGAGTAGCTGTCGGTCGCAATCGTTAGAGACACCAGGTCGCAGAAATGGAGGCCGCGAGGAGGCACAACTAGAGGACGCGGGAAGCAAAAGCCCAGGTAGTCTAGTTACAAATATGTCACGAATAAGACTTCTGGATGATATAGATCCGATAGAAGCGGTATTGTCAAAGATTGAGGAGAGGGAACTAGCCATAAGAAGGGACATATCTAGCCAAGTGAACCAGTGTGTGCTTCAAGTGTCAAAAAGGCTGGACGACCAACTACCCGTGGTCAAAGCATTAGACGCGTTCGGGAAAAATGACGGGTCGAGGTCGTTACCCCTTTTCACGGGAGAAGATGAGCTAGACTGGACAGCTTGGATTCGAAGGTTTGAGGACTTGATAAGAATGTCTCCATCAACCCTAAGCGAGGCGCAAAAAGCAGCCCAGCTAATAGGTCACTTGGACGGTAGGGCAAGAGACGCCATTTCGACCCTTTCCATAGAACAGATCAAAGACTACATGGCAGTTGTTGAGGCGGTAAAAGCGGTAGTAACTTCCCCAGACCTGCTAAATCTAGCACGACAGAGGCTGGCGGGTTGCACTCAGGAGTTGAGCGAATCAGTGCAGAATTTCTCTGTTAGATTGATGAAGCTAGTCAGGGGCTTTTGCATTGGTAAGTCAGAGGAAGTAGTGAACCAGAGGTTCCTTGAGGAGTTCCAACATCGCTTAAAACCGGCGTTGCGTTTTTATGTTCAGGCAGCTTCGCCGGCGTCGGCCACCGAAGCAATCACAAAAGCCAGGACCTACGAGAGCCTATTACAAGACGCAACCTCAGCCATGACAATCTTCCCGGTCACAAGAGTTACCGAACCTGACGTGATGGCTGCACAATCCCTACAAAACCCGGCCCTGCCTAATAGAAAAGGCCCCACTCTTACCGTGATCTGTTACAGGTGTGGGCAGAGAGGTCATATGTCCAGAGATTGTGCAGTGAGCACAGCAAGGGTAGCAGCATGGAACCCGAGGAACGGTGGCGGAGGATGGAACTCTTCGTACAACAGGAACGACCGGTACAACAGGGTAAGATATAACAACGAACCCCAGTTTCAGTACTCGCAACCGCAACAGAGATACGGACAAAGGCAGTTGGGCGGATATGACAGGTCAAACGCCAGAAATGCATACGAGGATCCCCGGAATGACAGGTATGAAAGAAGCAACGAAGGGCCTAGGACGATTAGGTTCGACAGAGAAAACGTAGGATATCAGAGAGACAAATACTCGAGACAGCCTAGATCCCAAGCACTTATGGTAGAAAACAACGAAGTTGGATCAAAAAGTTTACAAGAAGCGGTCGCGAAAGCCAATGAGACATTAGAAATAGTAACGGGTCAGTTGCAGCACCAGAGTATTGCCCTAGAGCAAGAAAAGGCGAGGACTGCAGCCTTGCTAGCCAGGAATAACCAATTGTCACAGGGCAGAAGATCACCGGGAACCTCATTGAGCACAGCGTTAATGCTCACAATTGCGGCATCTGTGCTTTGTTGTCAGGGAGCAGAGGCAAGCACGGGTGAAACAGCGTTCCCTGCCAGGGGAGCGCATCAACCAATCAGGGCTTTCCGTTCTGTTCACGGTTGGATTATTTTCAAAACTGTCATGCTTCTCCTCTTAATAATCCTGAGGAAAGCAACTAGGCACGTACACTTAATTAAAGGCCTGGCAATGACCGTTATATTGCCCGCTTCCGGACTCGCGGGAGGTGTACCTAGCCCCATATGGATGTGCCCTCGGGGCACACCTCAGTCTTTCTGGGCCCTGCCGACCACCTTCAACTGCAGCTTCCTATCAACGGTGTCAAACGCGACACCGGTCGCACTCAGTTTGTCAGTATGGCGACCCAACACGGTAAGATACGAATCGCAAGCGCATGTGTGCCAGATATCACGGCACGAGCTTAAATATGCTGTGTCGTTTTTTGGGTATAGGTCTAAAGAGGAAAGTCGTAAACTAGTCACGGTCTCCGCTGAAGAGTGTAGGCAAATGATAAGGTTCAACAAATGCACTCACGGCGTGCTTAGGGTTCAAGGAAAACTAGCTAAAACGGAAAACGCGAGAGACGTAGAATGGGAATGGGGCCCAATAGGATGTTGGGCCGGGGAACGAACCATCTCATTTCATGAATGTCTAACCTTTCAGACAACGGTATACGCCCGACACGGCGATACGAAGCCAGATAGTCCGGCTGGCGACATAAGCGGATGTAACTACGCCGACGGAGAATGTACACTTGAAGACGGTCGAGTCATGCTTTGGAAAGCAGAAGCAAAACAGAAATGTCAGTTTACATTTTTAGGAGACATCAAAGGGTCTAGAGCGGGTAACGTGTGGCTGAGCGAGAATCATGAGTTTGCGCTATCGTGGTCTCAACGCAGCCCAGCAATATCAGACTGCGGCTTAGCCTTCACGTTGACTGACCAAGAATACGGCATACTGGTAACTTACCCTAGACCTAAAAGAGACGTAGTAGCAGGAGTTCCCACCACGAATCAATTGGCAGCCCAGTTGCAAGCAGTGGAAATTAGCGTAAGAACGTACATGAGTATCATGTTTGAACATGCTACACGCCGCCTACGCAGCTCTCTAAACTCGCTGACCGCCACCCTTATCCCGTCGGTGGCTGCTAACCCGACTTTAGCAATGCGACTCCTGCTAAACCAGTCGGATATTAAGGCGGCCTACGTAGGTAAGAACATAGTAAAAACTACTCCATGTATCCCTATTCAAGAATCTTCTTACAAGCTGCTCAAAGCAAACCAGACCTGCTACTCACGACCCCAAGTGGCGGTGTCAGTGCCAAACGAGAAACCATGGATCACCTTTGTCGAACCCAAATCGCTAATAATAACGAGTCACGCAGACAAGGTTCCTTGCGCAGAAGTAGCACCATTTCAGTTCGCAGTAGGGTACGGCATCTGGCAATGGGACAGCGTCATGGGTACAGTAAGTCGTCTTTCAAACCAGAGAATTACGTCGTTAAACACATTTATACCTTCATATTTTAAAACCACAACCAGTAGCATTACTCTATTCCACAACCTAGTCTTAACGAACCTTACGGAATTATTACAGGAGCATCGTAGTAGCGAGATGTGGCAGGCGTTCTCAACCAGGGCAGCCATGCTCGAAGCGAACACCGACCACTCCGAGGGAGGAACAGAACACTACGGGTCAGGAACGACGGCTACAAATCCACTGTCAGTATTCTTCAATTTTTCGTGGGAAAACTTATGGATTAGGGTATGCTGCCTCTACTCCTCCTTAACATTAGCCGCAGCAATAATGAAATGGGCCATAGCCATCAGATATCCAGCCGCGTGGGGTGTATTTCAAAGGCTAAAAACACGAAGCCAAGGCCCCAACCAAGAAGATATGGGAAAAACAACGTTTCAACACAACCACGGACAACCATTTACGTCTATTACCATCGAAAACGTCCCAAGAGTAGAAGGCAATATACCAGAACAATTAGAAGCCCCGAAAACACCCAATAGAAGAACTTGGCGGAATATGTCGTTTTATGATCGTAGCTTCGAAAGATTTAAGGAAAATACTGACGGATTCACAATGCGTAGTTCACAGGACCAGGCAAGTTGGCCACCGCAAATTTCCTTTCCGAGCGTGAATATACTATAAACACGTCAGAGAAAATGTATTTCAGGTAGGATCTAGGGTTTTCCTCAAGAACTATACTACAAAAATAGGCTTTTCCAAAAAGCTAACAATACCACATATAGAAACGCCCAGGAATAGGTACTTAATAATCAGAACATAAGATTTTTGTTTTTGTGTTTTATTTTATTCATTTTTTTCTCTTTCTTTTTGCTTCCGTGCTCTATGAATTAATTTACCTTCGATGAATCATATCATATCCTGTGGTGCTCGCAATACATTTCATGTATGCTTTTTTTTTAAAACTCATTATTCTCATGTTCTTCCGTTAATTCCTCTGTGATTCTTGTCTACCTTTGAACTTTGATGATCACAAGAGCGCTCTCTTGCTTCTGCGCTCCATGAATTACATCATAATATGTGATGCTCACAATTCATTTCGTGCATGCACTTTTTTTTTATACTCATTATGCTCATGTTCTCCCGTAAATTTTTTTTCTGTAACTCTTGTCTATCTTTGAACTTTGATGATCATAAGAGCGCTCTCTTGCTTCTGCGCTCGACGAATTATATCATATCATGTGCTCGCAATTCACTTCGTTTATGCATTCTTACATTTACTATGCTCATGTCCTTCCGTTATCTGTGATTTGCGCATTCTTCTCATGCTTTTTGGAACGACTTCTCCCTAAAATATATATGGATATGAGTGTATATATTATATATGTGTATGTACATGCGTACGTGTATATGTTTATGCGTATATGTATATTTGTATGTATATGTGGCAATGTATATGTATGTATACATTCTTATTTTCACTTTGAACTGTAATATATCCTACTTTGCCAATTATCCCATACAAACCTTCGTTTATATCATGGTGTACGATTTCCCAGGCCTTGCTTTTCTCTTCTCCTTAGCCTCTTTTCTCTTCTTTGTCCTATAAGATCAACAATTCACACCACACTCTCATCAGTTATTGTTTCGGAATCGCCTCTCAATTACACCAGTGCTAAAAATCCAGTCATATCAATCATTACTAACGCGCGAAAGGAAATCAATTAAGCGACTAATCATACAACGTTATTCTTTCATTTACACGTCGTCATGTTCATGTAAATGCAATTCCCGCCATTTAATATGCATGTGCGTATCGTGATTTTTTTTTGGCAATTTCTCGAAAAGTAGTTACTTCTAAAACGTGATCGATACCCACGTATTTCTTTCCAAAGGGCTTGCTCATCAATTCTCCCAATGTCTCTTTCAAAATGGCATCAAACACTTGATCAGTTGGCTTTTTCTAAAAATTTTTTTTTAAAACTATTTTCGTTGATTACAGTAAGTCGGTTGATACTGTTCCTATTAATATACATACATCTTCATAAATCATCTTCATTCGCTTTCAAAAAATTTTTTTTTACCAAATTCTCGTCCGCCTTTCTCTCTCAACGAACGTAAGCAATACCTATTAATAAATCCCTCTCACAGTCTTATTCAGTCCTCTCGGAGTCCTTAGGGATTCGTTTCGGCCGATTATTATTTCCTAGTCTTATCAATGAACGTCTTCAGTTTCTAGCTAGAAACGTACTTTGCACTTCCCAGAATTATTCGCTTACAATGCCCTCGTTCTACACCCCTAAATGTTTCTAACCGCGATGGTGGAAATCTAAGAAAGTTTTAAGAATTAAACGGGACCTTATTTTCTTCAATCATTATGCTTCCCAACACGGAAATCAGTATTCTCACATTTTGTTTGCTTCTCAACAAAATAGGTCTGGTCTTCTCATAAAGAATAGTCACTTCCCTCCCTTTCGATTGCCAAATTCCATCCTATTGTTGCGAAAGGCTTCCGACAATCGAGCATTGATCTGTTTCGAGCTCCGAGTAACGGACATGCCGTCTTTATAACGTGGTAGATTAAATGTCGCAAGCTCATCATCACGTTGATGTTCGTATTAGCGTTTTCTTGATTGGTTTCGCAAATCCTATATGTTCGCGCGCGGCGAGAATTTGTCGAGTAACCTCACGTCAAAAAAAAAAGAAGCAAAAACGCCAGCATTGATTAAGTGAGCGAGCATGCCAAGACAAGCGATAAGAGGGAAACCACCACCGGCAAAAAAACCCAGGAGGTCGATCCCGCCCGACCACGGACGACCGGCGTCAGAAGATGCCGAAGTCGTCAGAACCCCCACCCCAGCTGGTGCCCCCGTTCACGGGACACCGTTGTTGGAACTGTTTAACTCCCCCCCCCTAAACGCAGAAGATGCCGAAGTCGTCAGAACCCCCACCCCAGCTGGTGCCCCCGTTCACGGGACACCGTTGTTGGAACTGTTTAACTCCTCCCCCCTAAACGCAGAAGAGGCCGAAGTCGTCAGAACCCCCACCCCAGCTGGTGCCCCCGTTCACGGGACACCGTTGTTGGAACAATTTAACCCTCCCCCCCCAAACACGGACGTCATCTCAGGCCTCGGCACCGCTCCGCCGGTTGCTTCCCTCACACCGGTTGGCGACCTCATTCTGAGGTCACCATTATCGGAAGAAATAAATCACCAAAACCCCCAGGACGAGCCCATCAATGAGAACATTCTCCAGATGGCCGAGATGTCCTTATCTGAAGAAAAAAAATCGCTGCCACAGACACACCCCTTTCGTCACATGCTAGACGAGAGAACTGAGCCACAGCCAGCCATCTACACGATGCCGCACGTAGATCCGGAAGTGGAAAAGGCTTACTGGGAAAACGCGAGAGCAAATAACCCCTACATCGACGCGGATAGGAAAAAGATTCAGGCGCCTAGAAAAGAGCACGGGACGTCACGAAATGACAAAGCCCCGAGTGCTTCCTTGATCACGCTTAAGACAGTCGAACTCTTCCGTAACACGACGAAAGAATTGATGGAGTCGCGAACGCCAAGGCCTCAAGGAAAGAAACAGGGTGAGAAGGACAGTCGAACAATGCTCACGCCCGAAGTAATCGAGGGTTTAAGCCCAGTATTGTATAGACATTGCGGAGACGCTTTGAACGGAAGGCCGGTTCTGGAAGCGGTCCACTACGAAGTGTTCGCACCGGATCGACCAGACCTGAGATATATATATATAGACGCCCTGACCATATCGGGAATTACGGGCAGACCGAACATCGACCTGTCAAAAATGGCTTACGATGACCTATTTTATGTATACAAAGTCGCGCTTAGAAACCCGGGTAAAATGAACAAATACGTACCCGAGCTAAACCCAGACATCCTCGCGGAACAAACCATGCTGCCCTGGGTGGCAGATCTAGCAGTGCCCGTCGCCATGGGATCCTTTTCGAAAAAGATGGCATACATCATGGAAGTGGTAATGGGCAAAAGAGCTTCAAAGAGAATTACTATGCTGCGAAGTGGGAGCAGGAATATAGCTAACATCAGGCCGAGGGACTTCATGGACAGAAATGGAGAAAAGGCCAATCCTCCTAATGAAGGCGAGATTGTCTGGGCATACGGCAGGCCACCAAAATCCTCAGGTTTTTGCACGATCGAACCACCAAGAGCAGGAAAAGAAAAAGAGTACCGGGAGGCAGTACAGGGCTACACACGGCCTCCACCGGTCAAACCTATAACGTTTGCTCAACCGTTGAGCAAAGAAGAGCAAGAAGACATCGATGACAGATTCGGAGAGGCTAGGGGATATGATCGTAATGTAGTAAAAACCACCACGTGCATGGAGGACTCCATGGCCTTGGGAGTAACCT
The DNA here is from genome assembly GCA_964056735.1 of Allodiplogaster pararmata. Lineage (NCBI taxonomy): Eukaryota > Metazoa > Nematoda > Chromadorea > Rhabditida > Diplogasteridae > Allodiplogaster > Allodiplogaster pararmata. The sequence goes on along the minus strand of OZ057408.1, from coordinate 20,443,821 downwards.
ACCGGGCTTACACCGATGCCTCTAAAAAGGGAGATATCGTGGCGGAAATGCTGCTCTTCTCGGTCGTGAAGGAGATAGACGCAAACGCCACGGCAGACATCGAGATAGATTCTGCGATCCCGGAATTCGAAGACGCTCAGCGCTTGAGCCTTCAACTGAACGAAGCCGAGCCATTCGAAGTGCGAATCGACATCTGGATACCTGATCCAGAAAGGAACAAAGCGCGAGCAAAAATATCCATACCCTTGACGCAAATGGCGCTCGTCGCCAAGGCACTGAAAGGAAGCAATGGTATACCAGTCACGGGTAAGTTGAGAGCACTTCTCACAGACCCCCTCGATAGCGCGCTATTCCGGATAATAACAACCGGTGAGGGCGTAATAATCAAAGAAAGTAGAACAAAAATTCTGAACATGATATACTCTAGAAAAGGAAAAAGGGCCCGCCCGGTAGAGTTTCCAGATCATCCAGTCCCGGTGAAGAAAAGTGACGGCACCATCATGACCATGAACCGGGAACAATCTGCGGCAGTAGTGAAATGGGCCGCGATCAGGGATTCAATGATCGTAGATTCCTCCTTCGGATGCGGAAAATCGGCAACCCAGGCGGCCATGCTGGTTCAGACAGACCTGGAGAAAGAGGAAGCCATCATCGCCACAGCGGTACAGCATGCGGCGGTCGTAGCCTCCACACAGGCACTCGCGGCCATACAACTCGGGGAGAAAAGACCCCTCAGGTTCATCACCTTGGCGAGATGGGAGAATACCTCCGAACAGGAGAAGACCCCGTTCGACCTCCCGAGTATGGTGCTGGACGTAAACTGGCCAAAAGCACTTCGGAGGAGAAAGCCCACATGCTACACCTAGCGGCTGCGGTGAGGAACAACTTCAGATACGGGGGTAAGATGGCGCCCTCGCAAGCTCAACTGGCGGAATTCGAAAAAGCATCCGCCACCTTCCAGCTGGTTTACCAGCAAATCTTCGAAGACTTCATCAAGCTGTACCGCCCTAACATACTGTTTGCAACAACAGACAGCATCCTCTCAGCCACCTTGAAGAAGGGATGGCTGAGGAAGTACATGAACAGGGCAACATCAGTCTTTGTGGACGAGGCAAGTCAGATGACAGAAGCAGGACTCCTCGCGCTTCATTCAGCTGTACCAAGGGCGGAATTCGTGTTGATAGGCGACGAACATCAGCTCCCGCCCTACAAGTTTGACAGAAAGAAATTAGGTCAACTCCTGGCGGGAAGACCGGCGCTGACGGTTGCCCTGGCGAATAGAAATCTGCCTAGAGTGCGTCTGGTACAAGTCTACAGAATGCCACAGTCATTGGTCACGCTCCCATCTAGACTGTTCTACAACGGACGAATCTTCTCGAACGTTCCGGAGGCGGACATGAGTGCATTCTCCCTCATGGGAATAAGAAGCAGAGGCCCCGCTCCATTCATCTTCGTCAACGTGGAGAACGGAAAAGCAGTCCCAGGCCTCACAAGCTCTCTCGCAAACGAAGAGGAAGCGGAGGTGATCTCGCGAATCGCGGCCGCCATCGCCGGAGGGGTTGAACCGGCACAGATTGCAGTGGCTGCATTCTACAGGCAGCAGATGAAAACGATTCATCAAAAGCTGATAGGCCGAGGTCTTCACGAGATCAACGTCCGGACAGTCGACGGGTTCCAAGGAAAAGAGAGAAGGATCGTCATCGTCGCGACCACCAAAGTCGGAGCAGGTGCGTCGAAATTCATAAGTGACGAAGCCAGGGTCAACGTGGCACTGACAAGAGCGAGGGACACCCTCATAGTGGTCGGCCACCAGAAGACGCTCCTCGATCTCGCGATCTGGTATGAGGTCGTGAGGTACGCAGCAAGGCATGGAACGGTCGTAGAATCCCAGCAGCTGAACCTATGAGATCAGGTGAGTATTCGTCGGGTTTCATAGAAGTCACCCTTTCAAAAAAAAAGAAGAGTAAGTTTAACCTTTCAAATCCCAACTACATAGTCACATTCGTACAGGCAGTAAATGAAGTGGGCATACTAAAAGCTATGTACTTGTTCAGAGACCCGATGCTAGATCAACGTCAGGGCAGTTGGTGAACTCTACGGCGGAAGGGAGGGGCGATCGGGAAAGACAATTGGTCAAGCGTCGAGGACTCCAAACGTGAAAACGAAAGGCAAAAGTGCGAGATCGAGGACTTCAAAAAAAAAAGAGAAGAAGCGTTGGAAAAAAAAAGAGGGAAGAAAAGGTTGGTATCATTCTATTTAAAAATAAATAAATTATTAAATTAATAAATAAATTAATAAATAAATAAATAATAATAATAATAATAATAAATTCAAAAAAAAACACACAAAGACAAAAAGGAGGGAACATATACTTCTCGGTCTTGATTGCAGGGAGCAGTCGTAAAAGCGGTGGGTGGACTCGGAAGGGACAAATCTCGGGACAAGATCGAAGGAGGAGCGAGGCCTAATTTGGGAAAAAAGATACGAAGAAGATGAAAAAAAAAAACAAACAACAGACACAGCAAGTAAAGGACGGCAGAAGAAGATAGTTTCTTTTTCTCTTCGGTGGCATATATATATATATATATATATTTAATTGTCCTCTGTTTATGTGATGCTTATCATGTCACGCTTTATGAGTTGTTAGTTATTTCTCTGGAAACTGTTTTGCATAGAAAAATGTAGATAAAACAAAATATATCCATGGTTTAACCAATTTACTTGATTTATGCATGTGTTTCGATTGTTTCTTTTTCACAAGACTTTAGATGCATGATCAATTGATCAATTAGATGTTCAATTATTATCAATTAGATCAATTATTATCAATAAGATTAGATGATCAATTAGATGCATGCCGTTTAAAATCCTCGGCCTTACCGTTTTGTAGAAATAGCACTTAAGGTAGAACTAAAACTATTCTTAATTTTTTTTTCGGTCCGAGGACGGACCTGGGGTAAAGGTTGGAGGTGTGAATATCTGGTAGCTCTGTATTGTTAATCCCGCTTCCCTATTATAACTGTGAACATAGACCACGCCTTCGTGCCGGGCGCTACATATAAATACGCCCCTTCGCTAGGCAGAGAGAGAGGAGACCGGGCCCGGTCGCTCACCCCCACCCCTCTTACCTAGGCACTTTGCTCGTAACGTGATAATCCCCCATTCTCATTGTCGCACCTAATATTCTACAACGTAATGTTAATGTCACTTCTATTATTCTACAACATAATGTTAATGTAATTATTCTCGGTATCCATGTTACGACGTCTTAATCTAATAAACGTGTCGATCCTTCATGTTCTGGTTCGGGGCCACAAGACAGGGGACACCTCACTAAAACCCGCGGACTCTCACTTAGGTTAGGTCTTTGAATTGTATCTCAAGCGAGCGCATACCCTAGCTTGAGGCGGTAACAAGCGCAAGGAAGACTTCCATCGTTATTGTAAAAACTATTTGAATTTGATTTTAAAGGGTACCCTCTTTTTAAAAATACCTTTAAAAAGCTTATATACACTCACACGATTTCTGATATATTAAGAAAAAGATTAATTCAGAAAAAAATTAATTCAGAAAAAAGAGGGTGAGAGATGGAGAGAAAATGAAATAGAGATGGTTAGCGAGAGAAATCGAGAGGTTGAGAGATTATTAGAGTAAATTGAAAAGATGTAGTTTTTTAAACAAAATTTCTCAGATCTCTTAAAAGGGGAAAAACAGAAAGAAAACATAGAGCAATAAAAAAATTTTCTTACGAAAAAGTTAAGAGGTAGACAATGGTAGAGGGAAGTTTTGAAGCACAAAATCAGTAGCTTAACTTTTTTAGCTATAGTGAATCGATGGTAGATCCATGCCGGTAGATAAAGAATCGAGACGGGTATTCTCAGCCACCGATCCTGATTTCGAGAAAAACATTCGTTATGTAAATTCGTAAACAGTTTGCTCAGCATGTATAATTTTTTTTTCGAAAAAGTTATCTAATCCTTTTTATAACACTTAAGTCTTAGAGATTAAGGAGAACCTTCGCGTCTACTTCAATTAATTTTAGTTTGAGAATTGAAGACGCTCTACTAGCTTAAAAGTCTAAGCTTGTACCAGTGATAATTAGTTAAAATATCACATCAGAGTTCGAATGCAACTAACCCTGGTTAAGCCGGAGTAACATTTTGACAAGAACTGTTTTATCGAAAAAGCTGGCTCATGTTGAAAACACAATACGTAGCTTCGTGAGACTGGTACGACACATGACCGTCCCAGAAGCGGCAGACCAGTGACCGCGACCATTTCCGTCAACGTAAGAAGCATCTGAGACAAGATTCGGAATAACCCCAAGAGGAGACTCAGGAAAGTCGCAAAGAAGCTGAATTTCTCGAATAGTTAGTTCTGTTCGTAGGATCGTCAAATCTCGCATGGAAATTCGCTCCATCAAGCTGCAAAAGACTGACGCATTGACGGACCAGATGAAGGCGACTCGTCTCCGGAGATGTCGTGAATTTTCAAAGCGTTTCAAGCCGGTGGAATGTTTGGATACTCTCTTCACCGATGGGAAGTTGTTCAGTAATGAGCAGTCCCTCAACCACCAGAACAATAGGATTTGGTCAAAATCGGTCAACGATGCCAATAAGAGTGGCCGCTACGTCTCGAGAAAGGGCCATCCCGCTTCTGTCATGTTCTGGGCCGAGATTTGCGCGACTAGCAAGACTCAACTCGTTTTCGTCGAGCAGGGAGTCAAAGTGAATACCAATAACTTCCTGAACGACATTCTCATGAAGAAAGTACTTCTCTGGAGCCAGACTCACTCCGCGGGACGCAAATGGACGTTCCAGCAGGACCCGCCCACAAGGCTAAAGTGGTGCAAGACTGGTGCAAGACGAATTTGCCCTATATGATCACCTCCGCCGAATGGCCTCCGTACTCACCTGATATGAATCCCCTGGACTTTTCTGCGTGGTCGGTTCTTGAGAGCAAGGCCTGTGCTTCCCCACACAAGAAATTGGAAAGTCTGAAGCGCGCCCTACAGAAGGCGTGGGATGATCACGACGTCGCTTAAATGTCTACCACAGTGGGTCTCCGACTCCGCGCCTGTGTCAAGGAAAAAGGAGGGCTGGTTGAAATTTGAAAATGCAGTTATATCTCAAACTATTTGAATAATATTTGATGAAAATTTTGTTTGATTTGCTGCTTTTTATCGGAAAAATACTATCCACCTGGACTTTTTGTGCACCCTGTAAATAGTCACTGGATGACGATCTTCGTGCGATCCCACGTAAACACATGCAGCTTTTCGGCAATTAACAAAGTGAGGCATGAGGCCTTGAGGCATGAGGCCGTTTTGAGTGAGGCCGTTTTTTGTTTGTACCAACAAGCAACACACTCATAACACACTTTTACTTTTTAACACTACGGACTACACTTTCAGTATAAATGGCAGGTTTTACGTTTGAAAATTAGGTTTTAATTTTATTTTTTGTTGATAGAAGTGAGTATCGAAGACTTTCACACGCGGTTTAGTAACAGCCGGATTACAAAATGTCTGATCAAGCTCGTGAGTTTTTTTTGTACGGCATGGCATGACGTATGAAAAAATTTTCACAATGTCAGGTTTTTTTCTGGTGGTATAAAGTTTACAGACGGCCTCACAAATAAAATTCGCACCTTTCACATCCCCCCTCCACCCATCCCCGAATGAATTGCGCCTCTCCTCAGGTATTTTTTGTTTTTTTATACTAGCATCTAAGTAATTCAAACACGTTACATTGCACTCGTGAACAAATATATGTATGGATGGTTAAAATAAGATTTAGAGGGCCAGGTTTTTGGTTTTTTTACATCATTTTTTTTTGAGAGTAAGATATCATTTTCATTGACCAGCTTCGTGCCCTCACGTTGAGGCTTAGAACTGAAGGTAGATAAACATTCCTTTTTTGTTTGCAGAAGCGATTACCACATCAAAAGAAAGACGGCTTCATTCTCGCAGCAATCTTCTCCTCGAAACGGTTACTGAATTTTAAAATTTTACTGCTTCACTGCTTGTTATTTTACTCATTTTAATAACCCCTATCACTATCTTCTGTTGGCTGTACCTTTTTCTGTTTCCTATTGGCTTGCACTTGCCGATCTCTTGATATGTTGTGGTACAGTCAATGAGATTGGGGTGTCAAGTTGGAAGGAATTGATGAAGAAGCATTTTACTTTTTTTAAAGTCGGAAATTCTTCCCTTGAAATTGGAGATGATCATGTTTTTGAATGAAGGTAGATAGCGTTCGTTTTTAATAGAAATATTTGGTCACAGTATTACTTAAAGAACCACTTTAATGGGATAAATCGTGTTAGGCGTTTTTGAGGTTTTGGAACAACTTTACTTAGCGGGGGTGGGGCACTTTACTTGGGGAGGGCTTTTGTTTTTAGTGTTTTTAAACTACTGTATCCATTGAACCATTTCTATTTTTTTGAAAAAAATAGTCATTGAATTTGCAACAAAAGTTAATAATATGTATGAGAAACTTTCTTATGCGGTATCGGTAGTCTAAGCCGTACGGCCCAGGGGTTATTTAGTCATGTCCGGTCGCTTGTCGGCGGGCGTCCGTTTCAGACCTTCGGCGGACGTTTGTCTTTTAACTCATAAGGGGGACCCTTATGATAATTTTTTTTAAAAAACTTTTTTTCTCATAAATTTGAAACTTATATTTATATTTTATCTACACTTGTCAGTGCAAAAACAAACATCCAAAAACCACAGATAACAATGGTGTCTTTAAGAAGCAAAGAAAAAAAAAAAGAAAAGAAATCTAAGACAATTCTTGTAACAATTTATTACAGAGCGCGTCATAGTGTCTAATAATTACATCCATATATCTGCTGATTCGAAACGGAAAGACTAAAGTGTATCAATGATATTGATGACAGCTTTTTTAAAAACGTGTTCACTCGGAACATTCAACACATCTCTCGATAATCTAGTGAACATACGTGCTACCCTTAATGAGAAACAATGGAAACGGGCCGTATTCTGTGTTGCTTCGACATACAAACCGTTAACATTTGTCCGTGTAATCGGAACCCATTTGAAGAACTTTTCCTTCGCGACAATGGAACTATTGTTGTAAATTTTCCAACCCATCATAAGATCCGCGACTTTCCGCCTGTCTATCAAGGAAGAAAGACCTAGGTTAGCCAATCGATAAGAATAAGAAGGAAGTGCACGTGGATAATCAGGATTAGGAAAGCATCGGTAGTATACAATACGAGTAAAAGCTTCAAGTACTTTCTCGATAATTTTGCAGTCTTTTTTTTTTGAAAAAAATTCCAGATGTAAGGCAAGTATGTGTATACAAAAATTTCCGCTGCGGCTCCTGAAATAAAGAGCGGCTCCATCATGTAACGCACGGCCCCTTTAAGAACAATGCGCTCCCCAATAAAAATGGTAATTGTGATGGTTTCTTACTGATGTTTTTGTAAGCTGAAATTTTTAGTTCTTTTTTTACCCTTTCTTTTGACAGCGATCGCGCTTTACCATGATGTGAGAGACGTTAATTTCACTTTGGAGGACACGGTACTTTACGCATCCGAATGTTTTTCGGACTTTTCGAAGAGCGCATAGAATTTCGAAGAAGGTATGTTCAAAGTTTATGAGTGCTAAAAACCGCAATTTCTAAGAAAGATGATTGAATTGAAGGCAATTTCGTTTTGTACGAGGCGGCGATTTACGGAGGAGGTAGATACAAGCTCGCGGGTGGTCCGATAACTACTTCAGAGCAGTTTCGTGTCATGGAAATGGATAAAAAAAAGCTCCTTGAGAGAGTCGGTTTGCTACCGCAGCAGGGCTCAGAAAACATCCATCCTGTCCTATACTGCGGTTAGTTGGGTGAGAAACTCTTGATTTTTGATCCATAAGAAGGGTAAAATCATCTGAAAAAGAGGGATTCGTTTAGCCTTCTCCCAACTTCCCTGAAAAAAAAGGAATCCTCTTTTTTCAGATTTGAGGGAATAAGGCGCAACGGAATTCGATGAATTTTGGCGAAAATTGGGTAACCCGCATTTCTAACAAGCGAGAGTGGTCAAAAAATTAGCTGCTCCCGTATTTTTTAGATGTAAAGTACCCTAATTTTTTCAGGAAGAACAGGCGTTCTGAAAGAACGCTTTCTCGCAAAAGCAAAAAAAATGCGTGTCGTTACGGTGAATGACCAGGAAATATTGGTCTTCGACAACGAGGATCTTCCTGGGTTTGTTGGAATTTACTTCACTTTTTTCAATACAATCGTTCTTGATTTGGTTGATGATATGTGCAAAGGGTCAATAGTAGGTGAACTTTTTACTTGGAAAAATCTGTTGTTTTTTTAAAAAAAATCATTCTGCTCTATCATGTTCTTCGAAAAGTGGTACTTGGACACGGGCATAGTTCAGTGTATTTAAAGTCTAGGCTGAGCGTACTAGACGACACTCATACCGTTTAAAATTGTTCAAGTCTTTTGTACGTATTTTTTAGGACGTTGATAGAGAGGAAAGGAGAGACGCTATACTGCTCGCATCAAAACTGCCGAAACAGCGCAAGGGTGTGCCAGCATCTGTCAGTGCCAAATAAATTTTATTGTAGATTTGGTGGGAAAAACCTTTTTAATACCTCAAGATTCATACCTAGTGACAGTAATGGTTGAATGCTAAGAGATATAGATGAAGATTGACGGAGAGAGGAAGATACTTTTGGGGATTTGAATAATCAGACTAGTTACAGCATGTCCGTTCTCCTTGCTCGACAGGAAGAGAGGGAGAAGCATACAGAACATATGCTCAATCTGAGCAAGGCAGATTTTCTGAGAGCCCAAAAGCGGCTTGGAGATGGGCAGAAAGGAGATGTCCCCAGATGGGGCCAACAAAGAACTAGAATGAATTTTTCTAGAGTTCCTCTTGTGGGCGTAGAAAATGAATAGATATTTTTATTTAAATCGGGGATTTATTAGAACTGTTTCTGATTGTAAATAATAAGTTATTCTGATAATATGTATTCTTACATGCTAAAATATATCATGTATGTTTTGAGTTTGTTAATTCTTTTTTCGTTTCTCAAACAGTTGTTACCTTTCGTATGAAGCCGCGAAAAGTTTGTATTCTCTTAATAAATGAACACGGGTAGATTTTCATAGTTTTTGAATGAACACGGGCATATTTGCCTAAAATTTGTTAATTAACTCGAGCATAATTGTAAAGTATTTGTTCATACACGGGTATGTTTGTTGTTGCTTTTTGTTTTTCAACGACCGGTCTTCTTTCGTGAGGCCGCGAAATGTTTGTCTTGAGCTTGTTATTAAACACGGGCACATTTGCATAAATTTCATGATTAAACGAGTTTATTTCCATAAAGTTTCAACCTGCTAAAACTTCCGAACAAACATACAATCGTTCAATAGTCTGCACTACAGGGAAGCGGTCAGTCATTGGAAATGGGAAAATCTTTTAATAAACGTTTGTTACTGAACATGGGCAATGTTTTCGTTCAGCATGCTTCCACTTTTAGCGGTCTACTGATACATTTTCCGTCCAACTTTGACGGCACTGCACAGACTTGGTACCCATTTAGATTAGCGGAACAGCGGGCGAATTCTCTTCGAGTTCCGGAGTGGACTTTTCTTTGCCTGCAAAGTCAAACTATGAGCGAAATCATTACGGGCCAAAACCAAATTATTACAGAGATGCAATTACATCGCACGGAAAAAACCCAGCTGTCTCTATTTTTTCATCCTCTATCCCTCTTTCATCTTGAGAAATCGCTTCACCACCAGGGTGTTTCTTTCACTCACACTGCGGGTGAAAAAATTCTATGCGCTCTTCGAAAAGTCCGAAAAACATTCGGATGCGTAAAGTACCGTGTCCTCCAAAGTGAAATCAACGTCTCTCACATCGTGGTAAAGCGCGTTCGCTGTCAAAAGTAAGTGTAAAAAAAGAACTAAAAATTTCAGCTTACAAAAACATCAGTAAGAAACCATCACAATTACCATTTTTATTGGGGAGCGCATTGTTCTTAAAGGGGCCGTGCTTTACATGATGGAGCCGCTCTTTATTTCAGGAGCCGGCAGCGGAAATTTTTGTATACACATACTTGCCTTACATCTGGAATTTTTTTCAAGTTTCAAATTTATGAGAAAAAAGTTTTAAAAAAAAATTATCATAAGGGTCCCCCTTATGAGTTAAAAGACAAACGTCCGCCGAAGGTCTGAAACGGACGCCCGCCGACAAGCGACCGGACATGACTAAATAACCCCTGGGCCGTACGGCTTAGACTACCGATACCGCATAAGAAAGTTTCTCATATTATTAACTTTTTTTGCAAATTCAATGACTATTTTTTCAAAAAAATAGAAATGGTTCAATGGATACAGTAGTTTAAAAACACTAAAAACAAAAGCCCTCCCCAAGTAAAGTGCCCCACCCCCGCTAAGTAAAGTTGTTCCAAAACCTCAAAAACGCCTAACACGATTTATCCCATTAAACTGGTTCTTTAAGTAATACTGTGACCAAATATTTCTATTAAAAACGAACGCTATCTACCTTCATTCAAAAACATGATCATCTCCAATTTCAAGGCAAGAAATTCCGACTTTAAAAAAGTAAAAGGCTTCTTCATCAATTCCTTCCAACTTGACACCCCAATCTCATTGACTGTACCACAACATATCAAGAGATCGGCAAGTGCAAGCCAATAGGAAACAGAAAAAGGTACAGCCAACAGAAGATAGTGATAGGGGTTATTAAAATGAGTAAAATAACAAGCAGTGAAGCAGTAAAATTTTAAAATTCAGTAACCGTATCGAGGAGAAGATTGCTGCGAGAATGAAGCCGTCTTTCTTTGGATGTGGTAATCGCTTCTGCAAACAAAAAAGGAATGTTTATCTACCTTCAGTTCTAAGCCTCAACGTGAGGGCACGAAGCTGGTCAATGAAAATGATATCTTACTCTCAAAAAAAATGATGTGAAAAAAACCAAAAACCTGGCCCGCTAAATCTTATTTTAACCATCCATACATATATTTTTTCACGAGTGTAATGTAACGTGTTTGAATTACTTAGATGCTAGTATAAAAAAACAAAAAATACCTGAGGAGAGGCGCAATTCATTCGGGGATGGGTGGAGGGGGGGATGTGAAAGGTGCGAATTTTATTTGTGAGGCCGTATGTAAACTTTATATCACCAGAAAAAAACCTGACATTGTGAAAAATTTTTCATACGTCATGCCATGCCGTACAAAAAAAAAAACTCTCGAGCTTGATCAGACATTCTGTAATCCGGATGTTACTAAAACGCGTGTGAAAGTCTTCGATACTCACTTCTATCAACAAAAAATAAAATTAAAACCTAATTTTCAAACGTAAAACCTGCCATTTATACTGAAAGTGTAGTCCGTAGTGTTAAAAAGTAAAAGTGTGTTATATTGACTCCTACTGTCGTAAACTCCATCCGTCGTCTCATATAACCTTTGTTTGAATACACCCGCCTTCGGGATGTACAACACTTGACCGCAGTGAATAAACCATGAGCGTGTGTGTAACGTTTTATTCGTGCATAATATGTCGCAGTGAATAAACCATGAGGTTAAAAACAACTCGTACTGTACAGTTGAAACACAATAACATTCTCTCCTTGGTGACATTTAATAATTAAAACACACATAACATACAAGGCACATTTATTGTTCCCTTTTCCGCATTATCATCTGATAGTTCAACCGTCTGCTTCATTCATATAGTCTTATTGCTACATATCTAAGAAAGTTGTTAAAAGAAACATTGCATCTATTCATATTGACAACACACCTTATGGTGTCTTTAATACCTTCTTGACATAGGGCGCGATTCCTTGTTGAGAAATCCTCCTTTACCTACGTTTTGCTTACTCCAATGATGCTCCTCTAAATGCTATATACGCCTTCTTCTTCTGATCTGAAGTATGTTGAGCTCTTCCGGCCAGCTCCTTCACAAGCTTGCTAGCACTTTTCGTAAATGATCCGTCGATATTGGGTTGCCTATATATACTTAAACAATGGAAACGAGGGCGAGTATTTCTAACTGGGATGAGCTCTATGTACATATGCCATAATGCCATAGGAAACCTGGTTCAGAGTTATTGCTCCCATGGCTGACCGACAGATTATTAAATTGGAAAACACTTGGATATAGGACTGGAATGTGCAACTGTGTCGTCGTTGCGAACAGTCCTAGTACATCGGTTGGTATCTCAACTTTCTATTTCAGTGATTAGTTCAGTCCGAACGTTGAATTCATCACGAAAAACAGTCATTGGAACCGAAAATTGGTATACGCTATGAAATCTGCTGATCGATAACTGAGATAATGTATTATACATATTTGTTCTCCAACTGCTCTTCTTCAGACATTTAACTCGTCCAATAACTTTAGCACTACCTTTTCCACTTTATTCATTTCTTGCTCGTCTAAATGCAATTCTAATGGAGCCTCCCTTTGATGACACCTCCTCTTAGTAACGCTACTACCTAGGCATATTATTCGAAATGCCACGAGCCCACATTTCGGTCCTTCAATCGTCTCAGTCAGCCTATTTCTTTGAGGTCAGTCTAGGTAACGCTTCTTTTGTTTCTGATGTACTATACTTTCACTCTTGTAATTGGCGACGTAGTCGCTTTGACCGTCCTTAAGATACGACTATAAGCCTTGTACTCTTGCTTAATTCCAGCCGCGAATGGATATAATTGTAACTCATATCATGCAGCCATTGTAACTCTGATCCCACATTCCAACGCTTCTTCGTACATTTTCTGTAAGCCATAAACTACCTAAGACATCGGAGTCTGCTGCTCTCCGCGATTGCTCCTGGCGCGACTTCTTAAGGTACTTCATTCAACCTCAGTGTCAGCCATCTCTCAATACTCTAGCGTTCTCCTCCTTCATCTTGATTTGGGTGGGTGGGCGGGGCTCATACTACAACTTAAAGCATCTTGCTTTAACGCACGATAAACGTAGACTGAGTTACTTCCCTCTCTCGTCTTCCCGTATGCTACGCATACGCAACGCACCTACAGTACACTCCCTAAGGCGCGTATTCAAACACCAATTATATTGACTCCTACTGTCGTAAACTCCATCCGTCGTCTCATATAACCTTTGTTTGAATACACCCGCCTTCGGGATGTACAACACTTGACCGCAATGAATAAACCATGAGCGTAGACCAAGGTAGAGACCATGCACTAGTACTTCTTTCTGCTCTTAGTCCTAGAAAGTACATGAACGGAATGTGAATTCAGACGCTGCCCTTGTTTCACAGAACTTTTTCAGAATATAAGCGCCTGTTACTATTCTATTCGCCCTTTTCCTGTAACAAAATGCATCTTTAGAGAAACTTGTTTCTCCCTTTCGAAACCTACTGTAATATGAGATACATTTGCCACAAGGTACTTTCAATATCACATTTGATCTGCACTTTGTTCCGCAAGTAAACTTTTTTTTAAAATTATTTATTTGCAGTGGGCGATTCCACCACAAAAACGTGCCAGCCTTCCCCACACCTTCAGAAACCGATGTGTTAACGCTACTCATTTCTACCATCTCCTTCGTGAGCGACACTTCTCACCATTAACACATGTGCGAACATGTCTGCCACCGGCAACCGTCTCTTTGGTGCCCATCCTCTGAATATCTGCTTCTTAGTGCTCCAGCCACCTTTTTTTTTTTTACTCGACTTTGTAAATCTGCTTCCATGTTCTACTCTCTTACAACCGCCTTAATATACATACAATACCGAATTCAGCTTGTGCAACAATCGCACTGGCAATCTTGTGCAAGTCTGCCCTTTCACTTTCTTCCTCAATCCTGACGACCATCACTTGGCTGTCTCATGTTATCTCCATTATAGTACCTTTCTTTCTGACCTTCTTCCAGTGGTTTTCACTGGAAACCGAATTGCCTCCAATTCTCGTTTTGCTTGGAAAATTCTTTCTTCTTCTGATATATTCCACCCCTACTCTGCAGTTGACTCGTTTTTAGATGATCTCTTACGCTACTTTCAATGCATCAAATCGGTTGGTTATGTCAGCCAACAAATCTCCTTCTCGAAAACTGCTGATCGGTTTACCTCCGAATCTATTCTCTACACAGCGTCATAACTCACCTCTATCTTGTTCCGGAAATTCAATATTTTCTTTCTCCTGTCTGCCTGTTCTAGCTTCACCCCTGACCGATTCGTCATGTGTTGACATCAAACTCGATTTTCCTCTTATCTCTACATGACATGCATGTATTGCACCAAGTACTTATATTTAATTTGAATTCCGGCCGTGACTCCCCGGCAACGTTACTCAGCCCCTCTAATTCATTACGGATTCTTCTCTCAATCCATTACTGGTCACTTTTCCAATCAACCTGATACTCTAATTACGAATCCTCTGTCACTTGGACTTGTTCTTCCGCAACACTTGTGCCTGCTTGTTCCAGGTCTTACTCTTGTGCCTGCTTGTTCCAGGTCTTACTCTTGTGCCTGCTTGTTCCAGGTCTTACTCTTGTGCCTGCTTGTTCCAGGTCTTACTCTTGTGCCTGCTTGTTCCAGGTCTTACTCTTGTGCCTGCTTGTTCCGGGTCTTACTCTTTTGCCTGCTTGTTCTAGGTCTTACTCTTGTGCCTGCTTGTCCAGGTCTTACTCTTGTGCCTGCCTGTTCCAGGTCTTACTCTTGTGCCTGCTTGTTCCAGGTCTTACTCTTGTGCCTGCTTGTTCCAGGTCTTACTCTTGTGCCTGCTTGTTCCAGGTCTTACTCTTGTGCCTGCTTGTTCCAGGTCTTACTCTTGTGCCTGATTGTTCCAGGTCTTACTCTTGTGGCTGCTTGTTCCAGGTCTTACTCTTGTGCCTGCTTGTTCCAGGTCTTACTTTTGTGCCTGCTTGTTACACGGCTTATCTCGTCTGCTCTGAGGCCTTCGATCACACTTCCTTCTCACACAATACCACCATCCAAATATAACCGAACTCCTGATACTCTTCAATCCGAAAACCTGCTAAGCTATCAACTAATGCCGTGATTGCGAACTAATTGCTCCCGCACCTCCTCCTGCATCCTATTTGAGCGACACTCTCCGGCCCAATGACGCGAACACGTTCAAAAACTTCACTCACAATTTTTTTTCTATTATTTTTTTTTGTGCGACCATGCCAACAACTTACTCGGGAGTGCTCAGTAACTTACCTTTTCATTTTCATCTTTTTACACATAGTTCTGTCCACTTTCTACTATCATAGAAATTCTCACTCGATACATATGAACAACTTTCTCGTTCAGACTTTTCAAGTCAAAAATTCTTTCACATTTCCTTACGCAATACATATCCTCAAAAACTCTAATCAACTTCTCTCCACAATTAAATTGAATTTTAATACTGGAATACGGCTATGAACACCATGGAGTTTTGATATCAAAACTATGTGTAGTCGGTGACTACCCCTGTTACTCAATGACCCTTCGCTCACGGCTCGCTCCGTTGTTCTTTGACTGCCACGCACGCGCGCTCAGTCTAGCTACGCAGCTAAGTTGTCTCGGTCCACATTATGTAATAGCACAAACGAAACTCACATCCGTGACTATCATACACTACTCTGTACGATTACCCCGATAAACAGAACTGAGACAAGCAATCAGCGAATAACGCGAACATATCCGAGCACTTAAATGACAATGAGAAGGATAAACGGCGTGCCTAGACGGAAAACTCGACCTTCACAATCTCACTCCTTGCAAAACTCGATCACCACAATTTCACCCATAACTTTAACAATAATAACGAGTAATTCAGCCTTCAACTTACACTGCGCAACTTTAAGCGTAAATCAAAGACATTCATTCACAATCATATAACACACAAACTACGTGTTCCAGAACCTAACACTCTTCTTGACGATTCACGTTAAATCTGCGACAACAATCAATCCAAAAAAAACCACTCAACACTCATACTACAACTTAAAGCATCTTGCTTTAACGCACGATAAACGTAGACTGAGTTACTTCCCTCTCTCGTCTCTCAGTATGCTACGCATACGCAACGCACCTACAGTACACTCCCTAAGGCGCGTATTCAAACACCAATTATGAGTGTGTTGCTTGCTGGTACAAACAAAAAACGGCCTCACTCAAAACGGCCTCATGCCTCAAGGCCTCATGCCTCACTTTGTTAATTGCCCAGCTTTTCTATATCTTGTGCGGCGTTATCAAGAAAAGATACCAAGTGAGCGCGGGAAATTTGAACGTATTGCAATAGCTTTCCAAGTTCGCTTTTCCCGGCCATTACAAAAGCACACCGTGCACACTGTACAAATGCACGCTGCACACTGTATAATTACAAATGCACGCTGAGGCGCGGGAAAGATAGAAAGAGTGTTTGAGTTAAGAATTTTCCCGCGCCTCAGCGTGCATTTGTAATTATACAGGGTGCAGCGTGCATTTGTACAGTGTACAGTGCGCACAATGCGCACAGTGTGCACGGTGTGCTTTTGTAATAGCCCTTTTCCCTTATGCACTTTCAGATTATTAAGAATTTCATGTACTTGACTTGCTCTTAATAGAATTGTTTTTATAATTCGGTTGAAGCGGCATCAAATATTGCTGAGGATGTTTTCTCACGCTTCATCTGTATATGTTCCAGGAATGCGATCCACTGGAAAACTCATGTCATAGGAAACAAGGTTTGCCCACAATAAGTGAGCGGTGAACTTCGCGATTTCTCTTTATAGTGTATTTTCGACATTCATTCTGCGATGTGCTTCACTCAACATAAAACTTTTATGATAAAAGTTTGAGAAAAGTTATAAATTATAAATTTTAATTTTCTTTGTTCACTATCATGAATAGCTCATCAGATCATTAAAAGTTGAAACTTCACAATTTTCTCTCTTCAAAGTATCCCCCCCTCCTCCTCCACTAAAATTCCGGCTAAATTTTTGTTCTCTTTCTGAACTTTTTGAAACTTGGCATGTATCAAGTAAAGCCTAATAAGTTTTTTTAAAAGTTTTTTCTTCTTTATCTATTTGACAGAATTTCACTTGATTTTCCTACATGAGCTGAACTGAAAAAATTTTTAAAATTTTTCATTGGAACATTCCATGTGTTTGACTTAATTTCGCATTATGTATTTTGAATTGAATGTGATACCTGTACGTTTCAAAGCAAAGCATAATAATCTGAAAATTTTGTTTCTGATCAATTTTGTTACTTGAAGGAAAATTTAGTTATTGAAAATTAATAATATGAGAAATTTTTCCATGTGATCTTTTTCCTAAGCCGTACGGCCTCGTAAGCGTAATCTTTGCCTGAGCCTAAGCGAAAAAACAGTGAAAAGTAACCTGACCCCCCTAAGTAAAGTGCGCCCACCAAGTAACAACGTGTCCAGAGAGCATATAGTTGGGCAATTAACAAAGTAAGGCAAGAAGCCGTAAGGCATGAGGACGCCTTGAGTGAGGCCGCGCGTTTTATTTTTACATTAAAACATATTTTTACATTAAAAAACGCTTAGGCTTAGTAAAAGTTTACGATAACGAGGCCGTACGGCTTAGCTAACGAGGCAGAACAGCCAGGCCGTGTTTTAGGCGTCCTCATGCCTCACGGCCTCATGCCTTACTTCGTTAATTGCCTATACTTGTGGATTGAGTAATTTTTTTATAAATACAATCTTAAACCTGACATGAAAGGGAAAAAAACTTTGAAAATCAAAAAAGCCGTGATTTTTGCTTCACTGTGTTCAGACATGTTTAACTGCATACTCGCCGAGAATTGAATCATTCATACATGTTTCTGCTTGCCTGGATTACAATTTTGAAAAGTTGATTCTATTAAGTTCGAGAAATTAGCAGTTTTTTATTTATCGAATGAATTGGTTTTAGATGAAAACGGCGACGGGTAACTGGAGGTGCCTCGAGCTCGCACAAGAAGGCGAGAAGCTCTGCAGGGAGCACAATTATGTTAAAGGTTCGCTTACTCTTAATATTCTGACTCACATCACTATTTCAATGTCTCTTCGAAGCTAACGTAAGTGAACAAAATGTCGAATGTTAAACTTCGAACCATAGCTCACAAGGATGTGTTTTTTAAAAAATTTTCTCGAGCGGCTGACCGGGCAACCCTAGTCGACGAAAAGGGGGGGGGAGTCAGCTAATTTTTGGTCTGTTTTCCGCAGTCAGTGGAACTTGTTTAACCTTTCTTTCGTCGCCAAGGCCGGACTTCCCAACCCCCCCCCCCCCTCACCTCCGGAGTTTAATAATATAACTTTTTTTTCAGTTTACGAACATTCAGTTTTTTATAGATGATTATAATCCCTTCACTTGTGCAAAAAGTTTTTCTGAACGACCGGGCAGGCGAAAAAGATAACTTTTGCAAGTTTGGTGAGCTATGCTTCAAACCCGGCAACCAGAATTAAAATATCAATTGACATAGAAAAACAGACATCGATTCACGTTGAATTGCCCTCTCCTTTCGGTCGCCCCGTCACCCGCCCGAAAAATAATATTTCTCATGATCTATGACAAAAATTAAAGTAGAAATATGTAATATTCCACAAAACAACACAAAAAGCTCGACAGCTGCCATGAAAATGATGGTAATGTGAGGTTCAACTCTAGAAGTCGTAACAGTTTTGAAGAGAGACTCGCCAACATTCGGTAGAGATTGTCCCTAGAAATCTTGGGGTTATAGGCATCGAGTACTTGGAGGAAGCTATCCGAGTGGGGACTGACGATGTGTGTGCCCTCTCCGCCATATATTCTCAACTCGGCAACGCATTCTACTCCATTCGCGCCTATATGAAAGCTCTGGACTTTCACCGGAATGACCTCTTGCTCACGCGGTCAGTGCTCGTCAGGGTGTTTCTTTCCCCCGCACAGCAGATGGAAAAAATCTATGCGCTCTCATGAAATTTCCAAAAAAAATATTCGAATCCATGCACTCGTAAGAAGAAAATTCCAATTTTTACCTAGGAAAATTCCAAATCTTTGAAGAAAGAAATTTCAAACTCTTTTAAATTCTGGAAAACAATGCGCTCGAGAAAAATTATGCAAGTGGTAAGAAACACCCTGATGCTCGTATCATGAGAACAAAAAGAGCAATAGTTCGAGAGTTTTGCGCCTAATTTGGTTGGAGTGCACAGATTATGTTAACACTACCTAATTTGGTTGGAGTGCACAGATTATGTTAACACTAAGAGAAGCAATTTGTCTCTACTTGTTTTGACGTTATAGAAGTGAAAGATAACCTATCGGTAGTAGGCTGTTTCGAACTACTGTTACCATTATTTTGGTGGACCGTAGTCTCTTCCCTAGATCTTTTTGGTGGACCGTAGTCTCTTCCCTAGATCTTTTTGGTGGACCGTAGTCTCTTCCCTAGATCTTTTTGGTGGACCGTAGTCTCTTCCCTAGATCTTTTTGGTGGACCGTAGTCTCTTCCCTAGATCTTTTTGGTGGACCGTAGTCTCTTCCCTAGATCTTTTTGGTGGACCGTAGTCTCTTCCCTAGATCTTTTTGGTGGACCGTAGTCTCTTCCCTAGATCTTTTTGGTGGACCGTAGTCTCTTCCCTAGATCTTTTTGGTGGACCGTAGTCTCTTCCCTAGATCTTTTTGGTGGACCGTAGTCTCTTCCCTAGATCTTTTTGGTGGACCGTAGTCTCTTCCCTAGATCTTTTTGGTGGACCGTAGTCTCTTCCCTAGATCTTTTTGGTGGACCGTAGTCTCTTCCCTAGATCTTTTTGGTGGACCGTAGTCTCTTCCCTAGATCTTTTTGGTGGACCGTAGTCTCTTCCCTAGATCTTTTTGGTGGACCGTAGTCTCTTCCCTAGATCTTTTTGGTGGACCGTAGTCTCTTCCCTAGATCTTTTTGGTGGACCGTAGTCTCTTCCCTAGATCTTTTTGGTGGACCGTAGTCTCTTCCCTAGATCTTTTTGGTGGACCGTAGTCTCTTCCCTAGATCTTTTTGGTGGACCGTAGTCTCTTCCCTAGATCTTTTTGGTGGACCGTAGTCTCTTCCCTAGATCTTTTTGGTGGACCGTAGTCTCTTCCCTAGATCTTTTTGGTGGACCGTAGTCTCTTCCCTAGATCTTTTTGGTGGACCGTAGTCTCTTCCCTAGATCTTTTTGGTGGACCGTAGTCTCTTCCCTAGATCTTTTTGGTGGACCGTAGTCTCTTCCCTAGTCCTCTAGATTTTAAACTATTTTCTATCAAGAAAACTTTCAGTGTTTAAACTGTGAAGTTTCTGTCAAAAGAAACCGCTTTCTTTCTCATCCTTTTCGACCACATTATGCTAGTATTGCCATCGAATCAATAGAAACGCGTACATAAAAAGTTCAATAAGTGAAGGAAGCGGTGCACTTTGGAGCAAAGGTAAACTGCCAACTGGCAATAAAATTTTCTAAAGTGATCTACCTGGGGCCGTATGCACGTACCAGTTTGGTTTTTTTATGCACCTACTATTCGCGGGGCTCGTTTTTTTAAAAATCATTTATTAAGCGGGGATGTGAAAATGTAAAAAATTTTTTCGCTTCTGGCGGACGTCTGTACCTTTTTCTTGCACACTAAGAAACCCCTGATTATACCTATGCTTTGGAGAGAGACCAGGGCGATTTATAAGCATAGATAAACTGCCAACTCGCCAAAAATCTTCCGGGGCGACTGACCTTTCGACTTTCTCAGTCACTGACTTCAAAAAAAAAACCAGCAGATTTTTCCAGGTTTAAGTAAAAGGAAATGTTTTCATGTTTCTGAATGAAAAGTTATATTATGCATAACCAAGAGGTTTTTAGTGTGCAAGAAAAAAGGTACATACGCCGCCCACCGAAGGCGGAAAATTTTTTTCACATAAGGGTCCCCTCTTACGATTTTTAAACAGAGACCCGCGAAAAATTTTTTGTTCAACATAAGGGTCCCTTTTATGCTTTGGAAAAACAGAGGCCCGCCGACAGAAGATCTGACATCACTATTTAACCCCTGTGCATAACTCAGGCCGAACAGGTTTAATCAAGTCACAAGTAAAAACTGTCAACCTACTCGATCGATCCTACTATTGAATAATCAATACACATTCCACCTTTAGTGATGAGAAGAAGAAAATTTCACACAAAAGGAAAAAAAAAGCTTTTGTAAACTTTTTTAAAACTAAAAGTGCGTACGTTTGCGCAGAGAATCAACCCGGTTCGAATTTGAAGAATCCATTTTTCAGAACAGCGGGTTTGGCATAGTGTTTTTTTTTCCAAATTGAAAATATTCAGTTCTTTTCCTGAATGAAAAATCACTGTGAAATGTGCATATATCGGAGAAAGGTCTCATTTTCTATGCCAGACTTGAGTGTTTTCTCTCAGAATCAGCTAAGTACAAATGTTTAATATTATTTATAATATTAATTTATGTTAAATTTATCGCATTATGTTATTGAACCAATACAAAAACTTATTGGAGAGAAAAAAATGCTATTATATACTCTCTGAGGATGCCCGACCAAATTTCAATGTACCAGTTTCAATGTATTCAAACAACATGTGCGTGTAGTTCAGTTTTATTGATTCAGAGAAGAATTGGTTTACAGTTTCACGAATGACACAATAGGAGAGCTGAAAGCTAGCGCCAATCTGGGCAGCACCTACAAGGCCATCGGTAACTTTAAAGAGGCTTTGCTCTTCACCAGACATCAGCTCGAGCTGTCCAGGAGAGTTCAAGACCGGGTCCGCTACTTTTCTTGTTACAAATGTTTTTTATCGATGTTTTACGATTTTTTGTACGAGGCTCTCGATTTTTTTACAAGTGGTTCTACATTGCAGAGGATGAGACACACAAAGGGTAAAATGGTCAAGTTCCACCCTCTAACGACCAGCGTCTGTTTTAAAAACGCGTTTATCTGTTCATAGTTCAGAGATGTACAATTAGACAGCAAAAACCCCTCCTTAAGACATAGCTCACGGCACTTGTCTAAAAAAAATACTTCAAAAGCGTTTATCGACCCGACCGTTCATCCGAGCGGGGGCCTAAATAATAATTTTCTACTTCCTCTGCTTCACACTTGATAGTAATTTCAAGAAAATACTCTTCACTGCTGCTCTACACAATAGCATTCAGCTAAGCTTAACAAAGATGCCTGGTATTTTTTGAGAAAGTATATTTTTTTTTAAAAACTTTGCTCTTCGAGTGAGGAAGTCTGAAATATTTAGAAACGAAGAAGAGCTTATCGTTATTTTTGTTGTTGTTTGCCCTTAGGTCCTGTCGAGGGGAGTTCTTTGGGATAGGTTTATCCGGTGGCATATCCAGGCCGTCCGGCGTCGCCGTCCTTTGACGAACTATACTATCCAGTTTTCGTCCGCGACGGGCAAGCCCGCTATCTCCAATGCACTTGTGCAGAGAGACATGTCTCTATCCGCCACCTGAGGACGCGCTCGATATCGGGGAGGGTGACCCGGTCCCTTGCGATGTTGTGAGCTTGTGGACTGTATCACTATCAAAGTTCTCATTATTCTAGACCCCTCTCAAAGAATGGTCGTTTTTCAAAATCATCGGCTAGTGACCTATGGCGGCGACTCAGCCCCATGAGGGGAGCTCCTACCCTTTATTATATAATAGCATGTTTTTAGTGTAAGCGTGCCATTTTTAAGGGTTGTGAGGGTAGATCACTTCTCAATCTCGCGACAATTCATCATCTAAGAAGCCGCGCTGCCCGGAAAAGTCTTAAAGGAGAAGATGCTTCCTATACAGATGAACTTCACTCAGCCATACACTTCTACAAGTAATTCCCATTTATTCTTTGAAAAGATGGCTAAATGATGTTTTGAGGAAGGAGAGTACAACACTGTTCGAAGATACCGTACCCGAATAAATAGGCAGATAATGAAAATGAATCAAATAGTTATATAGAGTCCTTCCAGGACAATTCAAGGAATGGTACTCCTGCAATAATAATTTACATTATTGTTTAGCTCATTCGTTCTCTTGATATTAAATATTTATTTTAAGGTTCTCATCAACCATTTTTTTCTTCAAATTTTCTGCTAAATTACAAAGTTTCATTCAAAAATTCATTAATGGAAAATGAAAAGTCAGAGTGCTTGAAGTAGAAGTTTAGCACTAGTTCCTCTGTAGTTGAGAACACTGTTATAACGGTTTCTCACCGGAGCCTCTTCTCAGACCGGGTTCGTGAGTTTAGATGACTGTAAGCATTTCAACTCTCGTATCCATGTGTTGAAGATGTTAGAATATGATCGATTGGAACAGTTCTTCAGCGAAAAATTCTTTCTTCAGGCAAAGTCTGCAGATCTACACGGAAATAGAAGATGAATTGGCGTGTGGGAGAATATTTGGGCATCTTGGAAACGCCTTCTACCAGTTGACATCCTACGACACAGCCATCGAGTATTTCAACAAGGTAAGCTGCTTGGAATCAGTGGTTGAGTAGCAACAGGACCAGCTATGTTGGCACATACATGTTTGTGCCAAAACTGATCTACATTCTCTACGTTCTCTTTTTCTTCCCATACTTGCCTTCACATTCTTTTTAGCCTTTCCCCTTCCAATGCTCTTTTTCCCTTGGCGCGTAAAAACAAGGCTCACACTGGTCTTATGGAGCGTTAGAAATTCAACTTTTCACTTTGCAAAGTGATCCCGTTAAACGCTTAACGGGATGCGGCCTAGAGCGTTTAACGGGATTACTTTGCAAAGTGAAAAGTTGAATTCTAACGCTCCATTAGTCAACGCCTGCTTAGAGGAAGTTTCTT
Organism: Allodiplogaster pararmata; assembly: GCA_964056735.1. Classification (NCBI taxonomy): domain Eukaryota; kingdom Metazoa; phylum Nematoda; class Chromadorea; order Rhabditida; family Diplogasteridae; genus Allodiplogaster; species Allodiplogaster pararmata. The sequence goes on along the minus strand of OZ057408.1, from coordinate 20,420,087 downwards.
CGCATTCCTATAATCTTCATTTCCTTTATTAAGTGTCTTTCTCTCCGATATGCGGTTGAATTCTATAACCATTATAACAGCAACAAAAAAGTAGCCAAAAATTTTTTGCTTCTTTTTCTCTTTTTCATCACATGCATCGCTATCCTTCCTCTTGATGTACCATACAGTGCTGGACATAATGATAAGACACCCCTGATTTTCGATGATATCAGCCGAACGGTAAAGGTAAATGGAAAATTATGATTATCATATTTTTTTTCGCCCTCGAAAACCATGGTAGCCGTAGTTTAAAAAAACAAAATTTCTTAGTTCTCGAGAAAAACATTTTTTTAAGGATTTTGACCTGGACATAATGATAAGACACTTAACAGCTTTTTATCAATAAATCTTTATTTGATATTTCTTGTCAACAAAAACGATTCAATAATTGATAGCACGACCTTTCTTCAAAAGGATGTCAGAAATCCGATTTGGCATGCTTCTATATAACGCAGAAACTACATGTGGCTCTATTCCATCCAACTCCTTGGTTATCGCAGCTTTAAGCTCGGTTGTAGTGGCGTATTGTTTGTTATTTTTATAAACCCGACGAACCAAGAGTCCCCAGAGATTTTCCATCGGATTCAAGTCCGGAGAACGAGCCGGCCAAGGTAGAGCCGGCCTGGACATAATGATAAGACACACTTAAGACACTGGCCGTTCGCGTACTGTCATTACCAACTACCTCGCCGACCCTCTTAGATATGGATCGAAAACCTCTGGAGGACGTCCACGCAAGCTCACGGAACGAGAAGAGCGGTAAATCGCCAGAAAAGCTTCGAACTCGACCACCTCCGTAATGGACATTAAGGCAGAGCTCAACTTGAATGTCTCTCGCAGAACGGTTCAACGCGCTATTCGCCGTAATCCTCACATCAAACGTCAGAGGTGCTGGAAACAACTCTCATTCCATTCATGAGGAGTCACAGCAGTCGTCAGCTTGTCTACCAGCAAGACAACGCTCCTATTCACGCCAGCGCCTCCACCAAGTCATGGTTGTTGGCTAAGAACGTCTCTCTGCTACCTTGGCCGGCTCGTTCTCCGGACTTGAATCCGATGGAAAATCTCTGTGGACTCTTGGTTCGTCGGGTTTATGAAAATAACAAACAATACGCCACTACAGCCGAGCTTAAAGCTGCGATAACCAAGGAGTGGGATGGAATAGAGCCACATGTAATTTCTGCGTTATATTGAAGCATGCCAAATCGGATTTCTGACATTCTTTTGAAGAAAGGTCGTGCTATCAATTATTGAATCGTTTTTGTTGACAAGAAATATCAAATAAAGATTTATTGATAAAAAGCTGTTAAGTGTCTTATCATTATATCCAGGTCAAAATCCTTAAAAAATGTTTTTCTCGAGAACTAAGAAATTTTGTTTTTTTAAACTACGGCTACTATGGTTTTCGAAGGCGAAAAAAAATATGAGAATCATAATTTTCCATTTACCTTTACCGTTCGGCTGATATCATCAAAAATCAGGGGTGTCTTATCATTATGTCCAGCACTGTATGTAGGTGGAATGGTTTTTCTTGAATTTTAAATCAATCCATGTTCTCCTCGTACATTCAATTCAGAGCGGAAATAATTCATTATCTGTTCTAGTTAGAAAGCGCATGAATATCATCGGGTCTTTGCTGCTCTCACATGAATTTATTCAGTTTTTACAGTATGCAACAAGGGCTTTCGCAACTTACGAGACATAATAAATGAAAAAATTGCCTACTCATTTCAATTTTTGGAAGTCAAAAGGTAGAAACTTTTTTGAACCAATAAACGGGGTTGTTAGGAGGTCGATAGAACTCTTAAAATCATTCTGTCGGCAAACAGTTTACCTTTGGCGTTTTCCTTCGTTGAACGAATAATATAGTGACGGGCCACTCAGTTTTTGAACGAATTTCGTGCAACAATGTGTTATTTATTTATCTCTCTCTGTACGTAGTAAGAAAACATTATGTGCGTTAGTGAGCGATTAAAGAAAATGGCTGCAGAGATTGAAAGTGGCGAAGCAGTTTGGAGACCGTGCATCCCAGAGAAGGGCCTACACTTCCTTGGCTAACGCACATCTTCTGCTTTCAGAGATCGAGAAGGCCATGGAGTACTATAGGTATGTATTTTCTATTTATGTCTTACTCTATTCGCTGTTACTTGTTCTCTTGTAAGAATAGGCCAGAAGCAGGGTTTTTTAGTGTGCAAGAAAAAGGTACAGACGCCCGCCAAAAGCGGAAAAAATTTCTCATAAGGGTCCCCAACTATAATGATAAGAACAGAGGCCCGCTAAAAGTTTTTTGCTGTTTTACATGAGGTCCATCTTATGATTTGGAGAAACAGAGGCCCGCCGACAGAAGGTCTGACATGACTATTTAACCCCTGGTCACAAGTGCCGTGGACAAGTTTTAAAAACGACCGTGTTTTGAGCGGTAGTACTAAGAAGCACTTTTCTTCTGCCCTTCATCTTTATCTCGCTTTCGATTATTCCAAACTCGCCGTTCGCAGAGCTTTCGTTCAAAAAATTTCAACAATTGCATGTTACCTTTGTTTAGCTATGTTTATGAACTCTCTTTCTCATTCCTCTTCGTCTTCTGTTGTTTTTGCAGCCGTTGCAGCCATCTAACATACTTCGTCGAAGTTATTAATCTCTCCGATTTGGCGATGGCCGCTCACATTAGCCTTTTTTATCAGCCGCAAAATAGGCATTTAGGTCGAAAAGACTAATCATGAGAAGAAAATTGACTTTTGGATAGCATGTAGGTTTACGCATTAATTTTTGTCGGAGAAAAACACGCAATTCTTACGGCTTCAGTACTCGATACCCTTTTTGTAGTTATAAGTAGTACGGCTGACATTCTACAAAACAACAACAACCTTTCATAGGATCCCAAGGCTTTAAAATGCGCCCGAAAAAAGCTCAGAATTTCTCTTGAAACGAGAAAATGCTTGAAAAGCGACCCACCGCTGTCAATGGTGAAGAGTTTTTATAAAGATTCACAAAAAAATTTGTAAGGGTGTGACTTCAATATCGGAGCAGATACTTGCCGAAGTTCCAGAACAGTACTTGTCAAAAGACGATAGGACAGTACCGTTGAACTTTTTGTTAGAAAGTAACTGTCTCAAGTTTGAAAGGTGCTAATTAAGAGCGAGTCGGTGAAATATAGAGGGTGAAAACTTGTATTAAATGAGAGAGCGATCGAAGACAGAAAGAAAATGTTACCTCATAGTCAGGCGTTAAATGAGGCCAGTCTAAGGGATGTTTGCACGCTTCAAGCCAGTGGAGAAAGGAATGAGGAAAGGCAAAAAGAGTGGAAAGATAAGTAGAAAATAAGTTGAACAGAACGGAAGAAGAAGAGAATGTAGATATTCTCGGCGCGAACATGTATGCGCCATCATAGCTGGTCTGGTAACCAGTTGACCTCTACTCACGGTTACTCATAGGCGGATCTAGCACCTCGTCGAAACATGAACACATCCTTTCGGGTGGAATCGGGATATCGTAGGTCGCGGAAGGAAAATGGAAATGAACATCCCGATTCCTGATTCATGTTTTCCCCGTTCAGTCTTGAGGAAGTCTATTCATTTTTGTTTGTCACGGGGTCTATGTGCTCCTTGAGTTTTCTATCTCAAACTCTTACGATCTTTGAGATGAGTGACAAGTTTTATTCTCACATCTCCGCCTCTTAGAACATCTGCTAGTGTGGAACAAAATAAAAGCGTGACTCTCTTGTCTCATTCTTTTTATACTTTTTCCAATCAAAATCCTAAGAGTTTCAAAGTTTTGATGGCTAAATTTCAGTTTTAATAAACTTTGAATCGAATTCAGCTTGGTGTTTTGCATGAGAAAGCGTATGAATTTTTGTGCTTTTAAATTAAAACTTTGAGGGTTATATAAACTAAAGGGAAATTTCAGATTCCAGAAAGGCATGAGGTACTCAACACGCAGGCCCAAAAATAGAATATAAAATTGTTATTTGTCCTCTGAGTCTTTGTTATTGTTCGTGAAGTATAACTTAGGCTCTGAGAAGTAAGCATATGGGACTCAGAATCGTTGAATGAGGTATTCATTAGTTCTCTAGTTGTAGTTTCGAAGAAAATACTCTGAATCGTTCTCTAGTTGTAGTTTTGAAAACTAACTTGGTCTGTTCTTGCGAATATGAATTACTTATGAACAAACTCGGGTATATTGTGAAGAGAAGAAGAGAGTGAGTGAAGAGAAGAAGAGAGTGAGTGAAGAGAAGAGAGCTGAAGTTGTCTTCGCCTGGGAATTGTCTGTCATTCCTAGCGTAATAAAGTGAGAATCTTCTGTTGCGTTCCTCTTTTCTCTAACTATCCTTTTTTCTAATATTCCGCTTGAAGGATGTTTTTCTTCTCATTTTGAAACGCATTCAAGATTTCATTTCGTGGTTTTGTAAATATAAAAGGGAGTTTCCTTTCTATCTTCTTCCTTCTCCTTATCCGAAAGAAGAAACCAAATATGGCGCTAGAGTGCAATGAGAGTTAGCCTGAATGATGGGAGCCAATGAAGAGAGTGGTCTCGACTGCAGGGAGGCTCTCGCGATCGCAGTGCAGATGAGCGAGCGCGCGGCAGAGGCGCAGGCCTCCTTCTCACTCGGGAATGCCGCTGCTCTTCTCACTGACTACCAAACAGGTTGGAACGCTCTCTTGATACCCGCACAAGGAATGGACATCAAAAAAGATAATCATAGTGAGGTTCAATCGCGTTCAAGAGAGAGAGAGATAGAAAAGAGGATGTACTAAGAAGAGAGAGAGAGAGAGATAGAAAAGAGGATGTACTAAGAAGAGAGAGAGAGAGAGATAGAAAAGAGGATGTACTAAAAAGAGAGAGAGAGAGATAGAAAAGAGGATGTACTAAGAAGAGAGAGAGAGAGAGAGAGAGAGAGAGAGATAGAAAAGAGGATGTACTAAAAAGAGAGAGAGAGAGATAGAAAAGAGGATGTACTAAGAAGAGAGAGAGAGATAGAAAAGAGGATGTACTAAGAAGAGAGAGAGAGATAGAAAAGAGGATGTACTAAGAAGAGAGAGAGAGAGAGAGAGAGATAGAAAAGAGGATGTACTAAGAAAAAAAGGGGGAAAAAGTTATTGTCAAAAAAGTCCCCCCATTAATAGTTATTTCGAGAAAGTGCATAGATTATCTCACCTGCAGTGCAGAAAGAAGACTCAGTCGTTACTTGTTGTCTTCAGACTAAAGGATGAATGCGTGAATGAAACGCTTTATTCTTAAAGGCGAAAGGTTGTCATGGAGAGGTACAACTTGATAATGTGTGAGTTGTACTATGATGAGACAAGTTGATAATGTGTGAGTTGTACTATGATGAGACAAGTTGATAATGTGTGAGTTGTACTATGATGAGACAAGTTGATAATGTGTGAGTTGTACTATGATGAGACAAGTTGATAATGTGTGAGTTGTACTATGATGAGACAAGTTGATAATGTGTGAGTTGTACTATGATGAGGGAGTCATCCTTCATTGTGTCTCAAGAACTGGTGGAAACTGGGCTCACACCAGTTGGTTGGTCATTATGTGAAAGCTATCACGTAATGGTTTTCGTAACTCGTAAAAAAGCTGAAAGACTTATTTCGAAATCCATGCCAGTTTGTTTCTTTAGCTGGCCGCTAGTTTTATACCCTCACTCAAACTTCCGTATATTAGAACAAAAGTTGGTTTTTTATGAGGCTAGTGACAGGTGTAAGTACCACTCAGAAAGAGACTATGTATTTTATGTGCTTATATATGAGTAAAGGGAAATAAGTACTTGTTCCCCTCGAGATGGAGTCCTCCTTTGAGCACGCGAGTACCACACTCGTCATCTGGAACTGGCTCGTCGTCTGTCTGATAAGGCGGGTGAGGTGAGGGCGCTTTCCTCGCTCGCAGCGGATTTCTCAGGCCTGGGAGAGTACTCGAAAGCCTTCTATCTACTCGGCTCCATGAGAAAGCTGGCGAAGGCGGTTCCTTCCATTTCGCATTCTAGACGCGGTTTTTCGCTTCAAGCGGGAACTTTGGAACATTTGTGGTTTTCACAGTATTTTAACGAGTTTCACTACCGAAATATGCTTTGTTCTCGTGTTATTTTGCTCTTGTGAGTTTTATCAAGGAAATATTCTTTTCTAAGTAGTTGAAATGAAATTATCGTTTCGCTGATCAGAAAGGCAAACAAAGATTTTTCCCAATAAGTTAATTTTATCGGGCTTGTGCTGCTTAAAAACGAAGTCAATAAGTTGGCGAATAATCAAGTCTTTCCGAGATTCAAAAAGTGCAGCTATAACATTACTTCTGATAAGACTAGTTCAATTACTAATCGCTAGAAGATAGTTTGTTCTGACTATGACTTGAATATAATGATGATAGTACATAGCACCGGATAAGTAATATTAAGAGTTTTAGAAAGTTTTTGATGCGAGTTGAATGCTTTTTGTTCCAAAAGTTAGCATAGTAATGTACTAGTCAACGTACCAACCGAAAGTAAGCCGGAAAAATTGGGTAATGAAGAAGATAGCGAAGATGTGATAGAAAGCTTCATTAAAAAGTCCCAGTCATAGTATATACATCTATATTTCTTTAGATGCACGACGATAGTATGGCGGATTCAGCAACAGAGTCCATGAAAATTCTGCTTCTGGAAGCATCCAATGTCGTCCAATCAAATGGAGAAGTTAGTTGTCTGTTGATACGTCATTGACTTTTTCGACACCCTGTCTCGTTTGCATTATGACATCTTCTTACTATTATTCCTCCTTCTTTTGTATGCTAAGTTTTCACTTCGCAACTTCACACGTTTTCAGCTCAATTGGTAAATGATTTTTGCGTGGTTCATCTTTCTCCATGAAATCTTTTAGTTCCTTGAGGCCTGTGACACCATAGGTAAAATATGTCTTGATTTTTCAATAGGTCGATCGCTAGCTAGAGTGGGTTGAAAGTTTCACTTTTTACTGTTCTTTTTTTTATTCGTTCGAAAAAACCGGTCGAAGCTGAGTTTTGGATAACAAAGTTTATTTAGAGCAATGAAGACTTTTTGTTTCTATTCCAGCTGAGAAAAATCTTATACAACATGGTGTTTTTAGCACCCGCAAAACTTTTTTCGAGCGCATAGATTTTTTTTTATTTCAGAGTTCAATATTCAAATGTTCCGATGATTTGGACTTTCCGTACGAAAAATCCGAGAAAAATATTTTTCCAAGCGCATAGATGTCAATGTTTTTTTAGGTTTTTAAAGAGCGCATAGAATTTTGTTACCCGCAGTGCGGGTCAGAGAAACATTCTGTTATACATTCATTTCGAGTGAGGGAGAGGGTCGGTAGGTCGGTCGCCATATAAAATTATTTTACCAGTTGGCAGTTTACTTATGTATGACAGTGAGTTATAATCATGAATCCTCAACTTTCCAGTCAATAAGTGAGTTCAATCATGCATTACTGACACATCTCACCAAACTTGTTGAATTTCTCCCGGTCGTCCGCCCGGTCCCCCAGAAAATTTTTTTCATAGTGAAGAAATTAAAGCATAAAATGATCTTTTCAAAAAGCTAAACGTTCTTAAGTGAATAAAATGTCGAATATTGAACTCCGACCCGTGCTACGCGAAACAAAAAATCAAGTGAACACGGAAAACAGACCAAAGTTTTTTGTAAATCCCCCCTCCGCCCTTCGCTTTCCGATCACCAGGGTCGCCCGGTCACCCGCCCAAAAAATAAAATTTCAACACATCCTGGTGAGCTATGATTACTGATATTTGCAGATCAAGGTGGAGCCTTGTCTGGAGGAGGAAGGCGACTGCAGAGAGACAACTACTATTCGCCTCTCGCAGTCACTCCGCTCCATCCCCGAGGAGATGGGCGACTGTGGAATAACACGGGCTCATCCGCACTCTCTCAGTGATTCACAACTCGCTTCCTCCGCGGCTGCTGCTGTCAGTTCGACCAGAGAGAGAGAGAGAGAATCAGAGATAGAGAGAAAGAGCGATAGTATGAAAGAGAGAATGAGAAATAAAGAGAGAAATAAAAAGATAATGAGAGAGATGAGAGAGAGAGCATAGGTCAGCAGCACTGTTGAGAATTTCTATAAACGACCGTTCTTTGAGCGAAGGAGTCTAAAATAATGACTATCTCTCCCTTCTCCACTCTTCCTATTTAGTTCGGTTCTCATTATTCCAGACTCCCCCGCTCGGAGAGCTGTTGTTCTTTTCAAATATCTAATAGAACGTTAGAATTCAATTTTTCACTTCGTCAAAGTGATCTTTGCAAAGTGATCTCGATGAATGCTCCAACGTCTCACCACGAATGACCGTGAGAAGGAAAATGGACTACGGTATTTTTATACTCATATAAAACTACGTCCAACAGTAAAAGATATTATATAAAAATACCGTAGTCCATTTTCCTTCTCACCGCCATTCGTGGTGAGACGCTGTAGCATTCAACGAGATCACTTTGCAGAGATTACTTTGACAAAGTGAAAAGTTGAATTCTAACGCTCCATATACACTAGACCTTCAGTGATCTATGAGTGAAAGATAGAGAATGAGAGGAACGAAAAGGATAGAAGCGCGAAACGAGTTATAGAAGAGATAAATTAATAATTTGAATTAATATTTTTAAAAAAAGCCCTTCCACAGTAGTACTGCTCAATATTATATAAGCAATCGCCTTGAGGGTAGAGAAATCGGTGATGAAATCGGCTTTCCATTTTCTCGACGTTGAGCCTTGGTATTTACATGAACTTCAAATATGTCATAAGCTTCAGTGGTGTTTTTTGATTGTCTTTCCGGTAGTTTTAGCAAGAGCGACTATTAGGACTTAATCAAATGACCGCATGAGAAATGTCAATTTTTTTAAAAACGCCTTGCTCTCAGCTGTCACAGTAATCTATATAATAGTTAAAGTCTATCTATATTATGAGATTGCGGTACCAGTAATATATGGTAATTTGGAGATTGCTTTTGAAATAATGAGTTGTTTTAAATTCAAAGTTACCTTAATTCCGAGGTTACGGTACAGGAAATCGAATATGAGTTCCTGATTGAAGGACGTCGTGTCGCAAGACGACTTTCTGGAAATGCTTTCTCGAATGCAAAGCAAAAGGCTGGACGAACAAAGGTGCGACCCCGTTGTCCTCTCAGATCTCACCAACAGAAAGGGCAGACAGACTGATCAGCTCACACTGTCGCCTTCTGGTTACTTTTTGATTATTGACTGTTTGTCGGCAAACAAGTGACTCCATTATTGATTATATGTACATAGGAAAGGAAGAATTCAAGCACTGTTGATGACTGTTATTACGTTTAGGGGTTAAATGGTCATGTTGTCGGCGAATCTCTGTTTTTTTTCAATTCATAAGGGAACCCTTTGATCAAATCGAGCAAAAAATTTCTAAAGGGTCTCTGTTATTTTTCATCATAAGGGGGGACCCTTATAAAAATTTTTAAAAATTTTTTACACACTGCTTAAAATAACCGAACTCAGTACTCACTACCAAAACAGATCAAAAAAATTTTTGCCTCTGGTGGGCCTCTGTACCGTTTTCTTACACACTAAAAAAACCCCTGATTACGTTAGTTCACAAAAGTGTGTTTCGCCCCGGCTCAAACAGTATGTCGCAATAGAATAAACTAACTATGTATTAATATATGATAAAAAAGGAATAAATACTAGGCATTCTGTGTTCTAACATCACATACCCTTAAGCCCCCTTCTAACATCACATACCCTTAAGCCCCCTTCTAACATCACATACCCTTAAGCCCCCTTCTAACATCACATACCCTTAAGCCCCCTTCTAACATCACATACCCTTAAGCCCCCTTCTAACATCACATACCCTTAAGCCCCCTTCTAACATCACATACCCTTAAGCCCCCTTCTAACATCACATACCCTTAAGCCCCCTTCTAACATCACATACCCTTAAGCCCCCTTCTAACATCACATACCCTTAAGCCCCCTTCTAACATCACATACCCTTAAGCCTTTTAAGTATACGGAAAACTTTAAATTAATGTACACAAAGTGTATTCTCTTCAATGTCTGCAGCGTATTCCATCGCTTTCTAATCAGTTTTAGCTGTTTACTTTTCCCTCAACCGATTTGTTCCGCTCCTTAGAATGGCATGTTTTTTGGTGTGTGGGATTTGTGTTCTGTGAGAATCTAGAACTTATAGGTTTGTCAAAACTTAGTTGTAAGATGTGCTCATGATTTCTGATGAACTGCTTTTGGTATTTTCCTATTGGTCGCGAAAGATTCCTTCATCTTCTGCAACAGAATGCAGCCATTGTACTCTTCCGAGGCCTGCTTTCATTATCCTGCTTCTCGGAAAGATTCTTTGTGGCAAAACCGAATCTTGGCCCTTTTTGCATTCTTATTCTGCTTTTTTCTTCTTGTTTGAAAAGTCGTGTTTCTCTCTCTATCTGGCTTATCCATTATCTCTTAGTTTCTTTGTTTCTCTCTCTCTTTCTCTCTCTCTGGCTTATCCACTATCTCTTAGTTTCTTTGTTTCTTATATAAAAAAAATGGGTCGCCCAGTTATTTCTTATGCATATTTCTCATGCAGAACACTACTATGTGAATTCAGTATTTAAACTCAGTTCCTTTGGTGTTTTGTTACTCATTGCCTTTTTCCTCTCATGTCACCGTCTCTCTAACTTTCTCGCTCGCTCTCACTTTCTCTTTCGTCTCTCTCTCTCCTTTCTCTCTCTATCCCTCTCTTCTCTTTCTCTCTCTCTATCCCTCTCTTCTCTTTCTCTCTCTCTCTGCCATTGTCTTCTATATCACTATCTTAATATCCATCTCTTCATCTCCTCTCCATCTCGCAATCATTGAGCCTAACTCTTCCGTTTCTTGCTTTTTTTGCTTTTTCCTCAAGAAAGCCTTCAACAATGCAAAATCGTTAGCCTCGGAAGAGCGCGGGCCAAGTCTGTATAATGCGCCCTTTTCCATTGTGATTCTTTGACTGTCTTTCCTCTTCATGTTCATCTGCTCTTCCATGTTTCGGAAAAGAAGGAAGTCTCACCAGCGGAAGTTCAACTCCAGCTTGATACTCGAGGCCACGGCGCCAGGTGAAGCAGGTGATTGAAACCATCAGCGACCGTCGCCCCCCCTTCCTTCTGCCCTTCTCCCTTTTCTTCTCCCGCTTTAGCAGTGACAGACCCGTTCATTTAGTGTATATTCATGTCATCCGCTCTCTCTCTCTTATTCTGTTTATCTCTTTATTTTTCTCTATCTCTCTCGCTTTCTCTCTCTACATATTTTGCCTAGCAATCAAGCGTATGTTGGAGACGATTGCGAACCCCTCGAGAGGGCAATAGTCTTTAGCCATTCGCATTCGAGAAATCCCGGTCTTTCCTCACCCCTCTAGCTCTCTCTCTCTCCCTCTATCTCTCTCTCTCTCTCTCTCTCTCTCTCTCTCTCTCTCTCTCTCTCTCTCTCTCTCTCTCTCTCTCTCTCTCTTTCTATCTCTCTCTTTTTTCTCCCTTTCGCGTTTTTTATGGCTTGCTCTTTCTTCTCTTTTGGTTCTTTTTTCCTAACTATTGCAGCTCTTATTCTGTTCTCGCGTTTTCTGGAAAAGGAAATTGAATCCCAGTTCGTACTAATTGTAATGAAGCTTTTGTGGTTCTCTTGGCTATCAAATTGATTTATATTGTCCATCTTATTTAGGTAGGTAAGCTACCCACTGACAATTTCTCTAGGGTACGAGATTAATCAACCCACCTAATCGCACGACTAACCTAGATATTAAACAAAGCTCTGTTAGAATGAAAATTACAAAGTTCTGATTTTTGTAAATTGTAACATACATTAGCCATCCAATTTATTTTATCTCACTTCGATTTATCGACCTAATGGGGAAATGAACCAATATTTCACATGGACTCCTTTACCTTCATTACTGCTTCATCTTGGTTCATCTATTCATATCTTTATTATCTCTGTAAACCTTCTGAAACCATGTCGTATATCCAATTCATCTCTTTCATCTGCTTATCTCATAATACACTATTCGTGAGCCTTTTCATCTCTCGCCTAAAACAGCCATTTTATCAACAACAAAAGATTTCTGGCGAAAAAGGCAACTTGAGAGAGGCGGTAAGATTTGAAAAAATTGTTTTCCTACTGGTACACGGAGTTAAATAGTCATGTCAGGTTTTCTGTCGGCGGTTTTTCGAAATCATAAGGGGGGACCCTAATGTGAATTTTTTTTTGCCGCATTTGGCGGGCATCTGTACCTTTTTCTTGCACACTAAAAAACCCCTGCTGGTACATGGATTAAGAGAATTGTAGAGATTCGAGAAAATGTACAGATTAGAGAAAGAGACAAAAAGAACAATGATAGATGGAAAGCAAAAGGAATTGATTGAACAATGACGCAAATAAAAAAAGAAACATGAAAGAGAAGAGAATAATATCACATGACAGTCAAAAGAGAAGGGAAAAAGAGAAGGAAGAGTGAGGTTAAGAAGTTATTGTTTGAGTTATCATACATTTGGCGAGGTAATGTCATTGGCGGCTGTTCCAGCTTCTGATGGAGTTCGTCATAAAACCTCGCTAGATTCTCTGATGTGATTTAGAGAGTGAGAAGAGAGAGAGAGAGAGAAAGAGAGAGAGAGAGAGTGAAAAGAAAGTGGGAGAAATGCATGCAAGTATTTGGCTGGTCGTAGTCTACTCAGTGTAGAAGAGTGATGGATTAGCATATCATTGCGCGCTTTTTTGTTGTTTGGAGACTCACTGGAGAAGCCCTGAGATGCTTGCCTTTCGTGTTTCTCCCATTCACAACTTACTATTTTTTATTGATTAAGAATTTTGTTCCTTATGTCATTTTTCTTTTCTTTTCTTTTTTCTTCCTTCGTTTCTTACTATTTCGCGCTCTCTTTTGCTCTCTCTCTCTCTCTCTCTTTCTTCCTCTCTTTCCTTTTTTTCCTTACTCTCCCTCTCTCATTATCTATTTCTTCCTCTCACGATTGTTTACATAACATTTACATCACAATCATAATCTAATAAATATTCACCAGAACAATTTTTGCTTACGAAATACGCTGCGAAAGAGTCATGAAAGAAGAGGAAGAAAGAGAGTTAAACTCTCCTAGATAACTTCGTATGCTCTCCTTTATTTGCTGACAAGGAAGGCATGAGTAACTAATGGGGGGAGGATATGGCGTGAACACAAATATTTATAAGTGTGTGTAGAAAACACGAGACTTTTCCCTCTCACTGGATAAGCTCTTTATATTGCTTCACGTGACTCTTTCTTCTTCTCCAATGACTTTCTCTCATGAATTGTAATGAATATCTTTCTTTTCCTCTCGCTCTCTCAAACTTTGCCTGCGTCTGCTAATAAGGAGTGTTCGAGTTGTGTGTACAGAAGCTTCTATCTGTCAGTGACGAGGCTGCCTCGACGAGCTTCGCTACTCTCTCAGTGTACCGATTCACCTTTTTTTCGTTTGTTTAGCCCAATCGACTACTTCCTCAAGTGGAGTCTCGCATCACCTCAAGCTTCGACCTTCCTCGCTCTTCTCCCGCGTGCGCTCATCGGTATTCTCGTCATCTTCGCCCGCAGTATCGCGGATGTCCTCGTCCACCTCGACGATTCCGTCGACGGATTCGACCACGCTCGCCTCGTCCTATGCGTCACCCGCACCGACGGCTTCCCTCCACTTCCGAATACCTCGCCTGCCATCGGCGAGAAGATCAACGAAGAAGATGCGAGATAAAGAGAGAGAACGGCGGAGGCACAGTTTGCATGTAGCACCTTCTGTCGTAGCGAGCAGCCAGAGTTTACACCGTAAGTTGGCCTTGCCTTTTCAGGATAATTTGGGAGGAGGGAGTTTGTCATGTGATTGGCTGATGGTATAATTAGACATATTGGAGAGCCCAAAGTGCTTGCTTCAATTTCGCAACCTAAGTTGTTCTGAGTGTTTCGGTATTGGTTGTGAAAGTTTTTGTTTGGGTGGTGAAAGTCAAGCTAACTTTGCTTATCTCCTCTCACGACAAAAATCCTTTTTTGTTTGTTTGATTTTCTTTTCTTTGAAAACACAATTAAAATTTCGCTTTGCAAAAAAAACTTTACCTGCAGCGTCTCCAAAACTAGACCTTATCAATTTTGTCGAGTATTTATTTTCAGAATAGCTCAAAATAGTTTTGCCTCTGATATTTCACCTCATTAAACTCAAGAGCCGTATAAAAAAAAACTTTTTAGATGATATCAAACCGCTTTTTTTCTCCGCCTTAGAAATATGTAACCGTAATTTTAGAATAGTAAGTTCCCACCTCGAAAAAGTATGAAGAGTCCCACCTCCGAGGAACAAGATGAAAGTGATACTTTCAGACGGACCGGAGGCCATCATAGATGTGATAATGTCCATGCAGGGCAGAGGGAGAATGGAGGAGCAACGAGCGACCTTCCTCCCGGGACTCGCAGACACTGCCATCCTTCACAAGCTCAGCACGTCAGTTTCCCGTCTCCTGCTTCCCACGAGAGTATTAAGATACCCGAGGCTTTCCATGATTTGTAGTAGCAAATGATGCACATATTTTTTCTAATTCTAAAGCTGTTTTTTAATCTTTGTTTTTGTATGTTAGAGTTACAATGCTCAGTTAATGTAAGTTAAAGCATTAAATTGCAAACTTTTTATTTACATAACCAGGGTGTTTCTTTCACCCGCACTGTCATTGAAAAAATTTATGCGCTCTTCAAAAAGTCCGAAAAATATTCAAATCTATGCACTCGAAAAAAGAAATTTTCGATTTTTACCTAGGAAAATTCCAAGTCTTTGAAGAAAAAATTCCAAACTCTTTCAAATTTTGGAAATATACGCGCTCGAGAAAAATTAGGCGGGTGGTAAGAAACATCCTGTATATAAATATCTATTTATAACAATTAATTTACTATAATGATAAATAATAATGATAATCTTCCTCGCGCTTCTTCCCGCCTCGTGGCAGGGTACGCGTTCCCCTGAGATGCAGGACAGACCTATCCTGCTAGCAGCAGGGAGGAGAGTCATATTCCTCCATGAGCACTACCAACATTTTTAACCCCCTTTAGTTTGGGTGGATCTGTCCGTGGTGGGAGTTGAACTCGGGACTCCACACAATAGTCGAACACACTACCATGCCCGAAAAAACTTAACTTACTCCTTATTAAAATAACATATGAATAAAGAAATGAATAAATACATATTTGGTTGAGGGAGAGGCGAGAACTGGAAGGTGAGCGGGAAGTGGATGAGCATCTCTATGAGGTTGTTCTGCAAGCGCAGAGAGAGAGAATCGAAGAACAGAGGAGTGAATTGGGCGGAAGACATAAAGAGGATGACATCAATGAAGCAGAGGAAGATCTACCACTCACCATCCCCGAGGACGACATCTCCGATCTGGTGAGAAGGATGCAGATTGGAAGGATCGAAGAACAGCGAGCTGCCCTAAAGCCACCCGAAGGCGTCGCGAACAATGCGACACTTTGAGGGGGTCGGAAGACCCTTTGAGGGATTCACACGACCTTTTGAGATGGTTCCATGGTTTTCAGACTAATCGTTGAATGCTTATCGATAAATTCAAATCATATTAACTTCCGGTTCTCCTCGTTCACCTTATGTTTTCGGGATTAGGTGTTGATTCCATTTTATGCTATTGGAAAGGGTGCGGTAATTGAGAGTTGCGAAACTCATGCTTCGTGCTCCTCCACACTCAACTCTAAATAAGGAACTACCATATAATTATAATTTGAAGCTTTCTTCGAAGCAATTACATTGTGATAGGGTTTTTTTTAGATGTCATCGAAAATGGAATTTTTAGGTGTGTTTTTTTTGGTTTAAAAACACTAGCGTTTTCATTGAATATATGAGCAATTTTTCTATTCGAATTAGAAACGATTCCAGTTGTTATAGCAACTGAAAAAATTCCCTTGTTATAATTTTTCTCTCAATTTCATTAAAAATTTAATGAAATCTCTGATGTTGTTAAAAAAACATTGGGTTGTTCAAATTAAACGCTAAGTATGTCTTACATAAATCCGCATGAGTCACACGTATTCTTGCTTTAAATTGTAAATGTTTTGCTATGGTATGAAGGGTTATCTGAATGATAAGAAGATCCTTTAAATGCACCAAGACAAAGCGATATGCATGTCACCCACCCCTGTTTAGAGTGCACCATGACGCTTCGCAGCCCTGTACCTCTTGCCCTTTTAGGCTGCGCACTGTTTTGGTCACCAACCGTTTTTAACCGTAAATAGTAAAACTAATTTGCTCACATACAGTCAGATACATAGAGGTTTTGTTTGAATTTTCCCGTTATGAAAATTCCTGACTAGCAATGAAATGACCTTTCAAATTGCAACAGTTGCTCCATTTGGACACTCAATACGTCATTTTATTGCTATTCAGGAAGTTTCCTGATAGGAAAATTCAACTAAAACATCTATGTATCTCACTGTATGTGAGTAAATTAGTTTTACTTTTTTACGGTTAAAAACGGTTGGTGAGCAAAAGAGTGCGCAGCCTAAGATGATAGAGGAACAGAAACTACTTCATAAATAGTCCCCACTTAGCCGTCTGATATATTATAGTTGAACGAGCATCGACCTCTTTTTCAATGGGGCAAGTATGCATCTCTCTTCCATGCTTGCCAAAGCTATGGAAACGGATTTTCTAGAAAACCTGATACCGCAACCGTGTTCTAGTTGAAACTTTCTGAGTCCTCTCGTATTCCTTAAAAAAAGAGGCATCACAAGAGGGAACCTTCGGCGATTTTCTACCGTTCGGTAACACGAAGTCCTGCCCCAGCTTACCGCAGAAATCTAACTGGTCACCCTTCTTCAAATGTCGAGGGTATATTGGTTACCTACTTTCGCTGTACCTCGAGAACTATTCGCATCAGTCATCGCCCCTGAATTCAAGACCCTTCTTATGCGGAAAAGCATGCTTACAATTTAACCACTGCAGGATGGCCTCAATCGCCTCAAACTGATCTTTGCAAACGTTTGGATGAAAAATAGTATAAATGCAAGAAATTGTATCTTTGTTGTGTACATTCGAAAAGGTCGACGAGCGATGTATAAACCGTTCTACAAACGGCGCTTTTATTTACAATAATACAAAACAACCTTGAATTCGCGTGAAAAGTAATAATTTGACTGGGAATTTCCGTAAAAGGTAGCAGAGCTGAGCCCGTCTTCAGTTTTTAGAAGGCAGAACATGACAGTCACAAAATAACGGGCCTTTACAGAAAGGCGAACAGTTATATTATATAATTTATTTGAAACAAAGATCTACTTTTAACTGATGTGATTACCATGCAGTCGTGACTCCATTTTAATCGATGTGATTACCATGTTATAAGACTCCATTATAGTTTTAATGATGACCTGAGACCCGTGTAGTCTTTTTTTGTAGCACTAGGTATGCAATACCGAGAGGAAGTTAATAGACTTTGTGTGTTTGAAAGAACCAAATACCAAGTAAGAGATATCATAATAGATTCACGTTTTTGAAGACCGTCGCTTCACCTTGTCTAACAATAGATGAAAGAAACCATTGAGAAGTCGATGAGCGATTTGGCCCACCAAACCTCCCAGGTCGCGCGAATCATTAGAGAAGTTATCGATCCAGCGAGTACCAATGAGAGGAGAGCCGAGTGCACACAGGTTGAAGCTCACTGCGGTTTGATTCTTGAACACATTCATCTGGAGAAGGCTAGAGGACAGCGTATTATCGAATGCACTGGTCCTATCATTATCATTCAGGACTAGCCAGAAAGTCTTCGATGATACTGGGCTTTTATCATATATTTTTGTGAAAGTAACTTAAAGGAAAGATTTTACTTGTAAAAGATATGTTGTTAGCCTTAAGTCTCTGTTAAAAAGGATGATACCTGAATTTCTACCTTCATAGAGTAGATTCGAGTCGACAAAGATTCATTTCAAAAATGATTTTTACAAAAACGAGCGAAGAAAAGGTTCTTTTTTTGAGTTGTTGGAAGACTTGAAGGAGGGCCCGCCTTCACTGCTTCTTTCTATTTCTCTTCTGCTCATCGATTCCCAAGAATCAGAAATCGTCCACATCGCATTTAACTTTATCGAGCACGCCATCGCGTCCGTTGCTTAACAATTTTTCATCTTACAGTATTAAAAAAGGGTATAACAAATAATGCTTTTTTCTACATGTCATACATAGGTATTGGCCGAGTGAGTGGTGATTTTTAGAGAAGAAAATTATCCACTTTTGTGATAAGATATTGACTGAAATTAGGAGGGGAAAAAACATGGCTGATACATGTTCGTATGTTGTTGTTGTTGTCTTGCCCATAGGTCCTGTCGAGGGGAGTCCTATTGGGATAGGTTGGTGGTGAGGTTCCTTTTGAGTCCGGAGAGAGTTTCTCCGTCTACACTCGCACCGCAGTCGGCGATCCTATTGGCGAGACCCATTCGTTAACCGGAGAAGGGCAAGAGGTTATTTTACTGGCGCCTCGACTCGCCATTGAAAAGTATTGCGGAGTATTGGCTGATGTTTTGTCCGGTGGCATGCCCAGGCCGGTCCGGCATCGTCCTCCTTTGACGAGCTATACTACCCAGTTTTGGTCCGCGGCGGGATTTCTCCCGCTACCTCCCAGCACGAATTCTTCGTAGGGAGGCGTCCCTCTATCCGCCACCTGAGGTCGCGCTCGATTCTGGACTGGATAATCCGGCTTTATCCGTGACAGGCTCTTAAGGCTGTAGAGTCACGAATGGCCACTGTTGCCAGTGTGTTTCGAGACATGTTCGTATAAGCTCATGCGTACCGTGGAATGAATTTGCAGTCATAAATGGAGATGTCTCACTCCGGAGGAACGGATTTCGCTCAGGGACCGGCTAGTGGAGCAGATCCTCAGAGCAAGTTAGTCTATCTATGCGGGGGTCAACTATTCTACCAGTTCCGCTTCTCGGCTTGTGGGCCTTTCTTTCCGGTTCAGACCCATTCAATAGAGAAGCAAAAGACCCGATTTTAAGGCTGGAAGTCGTTGTGGACGAGTTTAGTCAAGAGATTATCGGCTTTCGACAAAGTATAGAAGACGAGTGATCCAAGTTTGAAATTAGACTGATCTTAACCGACCAAGAAAAAAATGTAGAGTTGAAAAAAAGTACGGTAGTTGAGAAAGAAGAAAGCAACAGAGAGAGATAGAATTAGGTAGTTGGGAAAGAAGAAAGCAACAGAGAGAGATAGAATTAGGTAGTCGAGAAAGAAGAAAGCAACATAGAGAGATAGAATTAGGTAGTTGAGAAAGAAGAAAGCAACAGAGAGAGATAGAATTAGGTAGTTGAGAAAGAAGAAAGCAACAGAGAGAGATAGAATTAGGTAGTTGAGAAAGAAGAAAGCAACAGAGAGAGATAGAATTAGGTAGTTGAGAAAGAAGAAAGCAACAGAGAGAGATAGAATTAGGTAGTTGAGAAAGAAGAAAGCAACAGAGAGAGATAGAATTAGCTTCACCAACTTGCTCGAATAGCCCATAGACTTCACTCGCAGTGAATTGAATAGTATGTATCAAAACGTTACTTTTTAGATAGTCATACGTTGTGCGAGCCTCTAGCACGTTGCATGCTGTGTATGCTAGAGCATGAATGGCCGCAGCATTGGCCGGACGCAGCCGCCATGCTTATCCGCATCGGCAGCTCTGGTATGATAAATCGATTTCATCAAGATTAATTAATACTAAAAGAAGTCTTAGTTTTCCGATTCATTGCATATACCAGATAACATTTATACAAAACACGCAAAAAGACCTGAAAAAAAGAAACAAAGAAATCGTAGATTCTAGGTAAGAAACACTCCATAAATATGTACAATGTGCACACCATAAATAGGATTTTTTCTTCTTTTTTTTAAGGATTTTTTCATATCATCTGTAAAAAAAACATGTCCGAATCCGAAATCGACATTTCTATAAATTGAACAAACATCGAGAACATTGCTTTTCGGAGAAATTTTGTAAGAGCGACTTTGTTTGTGAGAAAAAAACATGACTGCTTTCGTCTCTACAACTCGAAAGAATGTGCGCGTTTTGGTTCTTACCGTGCCCAGTGAGTTCTGTTGAGGTTTTTTTTAAAAAACATTCTTGACCGGGAGACGTATTTTAGGAACATCAGCAGCAATATGTGTTCTCGCTCTGTGGAGAAGAGTGATAGAAGACGTGGTGGTTCTGCAACGTGTGAGTGATAATCGAAGACGGAAGGAGATGCATGGTGCACTTCACGAAGCGACCCGTTTGCTGCTCCCTTTTGATTTGCAGTGCTTGCAGCATGAACCGCAGAACGGGTTGGATAGCCAATAATTCTAAGATATCGACTTCAATCGATAATTTTTTCATGTTCATTGATAACTATATACATAGTTAATGGTTAGCAAAAGTTCGATAGTAATCAACAACTTTTTTTTTAAAGTTATGCAATTCCTCCGAGAATAGCTGTGAATAAATCAAATACGTATTGAAACGCTGCTCGATGTAGTAATGAGACATGAAGCGCCATTGATTCGAACGAAGCCATCTGATTATCCATTTCTCTATGTTGAGGATGACAACGTAGAAAGTGGACTAGTGTCCATCATGATTTATAAGTGTCAATGTAGATAATATGTTGAATTATATTACATGTATTTATGGGCATAATGTACGGACAAGGCATAATGGTTTTGTGCTTGACTATTGTGCGAAAGGTGTCAAGTTCAACTCCCACCCTGGACAGATCAATCGGAACCAGGGAATTAGACACGTTGGTGGTATCTTTGCCAGGATCGGACTCTACACATTGCTGCTACAAACACTAGCAGTGAGGGGAGCAACTGGTTCTATCACGATAGCTCGGTCCCGCATCTCAGGGGGCGTGTATCTTGCAGGGTACATTCCCCGAGAATTTTTTAATTATTTTAACTATTTGCAGCGAAGATCAGCTGATGATCAAGTACGCTCTTTCGCTACTCGCACTTTTCGCGGAGTTGGCAACTCCATCAGAAATCGACGAACATATAGCGACTATATTCACATCCGTATGGTTTTATCTTTTCATTTAGGAACGTTTGTCGAAATGTTTTTGCTCTCCTTTCCTCCGTTTTATTCGAAAAAAGTGCGCTGCATAGATAGCTTCTCGTGTTTCCATATGACCGTGGGGTTCTTTAGCTTGCGGCCGGAATGTCGCACTTTCTCGAAATGTGATCTTCTCTCTCTATTTATTGGTCTTTTATGGAGCGTTAGAATTCAACTTTTCACTTTGCTAACTGATTTTTTTTCTGCTAACTGATTTTTTGTTATATGGTTTTTTTAACTCTCTCGCTGCAAGAAAAAAAGACATCGCTGCTCATGTCTCGAACGTTATATTTCTCTCACTAATTGTACGCATTTTAGGTTCTTTCTTTTTACCGTAGTCCATGTTTTCGTGGTGAGACATTGGAGCGTTCAAAAAAACCAGATAGCAGAAAATCAGTTAGCAGAAAAAAATCAGTTGGCAAAGTGAAAAGTTGAATTCTAACGCTCCATTAGATGTTCATAGCTCTATCTCACGAGCACTTGTCAACAATTGGAAACTGACCTCTCAGCCGAGCGGCGGACATAAAATAATGAGAAGCGAGTGAAAGGGGAAGGACAGTGAGAAAAGATATTTATCATTCTAAGCCCACCCCCCCCCCCCGATCGGGTGAACGGTCATTCTGAAGAAAAAGAAATTGAAAAGTGCTGGTGAGTTATGCAGATGTTCATCAAAGTCGACTTAGGAGCGGGTTTCAAGTCTTTAAGGTTTTTGGAAGATCTTCAGACTTTCTCGTATGCTTAGGGATAGTTTCTCAACCTGTAAGTGTGGACCAGAAACGTCTTCATCGTACACCACTCCTCTTTGTCAGGTTGTGAAGCATCTCGGAGAAGCCGAACACAACATCTACTCCGAGGCTGCGCTTTGTCTCACAGCTTTTGTCGGCAAACAAAAAGCCAACAATGTATCTTTTTTTAAAGTTTTTTTGGTTATGAATGAAACTTTGTATCTCACCGATTGTTCCTCTTTTTCGTGATTTATTGTCAAAATTTCTTTGCTCAATCGTCGTTCTTCCACTTCTAGGGAGACGTTTGCATTGCGAAAGCTTTCTTCAGTGACAGCGTCATAAGAGCTGTACTGGGCACTGCGAGGTACGGCGAATTTTCTTTACCAAAAAGCATTTTCACATCAAGAATCTCGGAAACCAGGATATAATAAGTTAAGTAGACTTGGTTTTTAAAATGTTCTTACACTGATGGTGACGATTAGTACGACAACTGCTTTATTATCGTGTGAGTCAAACCACATGATGATTTCCTTCCGTCGTGACCATTCCCTCTTCTTTCTCCCTCTTTCTCTTTTCTCACGCTCTCTCGTTCGCTCTTTCTCTCTCTTCCTCAATTCCACTCTCTCTCTCTCTCGCTCTAATTCTCTCTCTATCCTTTCACTCTCTCTCCCCCCTCTCCTCCCATCATGTTTTTCTCTCTGATGGCTGTGAATGGTTTTTCAGTCTGGCAGCATCAGTGGCCTCTTCCTCCCTCTCGCACTACGAGTACTTGAAAGCGCTATGTGATACTCTCTGCACCGTCGGTCTCCAGATATCTTCTTTTCCTGCGGAGAAGATTGCTCAAATCCCCAATCTCCTCATCTATCTACAAGCCATCAAGGAGTTCTTCCTCCACCCTTCCCTGGTCATTTCTAACCTGTTGTATTTCAGGCTCCGTATCATTCTCAACTCCGACTCTATTGTTCTCGCTGCTATAGACACTCGAATCGTTTAGTTGGCATTGATTGAAAAAGAGTATTGATTGAATAATTAATTGCGGTATTGATTGATAAAGCAAGGAAGATTCGGATACTTGCAGACGTTAAGAAGTGAGTCGACGTTGGTGCTGAGTCGATTCGCGTCTTCGAAAGTTCTCTCAACGAATGAAGCATTCAAAAGCATTGCGGCTTCTCTCATTCCCTCAATGCTCAGGCTGCTAGAGAGGGTCACTTTAATCAAATATTTCGTAACAAAAATAGTTTTTGTCATTTGTATTACTTAAATTGAAAAAATTCAGTACAAAATTTTACTTTTTTCGATCACAGTAGATTAAAAGATATCAGATAGGTTATTTGTGAAATAACCTAAGCTTCTACCTCAAATTAAACTTTCAGGGATGATAACTTGAATATATCAAACTACAGTAATATGTAATATAACTAAATAAAATAATATCTGAAACGATAATGATGAGTTGGCAGATCGGTCTACCATCGGAGTCGCCGGCCACTGCAGCCTCTCATTATTGTCGCATGGACTTCGACGATGACATCGAGTGGAATCACGATTTTCTGCGTTCCTTTTCTTTCTTATCATTCAAAGTCCTTTTTCAACGAAGTTGTTCATCAGTTGGTATATGGTTTTGGCATTTGAAGACCAAAAGTATTGAATAGAAGAACATGAAGTTATGTGTGCGGTTTATCAATTGATAATCGACTGATTAAAGAAATGTTTTCGTAAACTAACAAACGACTAAATATATTGTCATGGCACTCAAAGAAGTAATGTTTCTGCTGAATTTATGTTACTTTCTCGCACTCAATTCGAATTCGTGCAAGCATTCTCAACGTTTCTCAAACCACATGGATTCGGTGGATTTCTTCTGTCGGAATTCGAAAAAAAGACCTCTCGTACAACAATTAACGCTTGCGTACTTCAATGTGCGACGCATGCGAATAATTTGAAAAAAAAACAAAATTTCATTAAAGATAAGAACTTTTATTATTGAAGTGCATTGGGTGAGTCAAATTTCTGCGCAGAATACCGTGCGCGAATGCTGACTCTGGTGAGGGATTTGCTGGAGACGAATGTGGATGCTTTCCTGCTCCTCTGCAAGAAAGACGTCTTTGAGAGAGTCTGCAGTTATACTAATTCTGGTTACTATTCAATTTCCAACTGAAAAAATCAGAAAAAATATCCTTTAATATAAATCTTCAAATGCTCAATTGCACAGTTTGAAGGCATTGACGCCTGGTTTTGAAGGCATTGACGACTACCATTTTTAAACCATCCCACGAGAAAAAAATTGTGTACCGGGCGGAATCGAACCCATCCATCTCTTCCCGGAGCAATGCGTTACTATTACGTCAAGGCTGTTACTTCTCACCCGCTGAAATAATGTGTTTATCATGATCACTAATGATAAGGGAACGGCAGGCCTTTGAGAGTGCGCGAAAGCGTATAAGAGAAGATTCAGGCGATCAGAGCATTTTACACTAATTTCTTGGTTAGCGCATAGAATCGCGCATAGATTTTACCCGCCGTCGGGTTGGATAAACATTAATAATAATAAATAAAAAATAAACAGTCTGGTCCAAATTTTCTAACAAAAATCGCTTGCAGTGCTGCCCAGTGAATGGGATGGTTTTCATCGTTACGCGAAGGCTGTTATCCCTGTTCTGCTGGAGAAGAAACTTTTGCCAGAACAGGAAATGAAAAGCCTCGCAGACAACTTCCTCTCCGTCCTCAACGCCATCATGAACGCGTTAGCTACAAAAATCATGTCTACGCACGATACAAACATGTTCGTTCTTGTTCAGGGAGAGCTATTGGATAGCAAACGAGGCTCTTTCTGTGCTATCTTCCATGCTGCCTCTCATGCACTCCTTCCCTCATCTCTTCGCCGCACTTATTGATCTCCTCGAAAAGTTGGTTTTTTCTTCCCGGGAGATTGTTTTTACCCTAGAATAAGGTAACTTTTTATACCAAGGTTTTTTTGTTGAAACCATCTTACAAGAATGGTTTTGTCTTCTGAAACCCTCACCAGGAAATCTCTGATGACTCGGTTTCACATCAGCTTATTACAAATCTCCTCATCGAGAATGTTCTCACCCTGAACTCTTATTGCTAGAGATTGTTTTCACACTCAACATTTTTGCAGGCTTTTTATGAGTTCTCCACCTGAAGAGAATGGCTTGAGACGTCACTGCATATCTTATCTCGCTCGGATCGTTCAAGACTTCTCTCAGCAATCTGCGGTGTCTCTTCTAATCAATACATCACTTATAATACAAGAAAACCACAATTTGTTTTGATCATAGAGGTAGAAATGGAGCGCTAGTATTTTAGCCTTTTTAGTTGATGGTGTGGAGATGGTCAGCAGAAATACGGCTTCGAAGTGTTCATTCATCACATGCAATCTGTAATTTGCACATGACGATGAATGAATACAGCTGATTCATTTATAAAGTCCTCAGAAACTCCACAGAAAAAGAAAGTAATTGAGGCAAACGGATGATTTGATGAAAATGTATAAAATGGATTGCAACAAATAGTGAAATTTAGAGTGAAATTATCTTATAGCATTGTTCTTCTTGGTTATGGAAGACCATTATAAGGATTCTATTGATCAACTAGACCATTATAAGGATTCTATTGATCAACTAGCTCATATCAACGTTGTGATCATATATCCAGCACTGTTGTGAATTTAGAAAAAAACGACCGTTCTCTGAGCGATGGAGTCTGGAATAATGACTAGCTATTCTTTCTCCGCTCTTTACCTTCAGCTCGCTCCTCATTGTTCCAGACTCCCCCGCTCGAAAATCGGTCGTTCTTCTTTAATTTATAACAGTTACACTAGAACTTGTGAACTATGGTTGAGATTTATAATATTTATTTTCAAGGCAGAATGTGAGCGAATCTACCACGTTTGTGTGTCTTTTTCCCGTGTGGGAAGTCAGATGCAAAGTGCGAGCCTTGCCTCGGTAAGTCAAATGCAAAGTGCGAGCCTTGCCTCGGTAAGTCAGATGCAAAGTGCGAGCCTTGCCTCGGTAAGTCAGATGCAAAGTGCGAGCCTTGCCTCGGTAAGTCAGATGCAAAGTGCGAGCCTTGCCTCGGTAAGTCAGATGCAAAGTGCGAGCCTTGCCTCGGTAAGTCAGATGCAAAGTGCGAGCCTTGCCTTGGTAAGTCAGATGCAAAGTGCGAGCCTTGCCTTGGTAAGTCAGATGCAAAGTGCGAGCCTTGCCTTGGTAAGTCAGATGCAAAGTGCGAGCCTTGCCTTGGTAAGTCAGATGCAAAGTGCGAGCCTTGCCTTGGTAAGTCAGATGCAAAGTGCGAGCCTTGCCTCGGTAAGTCAGATGCAAAGTGCGAGCCTTGCCTCGGTAAGTCAGATGCAAAGTGCGAGCCTTGCCTTGGTAAGTCAGATGCAAAGTGCGAGCCTTGCCTTGGTAAGTCAGATGCAAAGTGCGAGCCTTGCCTTGGTAAGTCAGATGCAAAGTGCGAGCCTTGCCTTGGTAAGTCAGATGCAAAGTGCGAGCCTTGCCTCGGTAAGTCAGATGCAAAGTGCGAGCCTTGCCCTTGTAAGTCAGATGCAAAGTGCGAGCCTTGCCTCTGTAAGTGATTTATTCTCGGAAGTATCAGTTCGTAATAATCCAGTCTTCACGATTTCTTGTTGATTTTCTGCAACCTTCAGTTGAATCATAAAGAAACAGAAGAAAAATTTTTTCTTTGAATTTCTGAAGGAAGGAAGAATGCTGCAACTTTGGATGATCATGTTGTCAGAAGCCTAGCTAGATGATCATGTTGTCAGAAGCCTAGCTAGATGATCATGTTGTCAGAAGCCTAGCTAGATGATCATGTTGTCAGAAGCCTAGCTAGATGATCATGTTGTCAGAAGCCTAGCTAGATGATCATGTTGTCAGAAGCCTAGCTAGATGATCATGTTGTCAGAAGCCTAGCTAGATGATCATGTTGTCAGAAGCCTAGCTAGATGATCATGTTGTCAGAAGCCTAGCTAGATGATCATGTTGTCAGAAGCCTAGCTAGATGATCATGTTGTCAGAAGCCTAGCTAGATGATCATGTTGTCAGAAGCCTAGCTAGATGATCATGTTGTCAGAAGCCTAGCTAGATGATCATGTTGTCAGAAGCCTAGCTAGATGATCATGTTGTCAGAAGCCTAGCTAGATGATCATGTTGTCAGAAGCCTAGCTAGATGATCATGTTGTCAGAAGCCTAGCTAGATGATCATGTTGTCAGAAGCCTAGCTAGATGATCATGTTGTCAGAAGCCTAGCTAGATGATCATGTTGTCAGAAGCCTAGCTAGATGATCATGTTGTCAGAAGCCTAGCTAGATGATCATGTTGTCAGAAGCCTAGCTAGATGATCATGTTGTCAGAAGCCTAGCTAGATGATCATGTTGTCAGAAGCCTAGCTAGATGATCATATTGTCAGAAGCCTAGCTAGATGATCATGTTGTCAGAAGCCTAGCTAGATGATCATGTTGTCAGAAGCCTAGCTAGATGATCATGTTGTCAGAAGCCTAGCTAGATGATCATGTTGTCAGAAGCCTAGCTAGATGATCATGTTGTCAGAAGCCTAGCTATATGATCATGTTGTCAGAAGCCTAGCTATATGATCATGTTGTCAGAAGCCTAGCTAGATGATCATGTTGTCAGAAGCCTAGCTAGATGATCATGTTGTCAGAAGCCTAGCTAGATGATCATGTTGTCAGAAGCCTAGCTAGATGATCATGTTGTGAGAAGCCTAGCTAGATGATCATGTTGTGAGAAGCCTAGCTAGATGATCATGTTGTCAGAAGCCTAGCTAGATGATCATGTTGTCAGAAGCCTAGCTAGATGATCATGTTGTCAGAAGCCTAGCTAGATGATCATGTTGTCAGAAGCCTAGCTAGATGATCATGTTGTCAGAAGCCTAGCTAGATGATCATGTTGTCAGAAGCCTAGCTAGATGATCATGTTGTCAGAAGCCTAGCTAGATGATCATGTTGTCAGAAGCCTAGCTAGATGATCATGTTGTCAGAAGCCTAGCTAGATGATCATGTTGTCAGAAGCCTAGCTAGATGATCATGTTGTCAGAAGCCTAGCTAGATGATCATGTGGTCAGAAGCCTAGCTAGATGATCATGTGGTCAGAAGCCTAGCTAGATGATCATGTTGTCAGAAGCCTAGCTAGATGATCATGTTGTCAGAAGCCTAGCTAGATGATCATGTTGTCAGAAGCCTAGCTAGATGATCATGTTGTCAGAAGCCTAGCTAGATGATCATGTTGTCAGAAGCCTAGCTAGATGATCATGTTGTCAGAAGCCTAGCTAGATGATCATGTTGTCAGAAGCCTAGCTAGATGATCATGTTGTCAGAAGCCTAGCTAGATGATCATGTTGTCAGAAGCCTAGCTAGATGATCATGTTGTCAGAAGCCTAGCTAGATGATCATGTTGTCAGAAGCCTAGCTAGATGATCATGTTGTCAGAAGCCTAGCTAGATGATCATGTTGTCAGAAGCCTAGCTAGATGATCATGTTGTCAGAAGCCTAGCTAGATGATCATGTTGTCAGAAGCCTAGCTAGATGATCATGTTGTCAGAAGCCTAGCTAGATGATCATGTTGTCAGAAGCCTAGCTAGATGATCATGTTGTCAGAAGCCTAGCTAGATGATCATGTTGTCAGAAGCCTAGCTAGATGATCATGTTGTCAGAAGCCTAGCTAGATGATCATGTTGTCAGAAGCCTAGCTAGATGATCATGTTGTCAGAAGCCTAGCTAGATGATCATGTTGTCAGAAGCCTAGCTAGATGATCATGTTGTCAGAAGCCTAGCTAGATGATCATGTTGTCAGAAGCCTAGCTAGATGATCATGTTGTCAGAAGCCTAGCTAGATGATCATGTTGTCAGAAGCCTAGCTAGATGATCATGTTGTCAGAAGCCTAGCTAGATGATCATGTTGTCAGAAGCCTAGCTAGATGATCATGTTGTCAGAAGCCTAGCTAGATGATCATGTTGTCAGAAGCCTAGCTAGATGATCATGTTGTCAGAAGCCTAGCTAGATGATCATGTTGTCAGAAGCCTAGCTAGATGATCATGTTGTCAGAAGCCTAGCTAGATGATCATGTTGTCAGAAGCCTAGCTAGATGATCATGTTGTCAGAAGCCTAGCTAGATGATCATGTTGTCAGAAGCCTAGCTAGATGATCATGTTGTCAGAAGCCTAACTAGATGATCATGTTGTCAGAAGCCTAGCTAGATGATCATGTTGTCAGAAGCCTAGCTAGATGATCATGTTGTCAGAAGCCTAGCTAGCTATCGCTAGCTAATTCGTTCACTCAGCTAACGGTTTTAAAAAGTGAATTTCTCGCAGTTTTAATCTTTTCCCTTAAATTTTGAATTAGAATTGTCTAAACCAAAAAGCGGGTAAAATCTATGCACCACTCAGTCTCTTTTTCAGGTGAGCGTGCTTTTAAAACCTCACAATAAGTGTTATTGGTCAACACATTTTTGAGTAGGCTGTAAGAAACTCCCTGATAAATGTTAACCTACAAATTATAAGTATCTTCTCAAGGTGCTTACTGCTCTGTCCAACGTGGCGCCTTCAGAAGAGTCAAAGCAGAAACTGTTGCAGATGGCTATAGAGCCACATCTCAATGTTTTCATCGACTTACAAAAGTTTGTCTTACTCGAATCATTACTTCATTGCGTTTTTTGACAAAAAAAACGCGTTGAGAAAAAAATGTTTACAAAAAAACAACGTTTTTTTATAGGCGAGACTGGATTTTAAAGAAAAAAGTGAGTCAAAGAATGAATCAAAATCAAAAAGATCGAAATACTTTCTTTTTTCAAATGGCTCATCATTCATCATGAATTTTCCAGTGATGAAGTATATTTATGTATCTTTTCGGAAAATTTTACAACTGTGACAAAAAAATTTTGTCTGCAGGGTTTTCGAAAGTCAAGATTCTTTCATTCTGCACACGGGATTATCAGCCGAACCACCGCGGAATGAACAAGAGTCAGAAACCCACAAAGGAGTTCAAATGAGGAAACTGGTTCGTGGGATGGGGAGGGTGAAAGTTGAGAGAGAGAGAGAGAGAAAGGGAAAAATTTCGAGAACCAAAAAGGAGAGAGAGAGAGAAAGGGGAAAATTGCGAGAAAAAAGAGAGAGAGAGAGAGAAGGGGGAAAATTGCGAGAACCAAAAAGGAGAGAGAGAGAGAAAGGGGAAAATTGCGAGAAAAAAGAGAGAGAGAGAGAGAGAGAAGGGGGAAAATTGCGAGAACCAAAAAGGAGAGAGAGAGAAAGGGGAAAATTGTGAGAACAAAAAAAAGAGAGAGAGAGAGAAAGGGGAAAATTGCGAGAACAAAAAAGGAGAGAGAGAGAAGGGGAAAAATTGGGAGAACCAAAAAGGAGAGAGAGAGAGAAAGGGGAAAATTGCGAGAAAAAAGAGAGAGAGAAGGGGGAAAATTGCGAGAACCAAAAAGGAGAGAGAGAGAAAGGGTAAAATTGTGAGAACAAAAAAAAAGAGAGAGAGAGAGAAAGGGGAAAATTGCGAGAACAAAAAAGGAGAGAGAGAGAAGGGGAAAAATTGGGAGAACCAAAAAGGAGAGAGAGAGAAAGGGGAAAATTGCGAGAACCAAAAAGGAGAGAGAGAGAGAAGGGGAAAAATTGCGAGAACCAAAAAGGAGAGAGAGAGAGAAAGGGGAAAATTGCGAGAACAAAAAAATTAGAGAGAGAGAGAGAGAGAGAGAGAGAGAAAGGGGAAAATTGCGAGAACAAAAAAAGAGCAAGAGAGAGAGAAAGGGGAAAATTGCGAGAAAAAAGAGAGAGAGAGAAGGGGGAAAATTGCGAGAACCAAAAAGGAGAGAGAGAAAGGGAAAAATTGCGAGAACAAAAAAGGAGAGAGAGAGAGAAGGGGAAAAATTGCGAGAACCAAAAAGGAGAGAGAGAGAGAGATGGGGAAAATTGCGAGAACCAAAAAGGAGAGAGAGAGAGAGAAAGGGGAAAAGTGCGAGAACCAAAAAGGAGAGAGAGAGAGAGAAAGGGGAAAATTGCGAGAACAAAAAAAAGAGAGAGAGAGAGAAGGGGGAAAATTGCGAGAACAAAAAAGGAGAGAGAGAGAAAGGGGAAAATTGCGAGAGCCAAAAAGGAGAGAGAGAGAGAGAAGGCGAAAAATTGCGAGAACCAAAAAGGAGAGAGAGAGAAAGGGGAAAATTGCGAGAACAAAAAAATTAGAGAGAGAGAGAGAGAAAGGGGAAAATTGCGAGAAAAAAGAGAGAGAGAGAAGGGGGAAAATTGCGAGAACCAAAAAGGAGAGAGAGAAAGGGGAAAATTGCGAGAACAAAAAAGGAGAGAGAGAGAGAAGGGGAAAAATTGCGAGAACCAAAAAGGAGAGAGAGAGAGAGAGAGAAAGGGGAAAATTGCGAGAACCAAAAAGGAGAGAGAGAGAGAAAGGGGAAAATTGCGAGAACAAAAAAGGAGAGAGAGAGAGAGAGAGAAAGTGGAAAATTGCGAGAACAAAAAGGAGAGAGAGAGAGAGATGGGGAAAATTTCGAGAACCAAAAAGGAGAGAGAGAGAAAGGGGAAAAGTGCGAGAACCAAAAAGGAGAGAGAGAGAAAGGGGAAAAGTGCGAGAACCAAAAAGGAGAGAGAGAGAGAGAGAGAGAGAGAGAGAGAAAGGGGAAAATTGCGAGAACAAAAAAAGAGAGAGAGAGAGAGAAGGGGGAAAATTGCGAGAACAAAAAAAGAGCAAGAGAGAGAGAAGGGGGGAAATTGCGAGAGAAAAAAAGAGAGAGAGAAGGGGGAAAATTGCGAGAACAAAAAAAAAGAGACAGAGAGAAAGGGGACAATTGCGAGAACAAAAAAAAGAGCAAGAGAGAGAGAAGGGGAAAATTGCGAGAGAAAAAAGAGAGAGAGAAGGGGGAAAATTGCGAGAACAAAAAAAAAGAGAGAGAGAGAGAGAGAGAGAGAGAAAGGGGGAAAATGCGAGAACAAAAAAAAAAAGAGAGAGAGAGAGAAAGGGGAAAATTGCGAGGAAAAAAAAGAGAGAGAAGGGGGAAAATTGCGAGAACAAAAAAAAAAGAGAGAGAGAGAAGGGGGAAAATTGCGAGAACAACAGAAAAAGGGAGAAAGATAGACTGAATGTTTGAATCTTTTGAGCATTATAGCTTCTGTTCAAGTGAAGCAAAGAGAATTTAGGAAGCTTTGATTTCTATCCTGATATGACAAGAAGTAAGTTTATGTTGTATGCAAATCTTCTTTGGCGATGAACGTTTGTTCAGTTCAAGTTCAAACTTTGTGAATGTTGTTTTGTACATATTTTGTTTGCTTTCTCCCTTTATTGAAAGGAAAAGCTGATTTATGCTGAAACATGAATGCCGATGTAATTCGCAATGTACAATGTTGAGTGTGATATATTCTTATTTTTGAAATTATTCTAAGTTGTAATGAGAAGAATGGAAGTAGATATAGTAGAAGAAAACATGTGATTATTGATTAATTTGAATGTTGATGTCAATCAATCATTGATTGATTGGGTGCAGATCAGAGCGACGCTTACAGCGATGGAAGGAATCATGCAGAGGATATCAGCCAGCTCTCCCTTTGCTTCTTTACTTATCAATCAGTGTGAAGCATTTGCTCGCATGACGAGGTAAGCTTCTCCTTTTCCTCTCTCTCTCTCTCTCTCCCTCTCTCTATCTATCTCTCTCTCTTTCTCTCTATCTATCTATCTCTTTTTTCTTTCTCTATCATACTCTTCCTCTCTCACTCTTTTCTCTCTTTATCTTACTCTCTATTTCTCTCTCCCTCTCTCTATCTATCTCTCTATCTATCTATCTCTTTTTTCTTTCTCTGTCACACTTCTTCTCTCACTCTTTTCTCTCTTTATCTTACTCTCTCTTTCTCTCTCACTCTCTCTATCTATCTATCTCTTTTTCCTTTCTCTGTCACACTCTTCTCTCACTCTTTTCTCTCTTTATCCTACTCTCTCTTTCTCTCTCACTCTCTCTATCTATCTCTCTCTATCTATCTATCTATCTATCTATCTATCTCTTTTTTCTTTCTCTGTCACACTCTTCTTCTCTCTTTATCTTACTCTCTCTTTCTCTCTCACTCTCTCTATCTATCTCTCTCTGTCTCTCTATCTATCTATCTCTTTTTTCTTTCTCTGTCACTTTCTTCTTCTCTCACTCTTTTCTCTCTTTATCTTACTCTCTCTTTCTCTCTC
Source organism: Allodiplogaster pararmata (assembly GCA_964056735.1). Lineage (NCBI taxonomy): Eukaryota > Metazoa > Nematoda > Chromadorea > Rhabditida > Diplogasteridae > Allodiplogaster > Allodiplogaster pararmata. Next base: position 20,387,061 of record OZ057408.1, on the reverse strand, counting down.
ACTCTCTCTCTCTCTATCTATCTCTTTCTCTCTCTATCTATCTATCTATCTATCTATCTCTTTTTTTCTGTCACACTCTTCTTCTCTCACTCTTTTCTCTCTTTATCTTACTCTCTCTTTCTCTCTCACTCTCTCTATCTCTCTCTCTCTATCTATCTATCTCTCTCTCTATCTATCTATCTCTTTTTTCTATCTCTGTCACACTCTTCTTCTCTCACTCTTTTCTCTCTTTATCTTACTCTCTCTTTCTCTCTCAGTCTCTCTATCTATCTATCTCTCTCTCTCTATCTATCTCTCTATCTATCTATCTCTTCTTTCTCTGTCACACTCTTCTTTCACTCTTTTCTCTCTTTATCTTACTCTCTCTTTCTCTCTCACTCTCTCTATCTATCTCTCTATCTATCTCTCTCTCTCTATCTATCTCTCTATCTATCTATCTCTTTTTTCTTTCTCTGTCACACTCTTCTTCTCTCACTCTTTTCTCTCTTTATCTTACTCTCTCTTTCTCTCTCACTCTCTCTATCTATCTCTCTCTCTCTATCTATCTATCTCTTTTTTTTCTCTGTCACACTCTTCTTCTCTCACTCTTTTCTCTCTTTATCTTACTCTTTCTCTCTCACTCTCTCTATCTATCTCTCTATCTATCTCTTTCTCTCTCTCTATCTATCTCTCTATCTATCTATCTCTTTTTTCTTTCTCTGTCACACTCTTCTTCTCTCACTCCTTTCTCTGTTTATCTTACTCTCTCTTTCTCTCTCACTCTCTCTATCTATCTCTCTATCTATCTATCTCTTCTTTCTCTGTCACACTCTTCTTCTCTCACTCTTTTCTCTCTTTATCTTACTCTCTCTTTCTCTCTCACTCTCTCTATCTATCTATCTATCTCTCTCTATCTATCTATCTCTTTTTTCTTTCTCTGTCACACTCTTCTTCTCTCACTCCTTTCCCTGTTTATCTTACTCTCTCTTTCTCTCTCTATCTATCTATCTCTCTCTCTCTATCTATCTATCTCTTTTTTCTTTCCATGTCACACTCTTCTTCTCTCACTCTTTTCTCTCTTTATCTTACTCTCTCTTTCTCTCTCACTCTCTCTATCTGTCTCTCTATCTATCTCTCTCTCTCTATCTATCTCTTTTTTCTTTCTCTGTCACACTCTTCTTCTCTCACTCCTTTCTCTGTTTATCTTACTCTCTCTTTCTCTCTCACTCTCTCTATCTATCTCTCTATCTATCTATCTCTTCTTTCTCTGTCACACTCTTCTTCTCTCACTCTTTTCTCTCTTTATCTTACTCTCTCTTTCTCTCTCACTCTATCTATCTATCTATCTCTCTCTCTATCTATCTATCTCTTTTTTCTTTCTCTGTCACACTCTTCTTCTCTCACTCTTTTCTCTGTTTATCTTACTCTCTCTTTCTCTCTCACTCTCTCTATCTATCTCTCTATCTATCTCTCTCTATCTATCTATCTCTTTTTTCTTTCTCTGTCACACTCTTCTTCTCTCACTCTTTTCTCTCTTTATCTTACTCTTTCTCTCTCACTCTCTCTATCTATCTCTCTTTCTCTCTCTCTATCTATCTATCTCTTTTTTCTTTCTCTGTCACACTCTTCTTCTCTCACTCCTTTCTCTGTTTATCTTACTCTCTCTTTCTCTCTCACTCTCTCTATCTATCTCTCTATCTATCTATCTCTTCTTTCTCTGTCACACTCTTCTTCTCTCACTCTTTTCTCTCTTTATCTTACTCTCTCTTTCTCTCTCACTCTCTCTATCTATCTATCTATCTCTCTCTATCTATCTATCTATTTTTTCTTTCTCTGTCACACTCTTCTTCTCTCACTCCTTTCTTTGTTTATCTTACTCTCTCTTTCTCTCTCACTCTCTCTATCTGTCTCTCTATCTATCTATCTCTTCTTTCTCTGTCACACTCTTCTTCTCTCACTCTTTTCTCTCTTTATCTTACTCTCTCTTTCTCTCTCACTCTCTCTATCTATCTATCTATCTCTCTCTATCTATTTATCTCTTTTTTCTTTCTCTGTCACACTCTTCTTCTCTCACTCCTTTCTCTGTTTATCTTACTCTCTCTTCCTCTCTCACTCTATCTATCTCTCTCTATCTATCTATCTCTTTTTTCTTTCCATGTCACACTCTTCTTCTCTCACTCTTTTCTCTCTTTATCTTACTCTCTCTTTCTCTCTCACTCTCTCTATCTATCTCTCTATCTATCTCTCTCTCTCTATCTATCTATCTCTCTCTATCTATCTATCTATCTCTCTATCTATCTATTTTTTATTTCTCTGTCATACTCTTCCTCTCTCACTCTTTTCTCTCTTTATCTTACTCTCTCTTTCTCTCTCCCACACTCTTTCTTCATCTCTAATTCCATCTTTCTAACTTACTAACTCACAATCCTTTACCTTATACATATATGTATATGTCTCCTTTCTTCGTCACTCTCTATCCGAGACATTGTTATTTCAGAGTCCTCTTCGATATGTACTCTCCTTCCACCAAAGACCGTATCCACCAAGCTTATGCAGGTCTCCTCGACATACCGTATGCAGAGAGGCAGTCTATCTATTGTCAGCTTTCAGCAGAATCGTTTGCTTTTTTACTATTCCAAGACTGATAAGACTAGAAACAATAAATTTTTGAAGAAGAAGACTTAAGAGAGAGATTTTGTTTAAGGCACAGTAGGAGAGAGTCTGGAAGCTTCCACGGGAAGAAGAGCGGCAGAGATTCGCACCAACCAAGACCTCGTCATTTCCTTTTTCACCGAAATCAATGACAACGTGTTAGTTCCCATTCTTCCGGTATTAGGGTTTAGATGGCTTGTGAATGTGAACAGGCCAAGCAGTACCTCTTCAAAATCATGCAGCAATTGTTTTTATGATTCATTGTATGAGAATCGAATAACTTCACAGTTTTATGAATGAATGGAAACTTCCATTCTTCTCTCGCTTACTTTATTAACCTCATGAAAAAATGCACAAATCGAACGAAAACACCTTCAATTTTAGATTTTTATTTTCATTTTATTGTAGCTTTTTTTGTAAATCGCAACTTTTTTCATAAGGTTGCTGCATTAGTGTTCCAGAACACGAATTCCCTGAGATAATTTATTCCATCTTTTGTGTGGAACCATTTCTCGATATCTTTCCCTTTTCTATCTCTGTCGAGGGGAGGGGGTATTTGGATTCTCAACGTTTTCTTTGAAGTGTCCTTATAAAGATTACGGTAACCGAAAAATTCTTGGCAGGCAGCTGATTCTGATGCTGGGAGCGAGCAAATTTCCCTCGCTTTTCTTCTCTCTTCCGTCCCTGCCCGCCATACTCCAATGCACCACAATGAACATTGAGTCCCTGCCGGATTTCCGCATCCGCATATGGCTTAAGAAGGCTTGGTGAGAGGCGCGAGAAGTGAGCAGCGGAATGAGTAGCGTAATACTAGCAAATACTCATAGACTAGACTTGATTCTAGTTTGTTGACGAAGATGGTTCGCCGCCCAATTATGGCGTAAATCTTTTATTTTAACAAGTCCCAAGGCGCCACCTCTATTGTTTTATCGTATGGTATGTTCAACATCAAGAATCCAGAAAATTCGTTTGAGTATACTTTTTTGGATACCGAATGTGCATAAAAATAACGGAAACATTCATATTTTGCTTTAATTTTCAAAAAAGTTCCTGATCAAAATTCGAAGTGAACTCACAAATAGTGATGACATGGGAATTAGCCATTCAGAGCAGAGTTTCTCTACAATTGTCAACTTTTCTTCAAAAAGACTGGTGAATCAATAAGATACGCAGCTCTTTGTTCAGGCCGGCTTTCTTTACCTGTTGCCCGCGGTCCAACTTCGTGGACATCCAACAGCCGCTCGTAAGTATCTGCACGGAAATGCACTCCAGACTCAACAAGTTATGGGAGGCAGTATCCTCCATTGATTACGGTAACCTCTTTCGTCATCCGTTGGTGTTTCTTGACGAGACCGATATTTTACTAGTCACGACGAATGAATGAATGATTCCTCGCCCTGTGTGAACGTTATTATAACGGTTCTATGAAGCGCCAAATGTTCGCTGTAAGTTCTTATGATGGTGATGTTTGCGATTACGATTACGGTAACCTCTTTCTTCATCCGTTGATGTTTCTCATCCTTTGTGTTAACAATGCTCAAAGATGCTGAGAGGGGTGAAGGAAGCTGATGATCAAAAAGGTGAGAAATGGTTTAGTGGACGTAGCAACTTTAGGATGATAAGAGCATGAAAGTGGATTCTCATGGTGAATTGCAGAAACGGACGAGCCGACAGAGGAAGAAGTCTTCCGCGAGCACATGACCTGCGTTCTCTCCAGAGAATACGTCTCTTTCCTCAAGAACGTATTTCTCCTTCCCGAAAGCGGCAGCAATAGTTCCGTGTATTTCAAATATTTATAGTTCACGATAATTATAACATTATTATTATTATCAATAATTATAACATTATTATTATTATCAATCAACATTGTTCTCATTGAGTTCATATCCGAAAAAAAAAGAAGTTATTTTTTAGCCGTTTTTGCTGGCTGCAATGACTACAATGAAAACCTTTTCACAAATCAAACGTTTTTTCTTATAAAGTTACGAAAATCCTGCCGAATGATATGCTGGGTTCATCCATATAATATAAATAATAATGTATGTTGGGAGTAACTTTTGACCGCCATCACAAGCGATAAATTCGAATAATGGTGAGCAGCAGAGCGAATTAGAGCAAAAGAAGGAGAGAGAGAGACAGAGCAAAAGAAGGAGAGAGAGACAGACAGACAATAGATATAGCAAAAGAAGGAGAGAGACAGACAGAGCAAAAGAAGGAGAGAGAGACAGACAGACAATAGATATTAAAGTAAGAAGAAATTAAGACGATGAATAGAGGGGGTGAGTAAACAGTAAATGACTTGAGACTTGAAGACTGTGAGGGTAAAGGATTAGTCTTAAAGGGAATAATATGTTTCCGGAATTCTCAGATTATGATCGTAATTTGTTCTCAGCTGACGACAAGAAGGGCTCGGGAAGTCGACTTTCACAGCTGGGCGAGGGGCTGTTCTGTGAATGGGGCACTCCTCTCATCGCCCCCGTCCTCTCTTCCGTTTTCCACGCGCTTACCTGGAGAGATACTCAGACGACGCTGAAAGCCATTCCCTTGGCCAGAGCCATTGTCGACAAGGTCTAGCATTTCAGCAGTTCTAGAAGGATAGAGTCCTAGGGTAGAGAATACTTTGAAGAACAGTTTATTTCTTCATGGAAACTGTTCTAAATAGTTCTTCATGTGAACTCCCTTTCTTAGAGAAAACGTACGCTGCCGAAACGCGGTGAAAAGCAGGAGAAGTGTTATAAGTAGGTCATGAAGTTAGAAAACGGCTGTTTAGAACTGGGTCATTGTCTCACTCAAAGGAATGGAACCTTTCTTTCAGTTGTCGGATTGCTTCATAGAAGAGGCGGCGCTCTTCTGCTTCCGCTCCTCCCTCCGCTCCTTGCAAATCCACGGATCGGATGAGGTCGCGGTAGGCCCTCTGCTCTCCCTCGTCTTCCACACCTACCTTTCGCTTGTTCCTTTTTTTTGTTCTTGTCAAAACAATTTGTTTTAGTAATCCAACAAAAGCATTAGTTAATACTAGGATTCAGTAGCAATTATGATCAAAATTGCAACTGCACTTGATGAGTAATCCTTTTTTTCTCTAATGTTATCATTCTTGCCTCGCGGTAAGATAGACCCGCTGATTTAAGGGTAAGTACAGACCTGTCCTGGTAGAACCTACTCCCAGGGCCACTGATAGTGTGGGAAGCACCATTACGAGAGTCACATTAGAGCACCGAATTTTCTCAATTACCTTGGTTTGAGTTGAATTTTTGGAGTAGGGGTCGAGCTGGGAACAATTCGGGATTTTCGGAAAAGCTTGGATCATGTAATTAGTAATTGCTTTTAAGCTAATTTTTGCTCGGTCAGTAACTAACTGAAATCAATAACAGTTCACAAAAAGTGAAAGCATGTTTTGATCCATCGGTTCAGAGGCTGAAGGCTGAATCGCTCTACGGCGTACTTAAAGAAATTCCGGATGTTTCACCCGAAAACGTGACTTTCTTTGAAAACAAGGTTAGTCTTGATCAATTTTGTCTTCATATCAGTCAGTAATCAAAATAGGATTTCAGAAATAACCAATCAATATTTTCAGGTGGGCAAAATATTATGCGGTAAAGACACAGTGAACGAGAAGGCGAGAAGGGAAATGACGAAGAAGCTGCTGAGGCCACTCATATCGGTTAGTATCTGGAGTGGACTCGTCTTTGTGAGAAGAAAGATTAGACTCGTCTTTGTGAGAAAGGGTTAGTATCTGGATTGGACTCGTTTTTGTGAGAAGAAAGTGTCATCAGCGTTTAATCTTTGCTGTTTAATGACACAGAACGTCTTAAATGTCTGATAGCAGGTGTAATTTAGCAGTCATTGGTGTTATTGTTATTGTTCGCTCGATAATCAATTTCATAGGCATGAAGCGCCATAATTCATACAAATCATCACAATCTTAGTATCAATCATGTTCGTGATAAAGTACGGGCGAGAATGTTGAACGTAGAGAGGAGAGAATGAAGATTATTGTTTTGGACGATACGGTCTCGAGATGTCCAAATCCCTAGCTCAACCATGCTGATAGTGGAGGACAAAGAGTGGAGATAGAAAAACAACCGCTCTTTTGCCTATCAGAATGGGTCCCGAACCCGCCACTTAAGAGCGCTCAGACTGAAAGTCTAGTGCTCTACCGATTGAGCCAAGCAGTCATAGGCTCTCATATTCTGTCAGAAATTCTTTTAGGCAGTTCTCTCGTGTATTTTCAAAACTGGTGTTAACAGTGCATGAAAACCATCTTGGGTTACCAGGTGCATCTTCTGCTACACAATTTCAAATAGTTTACTTATTTACCAGAAGACCTCCCTCGAGGTAGAAGGCCTTTTCAGGCCTTCATATGTACATACATACATGTCATTGAATATTGTGATGGTTTCTCGAGACCTATTTCAAATTCATCAGGCAAATGACCTGTCGCCCTTTTTACAAGTTTTGTATCCAACTTCGCTGGATATGACCTGTGCTTGCAGCTGACCATAGGTGAATTGCATCGGCGGCCCATCGAATTGCGCCCACTCCCACCGATAGAGAAGAGGATGAAGCCCCAAAAGGAGCCGGACTACGAGGCAATCAACGACTTTTTTGGAGTCGCCTCTTGAGATTTCCAGGCCAATGCTTGTATGGACGCGGGTTTTGGGTGGAGGTTCTGCCAAATATGCTCATGGTATTTCTGTGACTTGTTGTGGTATTTTTAAAGCTATTTTTAACTGTTAATTTTTTTATGATTAGAATACAAAAACTTTTTAAGTGATTTAAAAGAATTCCATATCGATTTAGACATTTGGACTTTGGTTTTAATAAATTTTTGAAGGTTTCAATTGAATTTTCGATGTTGAACTCGTGAGAATCGCCAGAAAAAAGTTTGAGTTCTCTAAATTGACATAATATACAGTGTAAAGTGGTAAAAGTTTTCATGCACGTCCCTAAAAGCTTTTTAACACGAAGAGTTGAATGTCGAAGGCTTTAAGACCTGATTCTTGAGTAAATGGAACTATTAGAGTTATATGAAAGGAGACGCTCAAAGATGTCTCGTTTCTAAAACATTTATTCAAGAGTGACGATGTAGTTAGTTGCTAAAAATTTGGAATTTTTCCCCTTCAAGATTGTGTTTTTTTATGTGTAGATACAAACAGGAAGTAGCAAATTGAAAGACCGTTTATTTGTGATGAAATGTATGAACCTTTCTGTAAATTTCAATCACATATCTCATGTTTTGTTGCTAAATTTAAACTCATAAAGAGATCTCATATTTTTTGCTCTTCATTTTTCCCCCTCAAACTCTTTTGTTTCATTCTCATTTTTAACAAGAGATTTCAAGATTTTTTTGTTTGAGAATTTGCAAGTGCTTTGAAACAAAATGAATTACGAATGTGGTAAGCTATACGATTGTGTGAAGGTTTCAAATTTGTGAGTTTTGACGAAAAAAAACTTGTTCGTTGTTGAAAAAAGGGATTCATACAAAGCTGAACATTTGTAAGTAAATTTAGTAAAAATGAGACAAAATACATTGATATATGCTTCCTCTCTTCATATTTAGTTCAACTTTGTAAAAAAGCTTAGAATATTGTCAGCTTTGAGGAACAGTGTCAATTGAATTCAGGTAACTGAAGTTTAACCTGTTCAAGGATCAAAAGATTCTTACACTTGGATCAATCATCTCTTTATTTATCTATAGCAAAGATTGTCGTCTCCCTGTCACGCATAGTTACTAATTACTATCCCAGATAAAACAGAATCACGCCTTTTACAAGCGCCCACATGTTTCGAGCCGTTCTAAAAAAAAAACACCATTTAGTACTCATCAATTGCAAATAATATCTTTACAACATACCCGGCTACTATTCACATTAAATACTAGAAAGTAGACGGAAAGGATAAGCTAAGTCTCGGAAAAGTTGATTCCAAGGAGAACAACGAGTGATTAAGTACTTGAAGAAAAGATCGTGGCGCTAAGAGCCTTGAAAAACACGACTAACCTAATTTTGATAAATAATAATTACAACCAAGAAAACAGATAATTTCCGAGTAAGTGTAGTTGCTGATGAAAGATTTGATTAGCTCCGATCTAATGAAGCAGACAGGGATATGTGTAGGCTCTTTTTCCATGAAAGAGGCGGTATGAGACTATGTACATCTGAAAACATTGCATTATTTCAAAGCAATAATACACACCCAAGCGCTCGTGAGAATGTGTAAGTGTCGCTTTTACAGATGTCTCATACCGCCTCTTTTATGGAATAAGTGATGGTATATGTTAAAGATCTCAAGATTTATTACTTGTCGACAGTTGCCTATTCTTCCCCTGACTTCCCTATAACCTTGCTTTTCTTAACATCTGAATGAAAACTCTGAACAACTTATTCTTCGAAGATCAACCAATGAAAATGATTAATGTTTTCCGAGAATCTGTTTCATTGAGACCTTGAAACAGCTGAAAATAACGGTAAATAAAGTATTGATAACTACATAAGATAAAATAATTAGAGTTGTTATGATAATATCATTTAGAATACTCATGTGCGAGGATCGTTGGCTAGCAAGAATTGAAATTAAGGAAAGGACTGCACCGAGAGAGGGGATGCATTAATAAGATTGTTTTAGAGGAAAGAGTGAGAGAAAGATGGAGAGTACCCTTTTAAATCCGGGAAAACCGAAGTAGATATCCTGAAATAAATTTATCCCGGGGTTTCATTAGATTCATGAGTCTTGGTGGGAGTCAATTAAACAGTAATCAGATTCCGATTCAAGCAATCAAGGAAACAAGACAGTTGTCGGGGAGGAAGCGTCAGAACAGGATTAAGAATAATAATATTCATAAAGCTGCTATTATGTTAAGATCCCGAGGTATAATATTAAGATATACTCCGAGAAGTTCTTCAAGCACCAGAAAAAAAGTTCTGAAGTAGAGTGAAGGTGTTAGTAGTTTGTTTGTGTGAAGAGATCGAGTTTAAATATTTTTTATTTAGTTTAAATAGTCTAAATAGATCCAGATTCATAGTCTTTGAAACAGGAAATAGCTACTGAAGCGGAATAGCTATCGAGGCATTAATAGTGTCTATTACATATTTCCACTTATAATCTGACTCGGGTTTTTAAAAGCAAAAATTGCGTTTATTATGAAAGATAACCTTTTGAGATTCTGTGAAGTCCTTGTAATAAGGCTGTCCAACACTCAAGAGAGGTTTTTAATCAAAATCTAACTTCATGATATTTCGTATGAAGAAACAATGATGGTTTCATGCAGGGTCGATGAATAATAGCTGATATTTCTCTATTTCGAAAGAGAAGCTTGTGAATGTACGGATTATTCTCGCTGCTGCTTTGATTCTTCAGTGGTCTCTAAGCACACTCTCTCCTCTTTCTATCTTTCCATTTTTCACTTTCCGTTTGTCTTTTCCCGTTTGTCTCTTTCCATTTCTCTCTGTCCATTCCTCTCAATCTCTTTTGCTCTTTACATCTCTCTAACTTTATTTTGTTATTATAATCTTTCTCTTTTTCTCTCTTTTTAATGCTTTCTACTCCATCTCTCTGGCTTTTTCACCGTTCCCTATCACCACTGTAGTGGAATACATTCAAATCACAATTCCAGAAAGGATGATCGTAGGTAGTAGGCGAAGCTCAGCTCTCCCATCCCCTGTATAACAGTGCAGAAACATACGCTGAAACCCTTTCGCTTAGCACTCATCCAAATCTGAGAGTGGCTGAGAATTCTGGCTTCCTCTCAATTAAACTTCTTCTTTCAGAATCCGGGCTTCTTTCCCCCTCTCCCTTGCAGTCCCCTCCCCTGCCTTGCGACGTCATCCCCCTCTGCCCCATCGATCCAAGCTCTTGCTTCCCGTTCCTGCCATACTCGGTTCCCGTCGCTCTCTCTCCCCCTTATCTCACCCTCGCTCCTCCTCGACTCGTGCAGTCTTTCTGGAGCGCCATCTCTTCCTTCTTCTCCAACCTCCTCATTGCAAACCTACGCACATGGGATGTGGCGATCTGCTCTATTGGCAGGCTTTCTACTAGTAGCTGCCAGAGCAAATCTTTTTTCTGGTCAGTTTGAATCCTTTATTGTATCTTATCTTCGACAATGGATATTATCGGAAGGCCGTCCTAGGACTAAAGAAGACGAACATTCGAATGAACTTGCCACTTTTCCCACGTCTTCACTTTTGACGAGGATTGTAAGCTAAGTTGTAAAAAACGGACAGTTTTTCTGGCAGTTTTTTCTCTTTTTTTGTTGTGGCTTATCTCAGCGGTCGTACTCCATTTTCCTGGTTTTTGGTCTTGTTTTTTTTCTTTTTAACATCGAGTATCTTTTTATGGAACATAAAAGTTGTGATAATTCAAAAGAGATCGTTGTCCGAATCTAATGATTACCGGGAGTAAAAAATGTGAGAAAAATTGGGAAACCTTTTTTGGAAAAAGTTCAACTTTACTTTTAAAAGGGTTTATTTGAAATTGAGTTTTTTGATAATTTTTGGTAATAAAATAAAATTACGATGGGAATTTCAGAAAAGTTGAATTTCTGGAGGAAAAGTACAGCGATATCGCCTTGAACGCAGTTTATCCATTAATTTTTTACCATTTAGAAGGAGGAGGTAGACGATATGAAGGACGAGGAGTGGAAGAACAAGAGGGATATGAGGAGGTGCCTGAGGAGAACCAAGAACTCCCCCCTCAGTTCGTGAACGACTTCGCTCGAGAGCTCAACGAGTACGAGAAAATCAGCAAGCAACAGCAATACGAGGTGTGACTGGAAAACTTTTGACAGAAAAGCTTCCAAGATTGAGACCTTTAGAAATGTAAACGTTGATTGCAAATGTCATCCCTTCGACTTCATGAATTATAGCAAAGAGATCGAGCAAAGTTTCTAAGAAGTAATAGAGCGCTACTGGCTCCTTGTTTTACCACTTCTTCCGTTTAACAGGAAATCGTTTCTAATGAGAAAAGTACCTCTCTCCCTTTCTCTCTCTCTCTCTCCCTCTGTCTTTCTCTCTCTCACACGCTTTCTTTCTTTCTCTCTCTTTTTTTCTCTCTTTCTCGCTCTTGCTCTCTCTCTCTTACTTTCACTCTCCCTCTCTCTCTCTCACTCTCTCTCTCTTTCTCTCTCTCTCTCTCTCTCTCTCTCTCTCTCTCTCTCTCTCTCTCTCTCTCTGTTTCTCGTTCGAACCTTTTTCTGTGAGATGCTCAGTCGGCCTCCCCCGCTGTCTCCTTCCCCCTGTTTGTTCAATGAGCTAGTTACCGTAGAGATGAGAGACTTTCTTAGGGACGTATTGAGAAGACATATTTCTAGAATCCGTTCTTCAATCTAACTTTTTTATTTTTCTCGATTTCTTTCCCTGGCTTGTATTATTTATTCTTTTACTTATGCTTCCTTCTCGGCTACAGTATATTAGTGCGTTCAATAGAGAGAGAGAGATTACCATGGGAACACGCTGTCAACTACGATATGAAGGATTTGATGGAGAGCACTGATATTTGAAAGTTAAGAGAGCTCTCTCACTAAGATGAGCTCATACAATTATTCTTTTCTTGGAGTGGACTAAATAGTGGTCGTTAAAAAAAAGCTTTGAAACACGGGGCACGTGGGAGAGAAATTATGTAGAAACTTGGCGAAGAAGGGACACTTTGATCCTTTTCCTCTTATTATCCTTTACTGTCTACTTTGTTTTTTTCTGTTGTTTTTTCGTTGTTCCTCTTTTCTCTCTTTCTTCTCTCTCTCTCTTCTCTCTCTCTCTCTCTCTCTCTCTCTCAACTGCTCCTCTTTTCTCTCGTTTTCTTTTCGTCTTCCCCTATTCCTTGCTTTTCTAATAACTCTCCATCCGTTTCTTTTTTTCGAGCGGCCCGTTATTGAAGCAATGCTTCTCATTACATAAGATAATTTTTCGCATTCCTTGAATGGAGAAAAATATCTGTTTTCGAGAAAATAAGCCCCCGGATGAGCTGTTTCTCTATCTCTTGAGGCTGTGCTAACTTCATTTCCATGAAGAATACTTCTCCTCTTACTTTAAAAATATTACGCTGAAGTATCTCATTCAGCATTCTTCATTTTTCGTTTTTTATATTCTTTGTTCCATAGTTTCTTTTTTTCAGCCGCACCCTTCTCGTTTGTCTCACGAGACATAATTCTTGCTATCTCTCATTCTTTTTTTTCTTCATAATGACTACTTCCAGGTCCCTTTTGGCTATTCTACATTCTTCTCGTTTTTTCTCTTTTTCTTGTTGCGCTCCTTTTTCTTCATTTTCATTTTCACTCTCTCTCCCTGACTTTTTCTTTTCTTCTCGCTGCATTGAGATAGATTGTTCTAGTTCTTTTCCCCCTCATCTTTTCCTGAAACCAACTCTAGCTCTTTTTCTTCGTCTGTCTCTCTGCCTGTCTCTCGCTCTCTTAAGTTATACCCGTGACCTCCTCAATGAAGTAGTGATAATAAAGGTGCACTAGTCTGACTAACTATTTGAACCCTCATTTTGAACGAAGCAAGTAAGCTCTCTTGAATTATGATTCTTATCAAAAAGTGGTTATTACAATTCGGAAGCATTTCAATAGTTCTTCCATAAACAACACACAAGTTTTCAAGACACAAAAAGTACTTTTCTCTTCTGTTTATGTAGGAAAGAGAAGAACTCTGACTGAAGCAGCCAATGTAACCTAAAGCAGCCATAACAAGAATGAGATGGTAGGTGTAAGATGAGAGAAGCGCGTAGATATCTGCATCTATTCTTTCCCCGAGGGCATCCTCTTCACTCTTGCTCTATTTATGAGCAGCTTTGAGAAGCGGACGAGAGAGATGAGGAATGGGCACTTGGAGACAGCCAAGCCCATGCATCATCACTTCCTTGGAGAAGACGGATAAGGTATTAAAAAGTGATTGGAGAGGAAAATTGAAGGTGAAAGAGAGAATAGAGCGGTCTACAGTTTTAAATACAGTAAACCGAGGGACTGCAAAAAGAGATAAGAGAGAGGGGGAGAGAGAGAGAGGGGGGAGAGAGAGAGGGAGAGAGAGAGGGAGAGAGAGAGAGAGTTAGAAAAAGATGAGAGGTTTGAAAGGATTAATAAAGAGAGGGATAGTAGGCAAACAAAGAAAAAGGCCAGAAATATTCAAGGATTCTCAAATCCATTCTGCCAGAACGATGATACATCTCCTGAAGAAGAAGGTTGTGGAAAAAAAAGAAGAAGAGAGGAGATGGCTGAAGCTGAGAATAAAGTATATCTCATAGACGTGCAGCTTATTGACATAAAGAAATCATAAAGAGGTAGGATTCTGAAGGAGACGGACTGGAATAAGTCTAATATTTCATATTCAATTAAAACCTAGTTCATTTTGTTGTATGGGCCTTAAATGTGCATTATCATGTGTGCGTGTGTAGCTCAGTAGGGAGAGCATTCGCCCGGAACGCGAAAGGTCACGGGTTCGGTTCCCGTCACACCACACGATTTTTGCACAAGTTTCTGCGAACAATCCGCTCCTCTGCACGGTATAAAAATCTGTTGCTTGAGATCAACGAGGAGTTGGGAATACTCTAATCTACATGGGGGCCTAACCGGGATGAGAAGAGAGGAAAAAAAAGAGAAAAAGAGAAAAAAAGAGAAAAAGAAGAAATACCCGAGCATGAGCTAGTTCGCAGAGACAAAGGCGCCTAGACCTCTGACCCTAGACCTCGAGAGACCTCGGTGTTGAGAGGGGGCATGTTGTATGGGCCTTAAATGTGCATTATCATGTGTGCGTGTGTAGCTCAGTGGGGAGAGCATTCGCCCGGAACGCGAAAGGTCACGTGTTCGGTTCCCGTCACACCACACGATTTTTGCACAAGTTTCTGCGAACAATCCGCTCCTCTGCTCGGTATAAAAATCCGTTGCTTGAGATCAACGAGGAGTAGGGAATACTCTAATCTACAATTTACTAACATTCTTTTCTTTTTCATTCTTTTCTTTTTCATTCTTTTCTTTTTCAAACCCCGGAGATGGTCGGGTCTATCATTTCCTCTTCACACTGACTTCTACTCGTCTCTACTTCATTGAATTACGAGATTTCTCTTCTGTCTTCTTGGGACTCAAGACTTCGTGAATCGCTTCGGTATGAGGTTGAAACGCTAAGTGGTCTACCAAGACTCTTCAGTGCAACGCCACAGTTGCTTATTCCTCTTCCGAAGATTTTCTACTTTTTCATTTTCTCATTGTCAACCATGTTAGAGAGGACCCTGAACCAGTTGTCCTTTGGCGATAAAGAATATCAATATCAACATCCGGAACAAAAAATTAGCAAAAATTAATTTTTGGAACAGAGTTTGTAAGGGATCTTGTAGAGTTGAACATTTACCAGTACAATAGATAGTAGGGATGTAATATTGCATAACATAAGAAAACACATAATTGCCCCTTCTACTAACAAGAAGTCCCTTACCAATCCCTACGAATCGTTGGCTTCTTCCTCAGCTCCAAACAAATTACTGAACTATTCCCTTTTCAATGCACCATACCAGTCATTATAAAATATTAATAGAAATTTCGAGGACTGAACAAACTGAAATTTACTTTGAAGAAACTCACTCTTTAATTTTTTCGAAAGGAAAAGAGCAGAATAATGAAAGGTAGAGGTGTGAATTCTTTCACTTCATTAAATTTGTGCTTCTCGAACTGAATGCTCAGCTTTAACTACTATTTTTCCTTGAATGAAAGAATATTTATATAACCTTAGATGAAAACATTGCCATTTCATTAATGCAGTCTCACTCTGTTTTATAATGGATATTATCTCGTTTTTCTTCTTCTTCTCATTTGTGAGCTAATTCTTGATTTTTTCTCCAGAGATTTCGTCTTTTTTCGTTTATCCCTCTCACTTTATATGTACATATTAAAGTGTTTTCTTTCTCTCTTAAAGTGGAATATGAAGCTATCACATCGAAAGGAGTTAGTTCGGCAGCAATTATATCGTAGGAGATTCCAATTCAGATTGCACGCCGATTTGTCTGAGCTAATTCAAGGCTGAGAACAACATTTGTCTAAGCTGATTCAAGGCTGCGACAAACACTTGTATGAGCTGATTCGAGGCTGATACAAACATTTTTCTGAGCCAATTCAAGGCTGAGACCAACATTTGTCTGAGCTGATTCAAGGCTGAGACAAAAATTTTTCTGAGCTCATTCAAGGCAGAGACAAAAATTTGTCTGAGCTGATTTGAGGCTGAGACAAACATTTGTCTGAGCTGATTCAAGGCTGAGACAAACATTTGTAACATTTGTAGGGAAAGTTATCGTTGTTATTGCAACATTTTTTCCTGGGAATAACTCGTAATTTTTTTTTGGGTTGGATAAGACCTATTTTCGGTCGATAACATTCTCCTTATCTTATTCACAATAATAATTCAGTTTAAATGGAACTCTGTTTCTTTTTACTATTTTTTTCCTTTTTCTTTTCCACTCTCTCTTTTCCTCTTTGTGTTTCTTCTTATTCTTTCTCGCTGTTTCTTTTATGTTTTTGTTTCTCTCTCACTCTCTCTTCCTCTCTGTATAGTCAGATTAATATCGCTTCGAATTCAACAGAGTCAGACTGATATTGTTCCAGGACTTTCTGAGAGAAGTCGAAAGGCCCGGGGGAAAGAATGAGCCAGAAATAGCAGTTGCGCCCGAGAACCCGGAAGACGAAGTTAGTCACAGCTATTCCCTTCTTCTTTGACTATCTTTAAACAAAGGAGAGATGAGGCAATGATATTCTCATCACTGTCACTCTCTTTCGGAAATGGCATAATCATGTTAATTTTCAATCTTTTTTGTTTTGAACTCTTTTTTAATCTTCAAATGCTTGGTATTGGCATGAACATTTTTTATTTGAAAAATTGTGTTGATTGAGGTGCCTCTGGAGGAAATTTTGGCCGAGCTCAGCAAAGGAAGAGGGGATGGAGAGAGAGAGGCTCGTGGAGGGAAGCAGCAGCCGCTTCCTCTCCCCAAACAGGGTGAGTCCTCTGAAGCGGAATGAAGTCATGTGTGAGCCTTTTACCAAAAAAGTGAAGTCCTGTTCCAAGTTTTGTAAGTCCTAAAAACTAAGTTCCTTTCTTAGTATCTTATAACAAGAGGTTCAAGTTCTATTATTGGCTAAATATTCCCCGCATTGCGCTCTTGTGATGTTGTTAAATATTCCGAAGTATGCAGTGAATGCAGTGAACATTCTCAGCGCTTTTTCGTGCATGCGTCGTCAACGGAAATAGGGATCGAAAAGAAAAGACGAAAAGAGAAGAAAAAAGACCAAAGCCTCGTCAACGGAAATAGGGATCGAAAAGAAAAGACGAAAAGAGAAGAAAAAAGACCAAAGCCCACACTAAGTCTCCGGGCTTGTCATAAGTCTCGAGAAGAAGTGAACTTGAATACTAAAACTTTTCAAATGTTTTGAAAATTAACCTAATTAAAAGAGTTAAATAAAAAACACATCTATATATAAAATGTGTTGCGGATTGTTTTTATCTCAAGAAATGAGGTTGGTATTTGGTTTATCTATTGACATATGTACATATAGGGTTGGGTGATTGTAATATTCTCACGAGTGATAGTCTATGTAACTGATATGGTTTCGTTTATATCTTTCAGAACTTGGAATCTTTGTTATAGTATTGATCCGCACATGGAAAGCCGAGAAGGGCCAATAGAGAGTCATGCGAAAGAAGGGCCAATAGAGAGTCATGCGAAAGAAGGGCCAATAGAGAGTCATGCGAAAGAAGGGCCAATAGAGAGTCATGCGAAAGAAGCCTCAAGTTTCCTGGGAATTTTTAGTGTTTGCTGTGCATTTGTATGTGTTCACTTCAGCGCCTTCTCCTCTTTCATCTTCTCCTTTTACTCTTCTCTCTTTTTTCTCTTTTTTTATTTATCTCTCTGTTTCTCGTTTTTTTCCACTCGCTCTTTTTATCTTGCTCTATCTTTTTCTCTCTCTCTTTATTTGTATCTTTATCTCTCATCACTTACTCACTCTCTACTCGTTTCCTTCTCTTTTCATTCACTCTTATATTGAGTCTAATTTTTCCCTCAATCGTTCTTCATTAAGTGAAAGTCTTCTGATATGAAATTGAGCACATAAAAAGAAAAGTTGTTCATTGAGTTTTTATGAGTTTATGTGCACATTTTATTTCCTTTTCATGTAAAACTCCAAGAACGTAGCTCGTTCTTTCGCAGAACGTAGCTTCTTTGAATTGATATAATCTTCTGCAAAAAGTATATATATCATTGAGCACTGGTTGCGAGAAGAGTCTTGGTGAGGCCCCTGGTGAAAAAAATGTTATTGAATAAAGTTTATGAAAACTTTTTTAATCAAGAAGAGGACGTTAGTGAAACTTGGATTTATTTTTGTGAATAAAAAGAAGAACTGGTTAATCTAAGACTCATTTGACTCATTTCGGTGCAGAGGAGAAAGTAGAAGACGTCGCGGTGGCAGAGGACTCAGTTCCGAGTCTGCAGAAGAAGGGCCAGAGTGAGTTCGTCTCCTTCGTCGACCCCGATTTTTCCCTCCGCACCAAGAGCGTACCGTCCATGGACAAGAGAAGAGCTCAACAGGTACGGTAGCGGGTTTTCGGACCTTTTCAGTCAAAATCTCAGGCTGCAAATACTGAGCTCAATTCATAGTGCGTATTCACCCTTTCACGTAATTGACTCATCACCAGATTTGGAACCATGGCTTCATTTACTGTGTTAACATATAAACATTTACCCTTTAATCACTAGTGCTTGAACAGAATAGTCAAATAAGTCAGTAATCGCTCTGTTTTATCTTTTAACCATAACCTTAAAAGGTATCAAACTAGGAATTTTCTGGAGTGTTGCAGTATTAGTAGGTAAAATTGCCTCATTATGCTACATATGTATCTATAGAATATTTCGAGCTAGAATCACACTGAATAAGCTTATTGAGATTGGTAAAAGCACCCGATCGAAGACTGCATAATTCAGGTTCGAGTGGAGCATATGAAGAACGATGGGAATCTTTTATACATTGGTGAATGATTTTTCGTGACTTTCAACACGACTTCCCTCATTAAACTTCTCATGACTTTACCATTACTAAGATAAAGTACGTTCAAGATCAAGTGCAATGAAAACAAATAATTCAAATTTCGATCCTCTCCAAGTTTCAGCTTTGCTCTAACGTTCAACGCGTTCTCTTTTTTCTATAATGAATGAAGATTCGAATAAAATAACTTACGTTCTCGAGAAGCGGGTTGACAAGCAAATGCACGTATCTTATTAAGGAGAGCGGGAGTCTCATAGAAACTGACTAGAAAATGAAGATATGGAGATAGGAGACAGGAAGAGAGAGAAATAAGAGAGGAATGAGAAAAGAGATGAAGACAAATGAAGAGATCCAGAAAAGAGAGAGGGGTTGAGAGAGAAAGAAAGAGATGAGAAGGGAGAAAGATAGTTATAAGAGTGCCTGGGGAGATATCACAAATGTGTTCTAAAAACAGATGAACAAGAAGAGAAAAACCAAGAGGTAGAGAAGAATTTTTCTGTAGTGTCGTATACATATCACGATGCAGTCTATTCAATTGAAGGGATATGCTTGCATGTTTCCAAGCAAGACCCAGGAAAAAGAGTACATGAAAAAGAAGATTGTATGCATAACTAACCTTGTAAAAGGGAAAACTTCTGACAAAGAAACCTATAAGGAAGTTCAATAACGGGAGTAGGTAAGAAATAATCGAGTACGAGCCCCTTTAATCTGAAGAAAAGCTAAAATATTGCCTTAGAACACGGCTAATACTTGTCAGAAGTCAGTGAAGTCGAAGCAGAAGTTGAAAAAAAAACTGTATACGATTCGTGATTGAAAAAAATTAGTCATTTACAGCGGTGGGAACAGTAATGCTGGTAGGAACTATCGGAGGAGCTGTCGGTGGAGCACTTTTCTACCGGTTGGTATTTCAGTTTGTCCTTGCCTGCTTCGTGTGTTTCCCGTTCTGCCTTCTGTATTCCTGCCCTGCCTAAGAATGTCTCCAATCTATAGAGTTCATTGATTATTTGCATATGTTTACTTTTTTGTTCATATTTTCCATGAGAATCGACAGCTTCTGCTTTAAAACTTCCTTTTTTTTAAAACTCTGAACCACGTTGATTAGAACAATTTAACTTGTATTGGTTACAACGTTTGTTTAAAATGTAAAATTAAATTTTTCTTACGATTATTTTAGATATGTTTCAAATTTTCTTGGTTCTTCGAGTATCTTCTTGTTATTAAGCCGTGAACTCTAGCTCTTAAAATTTGAATGCCTAGCTAAGGTATTTGCAAACCACAACCCTACTTTACTCAGCTCTTTCGTCGTTCTCAGCTCTTTTTCTCAAAATGTTCAGTCTTTCGAAAATGTTTGGTTCAAGCTCCGATTGGAAAGACAATCTTGTTTAGAACACTTCAAGACTTTTTATCGGAATATCATCTGACAGAATGGAAATGACATCTGACAGAATGGAAATGACATCTGACAGAATGAAAATGACAAATCCGACACATTCTGAAAGGGTCTTGAAATGATTCTGAATCAGTTCAAGCGTAAAATTCGCAAATTCGCGTACTTTATCAATAGAAATATTTTAGTGTCCTCGTCGTAAAACTTTTTATTGTTGCTGATTACCGATGGGTTTTGCAAAAGTTTCTCTTTCCTCTCAAAGGTATGCGCTATCTTTTTGTTTATTTATGGGGGAAAACATTAAATGTATGAACTTAACAAATGTATGAACGGAAAACATTAAAAAATGAAAGAATAACCTCTCAAATGCTGAATGCTTGAAGAAAACGGTGTATGTTTCTTGCAAAATGTTTCTGCTTTCCAAAAAATATTAATTGAAGATAATGAACATCTTTCTTTCTATTTTTTCTTTCAACTAAATTTAGTTCAATTCTTTAAAAAGTTTTTATATTAGAGTAGAGAAAGATTGTGAAGGTGCATAATGGGTTTGTTTTTAAAGATAAATTGCGTAGTATTTAAAAGAAATAAGGTTTGTCTATCTTGAAGCGATTCGATGACGTATGTTTCCAGTACTTTTTTTTAAACCTTCTGATACGTATCGATTTTCCAGCAAACGCCGAGAAGACCCTGATGATCAGGAGTACGCGCCTTATGCAGGGACTGGTCCTAGGAAGACCAAGCCGGCAGATAAGGTTTGTCTATCTTGAAGCGATTCGATGACGATATTTTAATATGTGTTTTTCCACTTTTCAGGGAGATGACACGCTGGCTTACAAGGCACAACTGCATCATTATCAGCAGGCAAAGCAGAAGATCATCTGTGGGGAGACGAATACAGGTCAGAGATGATGAGAGAACAGAGAAATAGAGAGAAGGCGAAACAGAACGAGAGATTAATTTTGACGCATGTTTTTCAAGTCAAAAAGGCTTCTCTTACATCATCAATAAAAATGTATTGCATGCCACGAGGGAAAAGTATAACCCTTCTACTTCTTTGTAGTGTGAACTGGAACTGGGGGAAGTCTTTGCAGCTGACGGCAAAATTAGTTCTGTTTGTAATGCGAAGAGTCGTTGCGAAGTATACGCTTCAGGGATGGCGGGCGAGTCTGAAGAAGAGGGCGACGACGTCGAAGACGAGAACAACTTCTCCGTCTACGAGTGCCCGGGACTCGCCCCGACTGGCGACATCGAAGTGCACAATCCCAACTTCACCGGCCAACAGCCTTGAGGGCAGAAACGAGCTGACACCATCATACCTCAAGTCAACATCCCTGAGATGCGCCCCGTTTGCAGATTTTCTTTCAAGTCTGTCTGTCCTTTTCTCTCTGTCAAATTCGAATGTCATACCTTCATTTCGAATGTCATACCTTCATAATACTCTTCTGTCATTACTCTTTTCTACTTCTAAAGTTTTCTTAGAATTGAAGCTCTGCCGTAAATAAGCAAATCATTTTGTAATAAATAACTCTTCTATGCTCTCTATGTTTTGTTAAAAGATTCGAATAATGGAGTTTATTTTGTGCCCGCAGCCTCTTCATAAAAAAGAAGATACCGGTGTCTGAATATCTTAATGCGGTAGATCAAACCGGTGAAGACGAGAATTGAGGTACAACTAGAGTCTTTTATACGCTCTTCTCCTCACACAGTTGTCCTAGTCCTTTGAGTTTCGTATATCCTCGCCATCCTGTTCATAGTCCCTCTAAAAATTATCTTGAGCACTCAGTATTACGGTCAGCCACGCTCTTCTCATTTGAGTTTATTTTATATTCGGCGTGACTTTTGTGAATAACCTTTCTCTCCACAAAACTAATCGTTCAATACAAAGATAAAGGGATGTTCTGTGCACAAAAACTGTGCTGTGTGGTGTGATGGAAATGACGAATAACAACAAAAAGCAATGTATCATTTACTATTTGTTTTTAAGAGGTGGCTTATTTTTCTATTAAATTTAAATATATATAAGTCACGGGCTGCTCTCAAGTCCAGGCTCTTGGCGTGTATTTCTCTCTATCTCCATCTTGACAAGAAAGCAGAAAAGCTTGCGAGTACTCTTCATAATCTCATTCCCTCCTGCCCGAGGAGAGGAAAAAGAATTGGCTTGTATAAGATAAAGCTATCTATGTTGTGTTGAATCACTATTCATTCACACAGAGCAATTTTTTCTTCGAGAAATTTGTGAATTGCACAGCACAACATGGTAGATTAAGGGCAGTTTGAAGCATCTTTTTCGTGTAGTGGAAAAAAGGGTCGGAAAAGATTAGTAACTGTAGCGCTATCTACTCATTCGTTTGCACAGGGAATGCGTTCTTCCCAGGTTTTTCACTATTGTTGGAATACAAGTTTCGGAAGTAGGTCAGGTGAATTTCTCGGAAGGTTAAGCATTCGCTAGTAGGCAATTCTCTTTTGATGTGAAAAATACATGAACAACCTGAAACATCGGTAACCCATCGGAGTGATTTTAAAAACGGAAAACCAACTTATGTTCTTTCCTTGTCTTAAAATTATCATCGGCTCAATCATCTAATTGTCCAAAAACTCGAGAGAACGTTGTGGGGGGAAAAAAACACATGAAATAAGGCTTTATTTGATTGAACTAAGCGATAGTTCAATCACTTGTCATCTTAACCAGGCGTCACTGCCTTTAAACTGTGTAATTTAGAATTTGAAGGCATTATTTCTCAAATTTTTGTATAACTAGGACAAAGAGCGTCTTAATGAAAACATCTTCACAAGTTCATCCTTGAGTGATGTATAATAGAGGAGATTGTTCCATTACGTAGCTCCAATGGGCCCTGTTTTGGCAGAATCCGGGTTTATACGCGAAATTAGTGATAAACTGAAGTTATTGCTAAAAAGATTCAGAAAAAGTAATGAATATCTGTCATGGACAGCCTGCGAATCATAAATCTAATATTTCTGCTCACACTTCGAAGGATGTCTTGTTTTCGTTGAGCATTGAACAAGATGTTTTGACTCGAGTATAACGTTTGCCGATTTTTCAACGTGGGGTTTTGATGAAAATCTTAAGCGTGAACCAAACATGCTTCTCCACTTTATTCATTCAGTTGCGCAAGTATGGTTTTTCGGAACGCTTCACAGGTTTCTTCAAAAGTTCCCCGTCATTTTCATTTTTAGAACTTTTACGGTCGACTTTTCCAGTGAATACTTTTCAAGTGCACAATCATAATTCTAATTCAAATTGAAACGCTTTGTTTTCGATGTCATGGGACATGAAGTGCCAATATATCGAACAGCTCAATCTGATTCTCCTCCAGTACAGAAGAATGAGTTTTTCTGCGGTTGAGCTCAATTTTATTTCTTCCTTTTCGAAAAAGATGTAAAATAGAAATTTCGCGCCATAATCTCTTACGAAATCGAACAGCTGCCGCATCTACTTAAAATATCAATAAAAAAATTTCATTTATTCTTTGTTTATTTGTTCGCTTAATAATCGATGTCATAAACTTGAAGCGCCATAGTTCATACAAATAATCATAATTTAAGTATCAATCATGTTCGTGATAAAGTACGGCCGAGAACGCTGAAAGTAGAGATGAGAGAACGTAGAGTGTGGTTTTGTACGTTACGGTCTCAAAGTGTCCAAATCCTTCTAAATACCTAGCTCAACCATGCTGATTGTGAAGGAAGAAGAGTGGTGATAGAGAAACAACCGCTCTTTTGCCGGTAAGAATAAGAGCCGAGCCCGCGACTTGAGTGCGCTCGGACTGATAGTCTAGTGCTCTACCGCTCTCAATGAGAGTATCGGTCAATATACCGCTAACAAAAGTCTGACGTTCGACGAAAAACTAGGTATTTTACAACAACTTACATCGTTCAGTTTTATGATTGGATCGTGATGAGGCTTTCAAACACTTTTCTAAGCGAAACATGCATCATATGGTCATTTTGAATTTTTTGGTTGTCTTCGGCCGGTTTTATCCACCAAAGCTAAACATTTTCCGCGAGAAATCTTTCAAAACTCGAAACAAAGTTCGTTTTTTTTTACAAAATACTTATCCGAGTTCATCGTCTCCATTTTTATGATAATGACACAAAAAACTCAAACCTTGGGGAAAAAAAAATTTTTTTAATTGATAAACTCTGTTCAATTTTATTATCAATAACATGTCTCTGTTTGAATGGCGCAGAACTTATGAAGCATCCTAATATGCTTCGTTATTTATGTATGACGCAATCCTTAAATCGTAAAAAAATTAACAAAAAAGTTACTGGATGACACATTTCACAAATCGGGGACTAACTGAGCGGAAAATATTTATTTTTTTTCTAAATCGATGGAACATTTAAAAGATTTCATGTTGGCATTAAAAACGACAACTGAATATCTATTTATTTTCTAACTGCAACATGGACTATTCGCAGAAAACCGTAAAATTAACACGCTGAATCTCCCGATCAGAGAAAAAGAAGACTTTATAGGTTCAATCCTGTCCGTCGACTAGTTTTTTGTCGTCTGGTGGATGATTCACATGGCAGTTGTCGATCAATCGATAAGTGATCGAGAGCACGAGAGGTTTCTAGAAACTTGTGCTGCTTGCTGGTATGGAAGAAGGAAAAGACAACGGAAAATTGTCTCAGCTTTATTTCTCATTCATGTTCCTTAAAGATTCCGTTCTTTTAAAGTTACTTCCAACACTCAGCTTGTTAATCGACACCTGTGAGGTTGAAGTAATAGAAACACTTTCTCTCAACAACAAAAAATAATAACAAAGTTTGAAAAGAGAAAAAAAAAGAAGTTATGAAAAACTTAGAATTGAATTGCATAGATTTGCAAAAAGATTGATAGCTATAAGAAGAGAAATTTTAGCTGGATTTCTTATAACATTATCAACAATAAAAACCAATCCCGATCAGTTCAATTTATTGAACAAAATTGAAGTAAACATGATTGGGTCATTCTCTCATTCGTCCCCCTCCGTAAGCGGTTGCTTCCCGCACCGTCTCTTTCCTCGTCTGTGAGAGTCCTTTCCCGAGAAGATTTGGCGCTCCGGGATCGTAGCGCCATGATGAGCGACAGAAGA
Source organism: Allodiplogaster pararmata (assembly GCA_964056735.1). Taxonomy (NCBI): domain Eukaryota; kingdom Metazoa; phylum Nematoda; class Chromadorea; order Rhabditida; family Diplogasteridae; genus Allodiplogaster; species Allodiplogaster pararmata. Next base: position 20,361,941 of record OZ057408.1, on the reverse strand, counting down.
GGAAGAATAGCACTTCGATCGCTACTGCTTGCCTCGCTCAACCTCCGCTCAACGCTCAGATCCCATAATCGATGATTCCCCGATGTGGCTTGTTGATCTTGATAAAGCGGTTAAATTGAAATTGAAATGATTGGGTCAAAGTTTTTCAACTTTTTAAAGATGCTTATATATATAAAACAGGTCCTTCTGAAGAGAAAAAAACCCTTCTAAGAGTGCAGGCAGGGTTTGAAAAATGAAAGATTTGTGTGTGCAAGAGGATAAACTTCATTCGCTTAATTCGTCTTCATATATCGAGTAAAAGTGATCCTTTCAAGCACATCAGACGAAAAAACAACCGTAGAAAAAATAGAAACTATAGACTATAATTGCATAACTGATGGAAAAATCCATCTACACTTCTTCCCTTGATATTCTAGATACCCTCCTATTCTTCCTCTGGAGCCAATTCGATTTGAAATGAATGGGTACCTTTTGTCTTTAATTGAGGAGCTCACTTCTTTTCATCAGTAGTTCTTTTTTATCATAGGTCCTTCAAACCTTTTTAAGACACTTGTTTTTTTATAACGTATTCCTCTCCCTTTCTATTTTTTCAGAGCCGTACTTCAACACTGACCTTTTTTGCTTTTCAAAGGCTATCATAATACAGTAGTTTTTCCTTCAAAGTCCAAAACATTTTTTTCTCACAACTTTTTTCTCAATAACCCCCTTTTTACTTAGAAAAATTTTGTTATCTGGGGGCTTTTTTTAGCAGCCTGAAGTTCTACTTCTTAGCATAACAGTTTATAACACAGAAACCGAACGGTAATTAATTTTATAGACATCGGTGTCATCGATGAGTTCAACTTTACGCCATTGTATCAAACAATTAACAAGCATTAGTGAGTTGTTGTTTCGTCAAATAACAGAAATTTCGGCTAAGTTTGGAAGATACGCCCAAGTAGAATTGAATCCTTTTATAGATTTTATAGATTGGCTACTCCGAAATGTTGTGGGACTGAAGAGGAAGCAGTCACGATCGCTCAACTAACTCTTAGAATGAAGAACCTCAAAACTAGGCCTTCTCTCTCTCTTCTTATCTAAATTCTGCTTCCGAAGCTAGAATTTTTAGAAGATGGAGACCGAAGAAATCGAAGATGTCTTAGAGAAGAATGCGCCCTTCACAACGCATTCTGACTCGGTTGCCGTACCGACTCTTCTCTAATGACTCTTCTCTAATGCTTCGACGTTGCATTCATCTCTATTCTGAGCTGAAAGCTCCCAAGTACACCAATTAACTTTGAATACGACGCTTGTGTGTGTTTTAGTCGCCCCAATGTGGAACGTATTGATGAATTTTTTTATGTGATCAAGTTTTTTGAGAATCATTCCGGAATCATAAAAATGACATCTGAAAAGTTTATAAATATAAGTTGTAAATGTTACAACTTCGAATGCGAGTCATTTGAAGATGATAATCTACTTTCTTCGTCACGTGGCCACTCGGCATCATCTTGTCCCTGCTGCTCTTGGCGCTCTGCTAGTCAGTCTCTTTTCCAACACTAGAATTTTTCTTCTAGAAAGAAAACACAGAAACTCTTTTAGTCAGTCTCTTTTCCAACACTAGAATAGAATTTAAAGAAACACGAGAAAATAAGCTGTCTCCGCCTTAAGAAATCTCAAAACGATTACTTCATTGATAGTTCGCTGGTAAAGGTCGTTGATTTAGTCAGAGACTTAGATATTTATGTGGACTCTAAGCTCAGCTTCAAACAGCACATAGAAATCATACGTGCTAGGAGTCTATGTAGAATTTCGCAAGTTTTCGAAGTTTTTAGATGTCTGGACTTGAACGGTTATAAAATTGTTTATAACATCACACGGAAAAAAGTCAGTCCACTGGGCGGGATCGAATCCAACCATCTCTTCTCAATCCAGGAATTATAGACATACGTACATACTTGACAATTTTCTAGAGTTGTAGAGTTGGTCAGATACAGAACCCGCCATTGTTTTCCGATTGTTCGCAAACCTAGTTTTAATTTTCATAACAGAGGTAGGTATGATTCCCAGCTGTGGGAAAACTTTTTAAAGTTTTTTGTTTTTCATTCAAAAAACATTTGTTCCAATGTGTTTTCGATAGCTTCAATCGCAAGTCCTCATTTTCAATTGTTTTGTCTAGGCATTTTCTTTTTGAGCATTATTACTCACTAAAACGTTAGAATTAAATCTTCAAATACTAAGTTATACAGTTTAAAGGCAGTGAAGCCTGATTAAAATACAAAATTATTGACCTATCGCACATAAAAAAGCTAGTCCACCGGGCGGGATCAAACCCAGCCATCTCGACTCAAACCGGGAGCACGCGTTACCATTACACAACGGGGTCTTCTCAACAGGGTAAAACTAAAATTTGTTTTCTTAACTCACACCTAGCTAACATCCGAAATTTTTCTGACCTTTAACGCCTTCGAGTTTTTTACGCCTCTGACAGTTGCGAAGTTTTCTTTAAGGGGAAGGGGGAGGAGCGGGGAATGAATGAGTATGACTGATTGAGGGCTTGCTGTATATCTGCAACACAGTGCACTCTCCCCCGGAGGGTTGGCGGCTCTCCCTTATACCACGGGAGCTGCTGACTGCAGATGAGACAAGAGAGGCGGCTGCCAACTTTTCCCTTGAAAGGCAGCAGGAAAACATCAACAAACTCATCCGCCGCCCCTTCATTCTTGAGCAGTTTTGTGTGGACGAGGAGAAGAAGGAATGCTTCGATGTTCTGCAGAGCTACGCCCTCGTACCAGAGAGGACGGTCACTTGCCTTTTTCTTATCTCTTTGTATTGAAGCAAGTTCCGCTTTCTCTATTCAATGAATCGGTTTTCGTAATTTCAAGTAAAACTCTCGCAGGAATTGAATTAAATCTTGATTTTGCCCCTTTTCATAATCAGAGTTTAGCAATAACCCTTCTAGAAAGTTCCTCATTTTTACCTTTCGAAAAAAAAAACTCTTTTGATGTCTGTGCTAGTGGACCTAATTTGCTAGTGGACCTAATTTGCTAGTGGACCTTTTGATGTCTGTGCTAGTGGACCTAATTTTTCCAATACAAAAACTCTTAGTCAAAATCATTTTCCGACAAAAACACTTCTGAAATTTTTTTCAACTTGCCTATGAAGTAAATTTTTTCTTTCACTCTTTTTGATGACTTCATGTATTTGTGAACTAAATAAATTAGTTAAAGGCTTTTCATCACAATTTTGCAGAATGAAGCCCCTTCCAAATCGAAAGAAACCGATGTGAAGTACCAGCTGAAAGCAAAACGATCGATAACCTATAGCACTGGCTTCAAATACCAGCAGAGTGTAGCCGATCTCATTGTTCCACCGGGTCATTCTTCACTTTGAGTCGGAGTACTGCAATTGACAGCAAAGTTTCACCGTACTGTAACGGTAACGCGCTTGCTCCCGGATTGAGAAGAGATGGCTGGGTTTGATCCCGCTGGGTGGACTAGCTTCTTACAGTGTGATAGTTTAACCAGTTGTCGAGGAGGATTTCAAGTCAGAATACTTACATATTTGTTCTCATGAGTTCGATTCAATCTGCAAATTCAGTCAGAAATTAAAATCTAATTTAGAAGCATTCAACTTAATTTTGATAAAGTGACTTTTTATACATACATATAACGACTTCAGTAGGGAAAGCTTAGTGTTTCTCTCCCTGTCAAATTAAAAGGCCTTGCAGTCATCACCGATTGGTATCTGGAAGACCTAGGAAGATGGCGAGTGGATCACAGCAGATTGATCACGAGCAGTGATGAAGTACAGATCGCAGCTGGCTTCATGATGGAGGCTCGCAACCCATTTCATCTCTCACTCTCCTTCTTTCTCCATTAATCTTTTTCTCTCTTTTCTCTCTCTTTTTATTATACTTTTTCGTTTTTTACTCCTCTCTCCTCCCGCAACCTATCTCTCTCTATCTCCCTTGGTCTCACCCACCTTCTTTATCTCGCTATATATATGTATCTTTGTCCCTCCGCCTTTCTTCATCAAATTATGAATGATTTTAGTCTCTATCGATGACGAATCAGACTTTGAACCAGAAAGTTCTCATGATTGGTTTGGGCGCCGGGCTTGCGGCTACTTTTCTCGCTCAGGCCCCTCTGAATGTAAGCTACTCTCATAACTTTGTTATGGAGAGAGAGAGAGAGAGAGAGAGAGAGAGAGAGAGAGAGAGAGAGAGAGAGAGAGAGAGAGAGAGAGAGAGAGAGAGAGAGAGAGAGAGACAAGATAAAGACTAAGAAAAAAACCGAGGGAGACAAAAACTGGGAAAGAGAGCTAGAGCGAGAGACGGAGACACCTTGACAAAAAGAGGATAATCATCAGAGAAACGTTCGTGTTCAGATCTTTATAACCGGAGTAGAAATCTCTGGTAAAATGGTGGAGATGGGCAAGAAATACTTCGACCTAAAACCCAGTCCGAGGCTGCTTATTCATATCCAGGATGGGGTGGAGTTCATCAGGAATGCGGTTCAAAACGGTGTTTATCTTTCCCTTGTTAATTTTTCTTCAATTCTCCCCTGATCCCTTTTAATCTTAATACTCTGCCCATTCATTTCCATTTATATGTAGGGAAACAAAACTAACTAGTATCAAGATATATTAGAGATGAAATATAGTTAAATTATCACACGAATTTTTTTCTCTAATTGGTGATAAGAAAGAGAGTCTGGAGAATTTTTAAGTAATAAATATAACTGTAACTTCACAGAAACGAGTCATTTTTAAGTAATAAATATAACTGTAACTTCACAGAAACGAGTCATTTTTAAGTAATAAATATAACTGTAACTTCACAGAAACGAGTCATTTTTAAGTAATAAATATAACTGTAACTTCACAGAAACGAGTCATTTTTAAGTAATAAATATAACTGTAACTTCACAGAAACGAGTCATTTTTAAGTAATAAATATAACTGTAACTTCACAGAAACGAGTCATTTTTAAGTAATAAATATAACTGTAACTTCACAGAAACGAGTCATTTTTAAGTAATAAATATAACTGTAACTTCACAGAAACGAGTCATTTTTAAGTAATAAATATAACTGTAACTTCACAGAAACGAGTCATTTTTAAGTAATAAATATAACTGTAACTTCACAGAAACGAGTCATTTTTCCCTGAGTCTTTTTTTATACTTTCACAAGAGAAATACATAATTTGGATGAATTTCCAGGTATCCTCTACAACTCCGTCGTAGTGGATGTGTGCAAGAGACATCAGCATATGGTCTGTCCGATTCCCTCCTTCCTCGAAGATGAAATCATCCTCTTTCTAAGTCGCCTCATCGGTGTTGACGGTTATATAACTTTGTCGCTTGCATGTTTGAGAGCAAATCGTTTTTTCCCGCTATTTCTTATGGAATACTCAAAAAGATCATTGAAGCACTATCAAAATTATTCTTGGATGCTACAGAAAATAATAAAAAAAACGTGTTTTTTATAAAAAAGGTATGTATAACTAATGAGTTTTGGCTCTTATATACTCACGGGCATACCCAAGACGCAGACATTGGAATACTAGACGAAAGTTTCGAAATTTTTCTTCATATGTGATCATTTTGAGCTTTCATAGGTGATCACACTCAAGTCCTTAAAAAAAATTTACAAAAAAGTTATTTCAACAACAAAAATTATTTTCACATTAAAAAGTTATTTTAACTTTAAAAAAAACATTTTTACATCAAAAAACGCTTAGGCTTATTTTTTTCGTAAAATTTTACGCTAACGAGGCCGTACAGCTTGGGGGAACGAGACCATATCAACAAAAAAATGCCACTCTGCACTGTCTGGCGTCTAGTATGCCCGTGAGTATATAAGAGCCGAGTTTTTTTCCGATGGGCATCTTCGAAGGTTTCTGTGACGAACAACTTTAAAGAGTTTCGAAACGAAAATGGGAGATTGTGTTTAAAGTTCTACCATCAATTACATAATTGCGTGCCTGTTGACACCTGGGCAGGCAAAAAGTTCTAGCAGTGAGGCTCAATCTTGCAGTTTTCATGAACAGTTTTTACTGGAGCGCGATCGTTTTTGAATCAGGTGCGCTGCTTCATTATAAAGATTAGAGCTGAAAGGGCCCTTCTACTCCAACAGTAAATGAACAGGGAAAATATAGTTGGTTCAATAAATACCCTCGCTACCATCCTTTTCCTTTCCCCGGCTTTTATATTCTCCTCAACTCGACTGATAAATGATTCTGAATCACGAATTTTGATCCACGATCGATAGTTTTTTGTTTATAGAATAAATGAGTTTCAAAAACCTTTTACAGTACACTTTTACAGTACACTCGTTTTCGTCACAGAAAATTTTAGTTTTCGCAAAGGGAAGTTGGTGTCATTACAAGTTTTGAAAAGGCTTAACTGTACACTCGTTTTCTTCGCAGAGGTTTCCAGTTTTCGTAATGGGAAATTGGCGTCATTCCAAGTTCTAAAGCACTCAACCGCTCGTAGTCTTTGGAGAATATTGAGCTCTCGTGGAAAAAAAATATTAAAAAAAGAAGCAAGACAACGATTTTTGTGTTTTAGAATTCGATCCTGCGACACTCACTATCTTTCCTGAACAAAATCCAAACTTTTACCGATTTACAAACAGCAAATGAATTATTTTTTTCGAGACACCGTACAAACTTTAGTTCTGCTTCCACTTTTCGTTCGCTTAATGGCAAGAACGCATGAAAATTTTTTTCACTTGAACGCAAAAAATTGGAAAGAAAATGTCAGTGTTTCTGATTAACAAGAAAGTTCAACATTATTTTTCTCAATTTTTTTATTTCTTTTGATTTTTCCGAGGCTCGATGAAAAAATTAACAATTTTTGAAAAAGGCGTAAAGCTGGCGGATTTGAAAAGAAGTCAATAAAAAAATCAATAAAATAAGAAGCAAGGTTTAAATATGTATGTGTTTAGATACGAAGCTTATAAGTAGCAATAGTGAGTAGTAAGAAATCATAAAGTTGCAGAGTATTTTTGGACATTTAAACTAATTTTTTATCCTTTATTCAAAATTATTTCCCAACAGAGAAGCTTGGGATACTTCCTCATTAAAGTGATATGACTATTTATTGTAACTATTATATAAAAAAATTATCGCTTCTGCTCGACTCATCGAAACTCAGCTTATAACTACGTAAGTGTTCATTTAGCTTCAAAAGTTTCGAACTTACTTGACTTTCTTTTCAAAACGAACATTTTTAAAGGTGTTCTATCTGTGAACATGTTCTGCTCTCACAACAGTATGGTGGATGAAGTAGCGGTCCTGAACTCTTACTCTCCGCACTTCAAGCACTGCTTCAACATTCGATATTTAATTGACCGCAGGGTTATCAAATATTATCTCTCATCTTATCTCAATCAGTATGAAATATGAAAGATTCATTCACACATATAAATAGCTCATAACTAGATTGTTCTGACAATCGCTGATATACAACTATCGAAAATTTTATGCTTTAGGCAGTTTTTTTAAAATTCGAAATTGAGAGCCAAATACATATACTTAAATAAACCTGGAATTTTTTGAGTCGAAAAAAGTTCGTCATAAAAGTTCTGTGATGAGCCTACCTCGAAGTAAATTGATCAATCTTTGAGTGAATCGTTACGTGATTATCAATAGTAATCTGAGTTGGGTAAAACAGCCGCAACATTAATCTCTAAACGATGAGATCATCGGCGCGATGATCTCATCGTTTAGAGATTAATTTCGTGGCAGATAAATTCAGATTCTTCAAGCGCGTGGTTGAAATAGTCTTAAAACAAAAATTCAGCCGAGCTCGTACCCAGGAAGCTCTTATCTTAGACCTCAAAGTCATGTGAGCGCTCATAATCATCGCGCCGATGATCTCATCGTTTAGAGATTAATGTCGCGGCAGATCTTCGGAATTATTATATTACGAAATTTCGGAATTATCAATGTTTTTTGTGGTAACCTTTAGTTTTTTTCGCAAATAATAATAATCAGAAATATTCAAACGACATCACAAAAACAATTATATTTGCAGCTGATGATTTGCACGAATCGTAAGGATTGGTACTGGAGTCTTAAACGACCCGAATTTTCTAAGAACTTGGAGGAGTTCGATTACAGATTCAACACGTCTCTGAGCAGGCCTATGACGGCTTACAACAACTGAGAATTCTCCGGAATATTTTCAGTCTAAAGAATAAGGATCGCTAGTTGAAGGAGAATCAATAAAATCATGTATTAATTTATTTAAATGTATTGTTAGATTTATGTCGAATTCTACATAGAACATTTATTCTTATTGATTATCAGTATGCTATGTTATAGTATGCTATTTTATATTTCAAATCAAAATCTGATATGTTCTTATAACGAGCAGGATGATTATAGTATAATTTCAATTGGAAATCGCTTAAAAGATTCTTTGGTTAAATTTTACTTTAGCTCCCCAGAGCTTTCAATTCCCCAGTGACACAATAGCCCGCCCCCATCACTACAAAAGTTAAATATAAAACTTTGAGAAGTGGGGGAGAAAGTATAATTTCAAGATTTTACAATAGCTCCCCACTACAAAGAATCGGTGGCTAAGGTCCACACCCGGCCAATTTTTTACCCCCCCCCCCCGAGCACGATTTCTAAAGAAAAAAGTTTGTACTATAATACTAAAGCCCCCGGCAAATTTTTAGTTTTTACCTCCCCACACATTTTACGAAAGCCTCCCCCCCCCCGCAGAATTTTACGTTATCAACACACTCTCTAAAATCCAATCAATTTAAGCATTTTTTCTAAAGCCTAAGCAATCATATTATAGAAAAATCAACGTTCGTAAAATGTAAAATTCAATCACAAATTCAGAAAAAGGGGTCCATGGACAATATAACAAATATTTTGATACAGCATCCTATAACGTGCGGGTTTAAGAGAGTGGGGGGCTAAAGTATCACAGAACTTTCCAGTGCATTTTGTCCCATGCGGTAGGCTAAAGTAAAATTTAACCGATTCTCTTTTTTACATAAATACCTATTATTTTGATATATAATAACTTTTTTGAATCGCTTATTAAAAAGTTGTATAATTTGAAACTTACCGCTATGAAAAATAGTCATGCACACATCTTGAATACACTTCATTCAATAACGGAACCCTGTCCTTTGCAAGTAACAATAACTTGCTGAATTAAAAAAAGTGTTCAGATTTTATCAACTCATTCTTAACACAGCTTGAATAGTCAACAAGTTAGCATGTTTAAACAAAGTTTCTTAGCCAACGAACGTTAAATTAAGGTATTTCACTTGTTTTGAAGAGGGGTTGGGGTATAGAATAGAAAGCCACAATTGCGGTATAGAAAGCCAAAATTCTCTTGCAATAGAAAATTACTCCTTAAATACTTGAAAACATAATTTTGAGTTTTTCAATTTGAAAAAACTTTGAATGCTTTCTCTCGAATGTATTTGTGATAATAAGATGCACGGTGATTTTGCCATGACAATGAACTCTTCTCCGATTATTGAAAGAGTGGTGATTAAATTGAAACTTCAAAATGAAAATTCTATTTTTTTTTTCTTCTCATTTTTCCCGAACTTCAAAGAAGAAGAAGAAACAAAGAACGATGAAAAGAAGGTAGAACTCAAAATTTCACTTGAAACAAACGAAAACAGCTGAATGGCGCATTTCATCGGAGGAAACAACATTGAAAAGGTCATTGAAGATACATCCCGAAGCTGTTCGCTCCATATGATTCATTTCAAAGTTCCATTTTGATCATTTTATAAAAAAATTGAAATCCGTGATTCTTGCAATTTCCCTCTTGACTATTCCGACTTTGCAAAGAAAATCCTTCACCTGCTGCCTCTGATCTCCGGTCAACTGCATGACTTATCCGTACTCCAGATGCTCCACTCTCATCTCCGGTCAACCGCATGACTTATCCGTACTCCAGATGCTCCACTCTCATCTCCGGTCATCTGCATGACTTATCCGTACTCCAGATGCTCCACTCTCATCTCCGGTCAACTGCATGACTTATCCGTACTCCAGATGCTCACCTGCTGCCTCTGATCTCCGGTCAACTGCATGACTTATCCGTACTTCAGATGCTCCACTATTGTACCACTGCAATTGTACTTCTTTTTCAAGTATAGAACAATCTTCATCTCCGGTCAACTGCATGACTTATCCGTACTCCAGATGCTCCACTCTGATCTCCGGTCAACTGCATGACTTATCCGTACTCCAGATGCTCCACTCTCATCTCCGGTCAACTGCATGACTTATCCGTACTCCAGATGCTCACCTGCTGCCTCTGATCTCCGGTCAACTGCATGACTTATCCGTACTCCAGATGCTCCACTCTCATCTCCGGTCAACTGCATGACTTATCCGTACTCCAGATGCTCCACTCTCATCTCCGGTCAACTGCATGACTTATCCGTACTCCAGATGCTCACCTGCTGCCTCTGATCTCCGGTCAACTGCATGACTTATCCGTACTTCAGATGCTCCACTATTGTACCACTGCAATTGTACTTCTTTTTCAAGTATAGAACAATCTTCATCTCCGGTCAACTGCATGACTTATCCGTACTCCAGATGCTCCACTCTGATCTCCGGTCAACTGCATGACTTATCCGTACTCCAGATGCTCACCTGCTGCCTCTGATCTCCGGTCAACTGCATGACTTATCCGTACTCCGGATGCTCCACTATTGTACCATTGCAATTATACTTATTTTTCAAGTACGGAACAATCTTCTTCAGACGTACTCTGGCGCCACTCCTTGGACAGTTGTGATTGTTTTCCTCAAACTTGGGTAATTAAACCTCGTTTAATCGTTTTATCATTGACTAGTTTTCAATATTCCAGAAGAGTTGTGTTTAGACAATAAACTTGTTGCTTTGCAGCTAAAACAGTCCCTTTGCTGGGTTCAGTCATCCATACGTCAAAGAAAAGAAACTCCTCTCCTTCTTTGTTCCCGGAGACGATTCAAACTCATAACAAAGTGAAGGAGCAGAGACAGGTCATTTCGACTGAGCCCTTACATCTTTGGGAACTTTTTCTCTCTCTCTCTCTCTCTCTCTCTCTCTCTCTCTCTCTCTCTCTCTCTCTTTCTCTCTCTCTCTATCTCTCTCTCTTTTCTCTCTTCTCCATCTCTGCTTTTATCTGTATCGACAGTAGTATTTTTCCTTCTCTCTATCTTTCCCTCTCTCTCTCTAATTTTTAATTTTCTCTCCCTCTCTCTTCTCACCTACCTCCCTATCCAACCGTCCCCATAACTTCTGGAAGTAGCCCTCCTTCAACTTTCTCTCTCTCCTCAATTATCCCTTATGGTCATTTGGGTCGTTCACCCTCCCTCTTTCGCTTTCTTCAACATTTTCTTTAATAACAAATAAGTTCGCCTTTCTTCATAACTCCATTCTCTATTCCAATTCCCTTTTCTCTCTTCCTTTTTTTGGTTTATATTTCATTCTCTCTCCTGTCCACTCTCATTTCTTTCATTCTCTCTCCTGTCCACTCTCATTTCTTTCATTCTCTCTCCTGTCCACTCTCATTTCTTTGTACATTTCCACCTTTCCATTTCTAGTCTCTCCTTTCCATGTAGTAAGTACACATACTTGTTGGGATGCCAGTGGATGAGACTGAAGATTGAATGTCTGCTAGCAGTCCGTTCCTTCTCTCCCTTCCAGCTGCCGTCCTCCTTCTCCTCTTCCCTCCGTCCTTTCAAGCCGAGTTCAACCGCCCATTTGGTTATCACTTTTTCTATTGCTATTCTTCGAGATTTTTTTCGCTGCTGTTTCTAGTTGTAGGTGCACAAAACCGAGAAGAAAATTCCTTGCGCTCGCATTGTTTTAGCTTGTGAAACCGTGACGTTTAACTCAATAAAATCAAGCATATTCTTCTCAAGTTCACAAATCAGTCGAAAGAAAAAACAGAGAATTATTAGGCAAGGTTGATGTTGTAAAAAAGAACTCACCAGAGCTCGAGGCGGAGTTGGCAACGGAGTTGGAAGACTGGGAGATGCGGATTCTGAAAGACTTCGTCAGAGGCAAAGGAAAAGGATTCGTTTCGAATGAGTCATTCGAAGAATTGATTGCCAAGCAACAGAGGAAGATGAAAGAGGAGAGTCAACGAAATAAGGTTATTTATGTAGTTGTCAGTAGCCAGGATATGTCGCGATTCCTTTTCCATTATAAATAATAATAAGGACCTACCCCGCGCTTGTTCCTGCCTCGGGGCAGGGAACGCGCTCCTCTGAGATGCTTGACAGACCTATCCTGGTAGAACCAGTTGCTCCCCGCTAGATCACTGCTAGTGTGTAGCAGCAGTTGAGAGAGTGAGATTTGTGCATGAACAATACCAACTTTTCTTAACCCTCTTGGTTTAAGTGGATCTGGGAGTCGAACTTGGAACTATTCGCACAATAGTCGATCTCATCACCATTATGTGATGCCCAGACAGTTGCTTTTTTCCATTATATTTTTCCTCGAAGAATCAGCACTTGAGACACACTCAGGGGTGAAAGTTGTGCGTTAGGAAAGAGTCCGGTCTTTCGAATGATGCATGGAAACTATGAGCGCACTAGTTGATCATTTTACCCAAAAGTTAGATCAAAAGCTGTGAATTAGACAGCTCAGGTAAATTGTTGAGTAAAAAAGATGCTTTAGGCTAACTTTTAAATTGTCAAACTAACGTTCAAGCCAAGAGTTTTGTTTCCAGCAGATGGAAAGTGAAGAGTTTTTTCTCGGCTCCTTTGGCCCGTCTGGCGGAGAAACTACAGCCTCGGCCAATAGCAACGATGTCCTCAACATTATGAGCATGGTAAATAACATCATCATCCTTTTTTTAAATATTTAATCTGATCTTCAAAAATAGTAAGTTTGGTGTTAAAATATGATTTATTCAGCTTCACGAAGCGAGAATTATAGCTCGAGCTATACTCGAGCTATACTCGAGCTATACTCGAGCTATACTCGAGCTATACTCGAGCTATACTCGAGCTATACTCGAGCTATACTCGAGCTATACTCGAGCTATACTCGAGCTATACTCGAGCTATACTCGAGCTATAACTCGAGCTAATTCGAGTTAGCGTTAAATGAGTGCCTTATTTGACAAAATAATGCAAGCGAAATGTAGTTTAATTTTTTTGCGGGGTTCCATTCCATCACAAGTTTTGAATAAAAGGTTGTAAAGAAATAATGGTTTGAGAATCTTTTTATAAGACTCTTGCTTCATTTTCAATTCTTTTTCAAGTATAAACATCATATTACTGAGGTTTTGACATAAGATTTTGTTTATTTTTTCATTTGGCTAGCAAGTACACTTGATTGTAAGCAATTTTTTCGCATCCAGAAATTTTTTCAGAGAAAATATTCTGATTTTTTGACAATTCGTACAAAAGAAATCTACATAGATTTTTGTGAGATACAAATCAATCAAATGAAGATTGGAATCACAGGACACATCCCAGTTCGTTATGCCGGGTGGCATTATCCGAGCCGTTCACCCCAAACCACCCAGAAGTTTCCGCCATCATCCTGTTCATCGCCAGACAAATCCGCCCGTTTCCTCGACCTTAGCCCCTTCCTCTTCGTCATCTCGACCGACCTCTTTACCAGAATCTCTCCTCAATCTTCCTGAAGGAACTGACTTCAAGAGTCTTGCGAGTCTTTTCCAGGTATCAGTTTTGAGATCAATCAAATGATTAGTCAAGAAAAAACTGCGAAACGTTTCTCAGACGTAATGGTAACACGCGCTCCCGGTTTGATTCGAGATGGCTGGGTTCGATCCCGCCCGGTGGACTAGCTTTTTTCTGTGCGATAGTTCAACCATTTATTTCTCAGACGCTTTGTTAGATTTTTTAACATAGGGAATTTGCATATGGATACTCCACCATTGAAAAAAAGCTTGATTACAACCTCTATTGAACTTCGAAAACCAACTGAGTAAAAAAACAACGAATAGCGAAGCTAATACAGTACTTTGTACTAATACAGTACTAATACAGTATTTGTAGTACTTTCAAAATATAATCCAATTTTTTGAGCTTATTTTATTTCGTTCGAATCGATGAAATTTTTTATCTTAGTACATGTATTTTTTGCTTAAGAAAGAGTGCGCTTTTTCAATAAACAAAATAATTTATTCTCATAAAACTTGAACACTTTTATTGAATTATTTATAAATATTTATAAATATGTAAGTGTTGAAAATGTTGGATTAAGGAGTCTGTAAAATCTAGAAAAACCAGGTTAGGAATCGTGAAGTTTATGTCAGAAGTTCGAGTTAAGAGCTTTGCCAATACGATTTGAGAGGGAATAGATACTTCATCTTCAATTAAAATATAGGAATGGCCTCGTCCCTAAGCCGTACGGCCTCGTTAGCATACATTGTAAGTGAGCCTAAATGAAAAAAAATCCGTGAAAAATAACCTGACTCCCTCAAGTAACAAAGCCAAAATATATAGTTTTGAAAAGTTAAATAAATGTCTTTAGTTTTTTGATTCGTTTACATATAGTCAGAAATATAAGAAAATTTATGTGTTGCTCAACTCAGCAATTTATCGATCGCTTGCTTAACTCAGCAATTTATCGATCGCTTGCTCAACTCAGCAATTTATCGATCGCTTGCTCAACTCAGCAATTTATCGATCGCTTGCTCAACTCAGCAATTTATCGATCGCTTGCTCAACTCAGCAATTTATCGATCGCTTGCTCAACTCAGCAATTTATCGATCGCTTGCTCAACTCAGCAATTTATCGATCGCCGACAAGCAGAACTCAACAACTCCCAGAAAGTCCTCACTGATATCAAGCAAATAGAGAAGCCTACGAGAACTTCGGCCTTTGCCACAATTCAGCCGCAAAGAAGTCACACAACGAAAGTTTCTACTCTTCGTCTACCTTCAAATCATCAAGTCAATCACAAAGGTTTTCATTGGAATGCTTTTTTTAACTCATATTGCGCTGTATGATGAAAGGAAACTCAAAATAATATGTCGTAATCAAGATTTGAAAATGTCCGGGCGTGGCATAGTGGTAGTGTGATAGACCATTGTGCGAAGAGTCCCGAGTTCGTCTCCCACCCCGGACAGATCCACCCAAACCAAGGGGGTTAAGAAATGTTGGTAGTGCTCATGCACGAATCTGACTCTCCCCACTGCTGCTAATCACACTAGCAGTGATTTAGCAGGCAGCCACTGGTTCTACCAGGATAGGTCTGTCCTGCATCTCAGGGGAGCGCGTACCCTGCCGCGAGGCGGGAACAAGCGCGAGGAAGAAGAAGAAGAAGAAGAATCAAGATTTGAAAAAAAATTGTTCAAAAATTCGCTTTATCATGATACAAAAAAATTTAGGTCCGATAAGCTAATGAGGATTTCAAGCGAGAGAAAAATTAGGTTAATATTACAATATTTACTCTCGCTACTCTAATATTACAATATTTACTCTCATTATAAGGCGTGCAAAAAATTAGCAGCTTTACAATAAAAGTTGACTTTCGAGTAGGTTTCGTATTCTTGGTTGGAATAAGAACTCGTTTTTTTGTTCGAGAAGAAGTTAAGAACCGCAGAAATGAGACTCATAAGTCACAAAAAATTGATTCTAAAACCCAAAATGAACAAAAAAGTGTTATATGAGCCTTTCATATAACACTATCGCACGGAATAGCAATATTTCCCCGTGGTATAATGGTTACGAGTGCTCCCGGTTCGAGAAGAGATGGCTGGGTTCGATTCCATCCAGCGGACAAGCTTTTTACTGTGCGATATTTCAATCTATTGATAAAAGGGAAAACTAGTACATGTGCCTTGAAGAAACTACTTCAAAACATATTTGTGAAGATAAGTAGTAATAATAACATAATATACGCTCTGATCATCGCTTTTTGACGAACCTCAATTTGACGAACGATTTCGATATGGTTCTGAATGGTGTTACTTTCTGAGTCATCGCTTTGCAGGAGTCACTCGTACCGAATGGCAACTCATGAATCCGGAAGAAACTGACCCGGAGTTGGAAGACGCCCGGATTCCCACGCTGCTTCCGTCCGACTCCACCACAATGAGCCACTCCGGCCGCCCAGCTGAAACTTCTTCTCCTCGGCCCTCTGCATCCCCCAATCATTCGCCAAGTCGTCAGAACTTCTAAAAAAATTTTGTTGTTGAACACAATCCTTCTTTCAACTGGTTGATGTTTTCTCTTCCTATGTCATTTTTCTTATGAAATCCTTCTTCCTTCTTCTTCTTTCTTATCCTTCTTATGAAAAAGTTATGGTTTTTTTTCAGAGAAAGTCAAAAAAGTCGAATACCTCAATAGAAAACTAGTAAAAGCATTCGAAAAGAATTTTTTGAAAATTACTAATTAAAAAAAAACAGATCTAAGAACTTTTATTTTGTAAAACATCCTATATAAATTTTCTCAGCAGTACCGAGTGTTTGTGTTGAGGCGGACATGAAAAAGAATGGGAAAAGAAAGTGAAGGAACTCGCAGAGGAGCTGGCCGCTATGCTCCGTAAGATGAAGAAGAAGAAAGAGGAAAAGGAATCCAAAACGGCTAGGAGCACACGTCCAAGAGTCACCGTAATCAGAAATGTTCGCGAAAAAATTTAAATAAACTTTTTTGATTCTTTGATAATCATATTTGAAACTGTTCAAAGACGTTCCACCGTAACCCGAACAAGAACACATTTTTCCCTATAATATAAGAGCCTTGTTGTGAGGTTTTGTTTCATTGTTCCGTAGTAAAAAGGGTGTGATGTTATGAGAAAAATGGGAACGTCTCAATAATTCCATGCAACGATTGGGATCCACGACAATATTCTCAGGGAACGGCCGAGGGACTCGCAAACCGACAATACTCTTTGATTGCCACCATCACACTCATTCAGGATGGACCACTAAACATCCTTGTTGACACGGGACTCGCCACTGACATCAATGGCAGAACTCAGATCTTAAAAAGTGACCGCTTTTTGAGCTTCATACTCTTTGGAGAAAAACAAGTGGCCTAATTTAACTTTTTAACACATAAAGTATGAAAGCTGCATAATCGAACCTGTTATCCTTGTTCGTCTTTTTTAACCACCTTGAGTTGAGTGCTAAGTAAAATTAGTCGTGTGCCACATGAGCGTTTAAATTATATTTACTCAAACCAGATAACATAAAAAGTTTCACATCATCATAATCAAATGCCACATCCATACATTAAGACGTCATTGAAAAAAGTGTGTGCAGATTTGGAATTAGTCGGCGTGCCACCACCCGCGGTTTCTGTCGTGGTTTCCTCTCACGGTCACCCGGATCACACCGGCAACCTGCATGAGTTCCCTGATGCAGTTCACTACCATAGTTGGTTCGTACATGAGAGGACCATCTTCAATCTCTCGTCCTTGTTCGAAGTGAGTTGACCACTTTTTGCACGGCTCAATAAAGTCTTATTATAAAGTGCTAATGGTTTAAACTCCTGATTGGCAGCCAAAAAGTTACAACTTCGTTTCTCGTAATCAGTAATTCATGCGCTTTAGGCTGATTCTTTTTAATATTCAACACATGCAGTCAAATTCTCTTCAATTATCGCCTTCGGTGACTGTCATGCGAGTTCCCGGCCATACTTCGGAAGACTTGGCCGTGTTGGTGAGAGACGCAGAGGGAATGGGAAATGTTGCCGTCACAGGAGATGTCTTCATGCGTAGAGAAGACATCAACAACTCCAGGTTAACTTTTTGGAACTTTCTCGTAAACCTTTTATAGAACTTGCTGTGCCACGAAATAAGTTTCATCACCACTTTGAATAATGAGAATCATTCTTTTTTCCTAGACTTTTCCTGTGATGAATAGTACGTTCAACTCGTATCTGAACCTACAAGTGGTCCAAATTTATTGGACATTGTACTTTGTAATAGTAAAGTTATATTCGATTGCTCTGTCTCCGCTCCGTTTTTAACGAGCGACCATTACACTGCCCAATTCAAAGTGATTTTCACAGCTACTCCTGAGACCCTCAGCCCTCTCAGGAGGATTTACTATCTTGCTAACTGGGATATGATGGAGTTGTTAACTGCCTCCCATGACTGGACTTTCGCTCTCGCTTCTCTCGAACCTGACGTAGCTAATCAATATATTGTTGACTTTCTTGTCTCTCTCATCGATCGTTTCGTACCTTACTCCTCAGATTATTTTAACTCAGAAAAATATCCTCCACAGTTACGTAAGATATTACAAACTCAAACGCTCTTGTCTTTGTTCCTCCAATTCAATTTATACCCATACTATGTCCAAAATTTTTTCTAATGAACTGCATTTGCTTCAAATTCAAAGAGAAGTTGAGCTTGTTGAAAAAGGTAACTTAAAACTTTTATATTCTGAATGTCGTTGTCGAACCAAAGGCCGTAGCATTACGATTCCATCTTTGATAGATCAATCTGGCTCACCCATAATCACTTCGTTATCGAAAGCTGAAGCTTTTTCTCAATACTTCATTTCTGTCTATTTCACACCAAATTTTGAATCACCAGCGATAAATCGCAGAACAGCTACTGAATTGAATTTCGATGTGATAACTACAGATATGATACCACGGGCCATTAAACAGATGAAGAGTAAATGCAAAACGTCTCCAGACGATATCCCTAATAAAGTTATCAAAAAACTCGGCTTTGTTCTCCTGAAGCCTCTCTCTATTCTTTTTAACAATTCTCTTCTCGTTGGAAAGGTGCCGTCTCTTTGGAAAACTTCGATAGTGAAACTTGTTCTAAAACCAAGATTAAAAGCGGATCAGTTGTCGAGTTATCGTCCTATTTCCTTAACTTGCTCCATCTCTAAAATTATGCAGAATGTACTGATCAAGCAAATTGATTATTATTTAGAAAGTAATAAACTTTTGTCTCAACATCAGTTTGGCTTTCGTAGTGAAAGGTCCACAGTTCTTTCTTTAGTACAATCCCACTCTTATCTAGCTGATCTTCTCAGTCATGGTAAAACTGTTGATGTTGGTCTCCTTGATATTTCAAAGGCTTTTTTTTATACGGTCTGTCATAACCTGCTATTTTAAAAACTGGAAATAATTGGCATTTGTGGTCCACTTCTCAGATGGGTCAAAGATTATCTCAGCGATAGAACACAAACAGTATGTACAGAGAGCAAAGAATCTACTCCTCGTGTTTTGAGTGGTGTACCTCAAGGCTCAGCTATTGGTCCAAAGCTCTTTTTGTTGTTTATTGATGATTTGAAGCATGTCATCCCGTCTAATGTGAACTATGTGATATATGCAGACGATGTTAAATTATACAATGAAGTACCGGCCTATTCGTCTGATCTCCAGGTAGCTATCAACAATATTGCTGATTAGTGCAAACATTCGAATCTAAAGTTATCCATCAAAAAGTGTATTGTCTGCCATTTTGGTATGAATCAGCAACAAGAAGGTAGTCTAAATGACAATATCTTAACAACTTCTCGTGATATTACGGATCTAGGTGTCATATTCTCTAGCAATCTTTCTTGTAAAAAACAAGTTGAGAATGTCTGTAAGAAGTCTTCTAACCTAGCCAATCTATTTCTGCGAACATTCAAGACTAAATCGCTAGATGTGTTGGTTAAAGCCTTTGTTATCTACATAAGGCTTATTCTTGAATACGCCTCACCAGTATGGTCTCCGACGGCGTTAGGTCTAATTAGAGATATTGAACATGTTCAGCAAATTACACTAGAAGAATTCTACCCCGAAATGATTTGTCTCACTTATCCTACTCTGAGAGGCTTAGAATGCTCGGTTTAGAAACCCTTGAATGCAGACGCATGATTACAGACTTAGCATTCATCTACAAAATGTTCACTCATTTTCTTAATTTGATTCATCTCGAATATATTTGACGGCTCTTCTTTCAATTGCTCTTCGTAATTCAAATAGTTTCATAATTGCACTGCCTTATACCATCAAGTCTTCTCAGTACTCCACTTGTGCTTCTAGATCATTATCCGTCTGGAATTTTTTTACCATACAACTTAGTTAGGAACCCTTCCTCTGAATTCGTCATCAAAAACATTAGAGAACTTTCAATCGATGTTATTTTACCTAATCCTGTTATTCCGATTTAATAGAACCACTGCCACTGAAATTAATTTTCATGAGATTATATGAATTAGTTTATTCCCATAAAAACCATGTTTATACTTAATTGTACATGTATTTGTATTTTAATTCTCTTAATATACCCTACATGGATGAATAAATGAAATGAAAAAAAATGAAAAATCACCAGAACACATTTCATAAAGAAGTTCATCAAGAAATTTCGTTAAGAGAGTGGATGCCACTTTCCGCAGACGAGAAGTCTCAATCGGCGGCCCGTCGCACTCTTCTCTGCCAAAGTAACACTATAATTCCCGGTCACGGACCCCCATTCACGGTCGATCATATTCTGAGAAGGCTCTTTAAATGCTGAGCGCAAGCTTATTGTGATAATAATTGGTAATAAAAGTTAAATATTTAGTCACTTAGCCTCATCGTCTCTTTCTCTCTTCTTTCTCTCTCTCTCTCTCTCTCTCTCTCTCTCTCTCTCTCTCTCTCTCTCTCTCTCTCTCTCTCTCTCTACATATCTCCTCTCTTTATCTCTTGTTTCTCTCTCTCCTTCTCTCTCTGTATATCTTCTCTCTTTCTATCTCCTTTACTCTCTCTATCTCTCTCTCCTTCACTCATCCTTTTTTTTCTTCCCGTGTTTTTTCAAATTTTCCTTTTTTTTCTCTTTCTCTATGAGTTTCCACGAATTTTATCAATTAATCAGAAATTCATACCCATCTCGAGTATATGCATAGTTGATAAAATATATTGTTTTGAATATCAATATTTAGTTCTTCATGTTGTTTTGAACGCTTGCCATCTTTTTAACTCGATTCACATGCTCTTCACATGCTCATAAAAAATTAAAAAAATAATAAAATGTATTTAAAATAATAAAATGTATTTATCTCTTGCAGCACATACTAAACGTATTTATGGCAAGAAAAGAATTATGGAGCATTAGGAATAATAGCATACTTATTTTGCTTTTCTAAAACTGTTTCTTGGGAACATTTGTGCGCTGGTTTATCTCACAACGAATTGGAGTGAAGAAGAAAAAAACGTCATATGTACATATTTTCGCACTGTTTTTGTTAGAATTTATTTTGAAGTTTGTTAGGAAATTTTGAACTGCAGTGTTTCAAATGCATTCTCACGGTGATTTGTCGTGATTGTCGTGAGTCAAATCAGCGCCAAAATGTTTTTATGAAACAATTGTACACAAATAGAGTACTTTTTTTCAAATTTTCTATTAATTTTTGCGAGACACTTTGCAATACAAAAGTTTCTATTACATATCAAACATCTTTTTATTATTCAAAAAAGCTAGACAATTAAGGCGGTTGATGAGAAAGGGAAAGTAGAGCTAAATGATATCCGGTCTTCATTCTGAACTTATCTCATCGGTCTTTTCTCAAGCTTTTATGTCTTTCACTTTTTTCAATCTCTATACCCATCTCTCTCTATCTCTCTTTATCTGTATCTGTGTTTCTCTCTCTCTGACTCTCTTTAAGCATTTTTCAATACTTCTCTTAATCACAATCTTTTAAAATCTCTCTTCCTCTTCCTTAATCTCTCCTTTTTAATTTCTTTTTCTTATTTATACAGTCCGCTTTCCACCCCTTATTCAAACGTCATAACCATCACTTCTTGATATTTTCAGCTTTCTTCGTTAGTTTTGACATTCTAATTCAAAGTATCAAATCCATGAAACCCTCGTTTTAAAAGAAAAGATTGAACTCTATTATCATATAATCTTTGTTCAAAACTGGAATAAATGTTGAATTGTATTGAATTATGTAAACATCGCATTCGAGTAAATGATATATTTTATCATGGCTGATTCTAGAAAAAAAATGTTCACTGTGGTTATTCAAAGAAAGCCAGGTAGTTTCTCCTTTTTTCAGAAAAAGTTTATCATCCCTATCTCAACATAAAATTTTGAATCACTCTTATTCCAAAAACTTCATCGTTTTTTTTGTTGGTTGTCTTTTTGTTTTTTTTTTGGCAAGAGGATGTACGAGCCGCGTTCTGTTCTGGTCACCGGAGGGTGCGGATTTATTGGATCCAACTTTATAAACTTCATATTTGATAAATGGAATCAGGCCAGGTGATGTTTTTCTTCCTTTTCCCACCATTTGTTCTCAAACATAGAATCAATGAACCGATGATAAACAATAGAAAAACCGTCAACTGAAGAAGGTATGCTCATGTTGATATTCAACATCCAAGAGAATATACAGTTTTTAATACCAAGATTAATATAATTTCCTCGTTTAACCAACACAGAGCTGGTTCTGACGCATCCTCTCCCGTTCAGGTTCGTTAACTACGATAAAATCTCATACGGTTCCACTCCGGATAACGTTCTGGAGCACGTTAGTTGTTTTTACAATCAAGTTAGTTGTATAAAGTCTCCATGGCATTATGATTTAACTGCCGTACGGAGAAAAAACTATTTCACGGGCTGACCGATCTCGTCTCTCTTCACTCTTACCAGGAGTGAGCGCCGATCACACATCATGAATTCGTTCGATAGTGCTATTATAAACGGCTTACCTTTGAACAGAAAGCACATGTTGAGTTTCGGGCATTTGAGAATTTCTGTTATATAAATTATGAATGATACATTTGAGATTCGTTTTTCTGATCGATACGCATTGGTGATGGCCCCATTGGAAGACGAGGAAACACTCGTTAATACAATGAAGAAATATGGGGTAAGCTCTCCGAGCACTCTCCGAGCACTCCTTTTCTCAAGCACACGTGAAAACAGGACGAGAAGAGAACCATCGTAACCGCACACGCAGAGTGGCAGATAGGAACAGGATATTCGTCCTAGGATTGCATCTGAAATTATTTCCTTTCTGCATAGCTTTTGCATTGAAATATTTGAATTTTCGAGGAAATTGGTTTTGAATGGCACGATTTATTTAAGGTTTACATCTTAGTTTCTTCCTTGAACTACCCGCAATGTTTAAACAAGAAAAACCCTCAGAAGCAGTCTTCTGTCTCTTTCGAATGCATCATGCCTGAAACACTTATACATAACTGGAGCCTATTTTTTATGTTTTTATTCCTTATTTTATACTATTAAGGTTAGGTTTGACTCGAATTCATCGTTTCGCGAGATCTGTCTGAAAACGAGTCATTTAAATGATAAGTAGGGTGTTCAGATCGATACGGTGATTCACTTCGCTGCCATCACTCACGTAGACGAGTCATACGCCAATCGAGTGGGCACCATCCAGGACAACATTCTCTCCACCACATACCTTCTCGAAGCCTCCGTGAACAGAGCGTACAGAGGAGTCCGCAGATTCGTCCACATATCCACAGGTTTTTTGCTCCTTAACCTTCCCATTCTACCTATTTTTCTTACGCTCACTTTCTTATCAATTTAATCCATCTCTTTTTCTCATTGTGACTTTTTGACCTCTTTCAACCTCGAAGCACATGACGAAGAAAATGCAGCGTTGCAAAGTAGGCGGCAAAGATCTCTTCGTAAGAAAACACTCCAAGATGGCCTCAGATGAAGTGCTAAATTGAGAGAAAGTTGGTTGAGATGAAGTGTACGGCGATTCATCGGAAGGCAGCCTTCCAAAGACAGAAGAGACCATTCCCAATCCTACCAACCCCTACGCAGCAAGCAAAGCTGCTTGTGAAATGGTCATCCGTTCCTATTGGGTTAGGTTTTTTTCCGGAAATCGAATCAGACTGACTCAAAGTGTTTGTATGACGTATGACTTTACATTAACTGAATGAAGATTAAAGTATATCTTTTTAAAGAATAACTTTTCCAGCATTCATACAAGCTCCCGTTCACGATGGTGCGCATGAACAATGTTTACGGTCCTCGGCAAGCAAAGTCCAAACTTATTCCGAAGTTCACTCAGCTAGCGATAGAAGGGAAACCATACCCACTGATGGGAGATGGACTTCACTCACGGTTGCTACCACATCCATATTATAATTAACAATCAAAAAGAGATAATTTTTATAAAAAGCTAGCTTTAAGGTTTTTATACAATTTGGAAACGTCTTCGATGATTATGATTTGATAAATGTAAATAATGATAAAAAGTTATACATTGATGAACAAGCTCTTCAGCATTATAATTTAGATAACATTAAAAATCCCAAAAGAACGGTGGTTTCAAGCAAGTTTCCCCCAGTAATCGAAGAGGTATGTATCATATTTGAAAGAGAAGTTAGCTATAAAAAACTGCGAAGTAATTGACATAGAAAAAGGTTTAATGTTCAGGTAGATAGGAACTCAAAACACATAGAATACACTAGTTTGAGCACAAAGAGGATGCCATGACTAAGGAATCGCGTGTTTCAGAAGTTGGATGTTCGTCGAAGACTGCTCTGAGTGTATTCGTAGAGTGACGGAGAGTGGCGAACTAGGAGAAGTGAGCTTTCACAGAATCAGGCACTTTGGAAGTTTGAACCAATTCATTCTCTCATCAATCGATATTTTCGCCTTGCATAACCCACTACATCACACACAATATCATCAAGTGTTCTTGTCAGAAGTAATGAAGAAATCAATGATTGCAGATTTACAACATCGGAGTTGATTTCGAGATGAGCAACCTGGAATTAACGAGGAGAATACACGATCTAGTCAACGTCCTCATATCCAGGTCTGGTTGCAACAGCTTCGAAGAAAAAGACTTTGTGAATGGAGCTCCGTAGATTGATTCAAAAATTCACAGTTTCAGACAGCCGTCTGTGCCTATCTTCACAGCCATCCCTGACCGACCCTACCATGATCGCAGATACATAATCGATTTCTCTAAGGTGACTTGTTTTGTGAGGCTGGGCTAGCAAGCTGAGCTATCAAACAAAGCTGAATTAATCCGCTAATTGTAAGTCAAGCTAAGCTCGTGAACAAGTGTAGCTTTAATAACTTTACTTAGAAAAGCTGAGCATCTCTCTTTGCCTCACAAAATATTCTAGCGAGCTAATTCTGTCAGTTATCTAGTGAAGATTTACTGTTTGAGGTGCGAAAGGCCACGGGATGGAAGAGTTCGACTCCTTTCGATGAAGGCCTCTTCCAGACCGTCGAGTTCTACGTCAAAGAGCACCAGGCGAAGAATATTAGAATGCAGGGATAGTATTTCACAACTGCATTCTAGGAGTTGTTTAATTATTTGGGGGATGCAGCAGGAGATTATAGGAAACCCTTGATTTTTTCTCGATATTTGAGTTTTTGTATTGTAAGCTAGTAGAGTAAAACATGTTTTTGTATTGTAAGCTAGTAGAGTAAAACATGTTTTTTTAAGAACTTCAATTGAACAAGGTGTTTGTGAAGTACTTACACGCCACGAAAACTCAAAAAAATTTTACAAAAATAAACTTTTTCGTACTCCAATGAGATTTTACCGAAATAAATTTTGATCCCGATAAATATATATTTTTAGTATGATAATGATTTTTCTTTGAAAATTCATCATAATCTGTGTTGTTATTTCATTTCATGCATTTTTCCATTAATTTTTTTAAAAAATTTTTTTGGCGAACGGCTTAGATCGATCGACCTGATTATTGTTAACAATTTAAAAATAAAACTTCATTTTCGTTTTATATCTCTGCTGAACATTTGAGTAACGGTATATCAAGCAAAAATATGAAAGAAATGGTTGAAAAGTTCCAAAAGTTTGTAAATTTAGTTTTCAAAGATAAAAAATGTGTGAATACATGTTAATTAATGAAACCTGGGAAACAATTAGTGAGATCGGTCCAATTAAATTAACGGGCTCCAGTTATACTCGTCAAACAACAAACATTACAACTTGAAATTATATTTCAAACACTTCAATCAAGAAGTTTTACAATTGATCACATGAGTTCTTTATAGGTTCAAAACTATCTTATTAATTTTAAAACTTAAATATTCATATTGTATCTGTATTTTGCGTCAGACCAAAGGCCTCAATTTAGAGTAAAAACCCGCAAAAAGTTTTATAGATAGGAGCTATTGAAAAAGAGAAAAAATGCTTTTCTACACACAGAAAATTAACTGTCACTGTTAAAAAAAAGAAGTTTAAAGCGCCTTATTAAATGGTTTGAAACAACTTTGACATGGAAAACACGAAACGCGACGCGTTTCCCTATTGCACGGACGCAGTATAAAACCTTTTTGTGTAATGTGCATAGGTATAATTTTTTTTTGCATAGGTATATCTTCGGCTTCATTTTTCTCATAGATGTTCTTTTTTAGCATCAAGGACTCTAGTGAAAATAATTTTTTTGTAAAAAAAATATTTTTTTTTGTTAAAAAAATAAGAAATTTTTTTGCAAGAGTCAGAGTCCTTGATGCTCAAAATGAACATCTAAGAAGAAAATTTTCGAAACCGAAGCGTTTAAAGTCCCCGAGTGCTGCCACTTATACTGCAGTAATGCCAACTATTGAAGTGACCTTTGTTGAAATAGTAGGATGTTAAGGTCCACAAATATGAGGATGTTAAGATGTTAAGGTGTTAAGGTCATTCGAGACGTCTCTTCGGGACGTCTCCCGAACACAGGTTTTTTTATTTTAAATTTATTCAATTAAATTTAATTAGTTGTTTAAATTCAATAAATTGTTTGATAACATAGCTTTGATATGATAACATATATAGGCGCTTCTGCAGTTCCAGTGGCAGCGCTCGTGGGCTTTAAACGCTTCGGTTTCGAAAATTTTCTTCATAGATGTTCATTTTGAGCATCAAGGACTCTGGTTCTTGCAAAAAAAAATTTTTTCAAAGATTTTCAAAAAAAAATTTTTTGGCTCAACTGCAGTTTCAGTCACCCCCAAAGTCAGTCACCCGTTTCCAAAACTGCCAAATTTGACCGTTTTTTTCTGTGTGTAGTGTCAGATAAAGAGAGCAGTAATTTCGTACGTTCATTTGTGGTACCACGAACTTTCGTGAAATGCCAATGGATAAAGGTTTTTATTGCTCTTATTTTCTTGGATAGTAATTGATTTCTGTTAGGAAGTGTATGCTTCGGCAATTTGTTGTGAGATGAATGAACATACGAAATTACTGCTCTCTTATTTTACAATAGAAATCTTATTATTATTATTATTTTTATATTAACGCTCTTTAAATCTTATCTTCTTATTGGCTAAATTTTGTTCGAAAAATTGTCCAATAAAATCAATTTTTTTTCTTATTGGTTATTAAACATCAATATATTATATTTGTAAGGAGATCCAATTCTTGGATTTATTCCTATAAAATGCTTCGGTGATAGACATTAGTCGACTAATGGGAAGTTGTTTTAATGGTAGATACTAA
This sequence comes from Allodiplogaster pararmata, assembly GCA_964056735.1. Taxonomy (NCBI): domain Eukaryota; kingdom Metazoa; phylum Nematoda; class Chromadorea; order Rhabditida; family Diplogasteridae; genus Allodiplogaster; species Allodiplogaster pararmata. The sequence continues at coordinate 20,334,611 of OZ057408.1, read as the reverse complement.
TTTCGTTCAAGGGACTCAAAATAATGTCTAGATTTTGACCCCATATCCACGGCCAAATGAAGTTTGAAGGTTTCCTATCTGTAGTGAGATATTTACTTATTTATGTAGCTGTTATCGAAAGTATCATGACTGAAAATTTCCGGAAGGTCTATTTTGCAATATGATTCTTGAAGTGAGTCTACATCTCCAGTCTCAATGCAGACTGGCTCCCCGTGTTCCGCGTCGCTTGGTGACATCTTCTTTCTGTTCCGGAGTGAAGTTCAGCATTGTCATTATCGCCTGAATTACTTATTGTCAATGTCATTAGAAGAGTTGACATAAGTTCCTTAGCGGTCATTACTGCTATGTTTTACTAAACAATAATTTTATTTGGAATTCAAAAATCTTGAATCGTAAGAATAGTTAGTTATCACTAAAGTTATTCAACAAAAAATATATTCAAAAACGCCTTCTGATTTTCTACATGGTCAGTCAATATAGTTAAATGTCTCCTCTGTACATTGTTTCACTGATATATGATAATTTTTTTGCAGTGATAGGGCCTTCAGACGGAGACAAAGAGATTAATACGGAAAACTTTCAATAAAACCTGAAGATGTTCCTTAGAATCGCCTCTGTTGAGCATGAAATAGTAGAAGGCGTCGTGCAAGAAGCGAAGGACGACTCGGTCCTCTGTCATCGAATCCACTTCTCGCTCCTGAATTCAGCCGAACAGCTTTATCATTTGGCGAATCTGGATAGTATTTTGATTGAATGATTGACTGATTGTATGTATATTTGGAAGATCGAGCATAGTGTGACTATAGTGACTATGTCTTCATAGTGACTATCCATAGCATATCCATAGTATAGTGACTATGTATCCTCACTTCTCGAATCCCCATCGAAGCGGCTTCTTGTCCCTTCTTGAACATGACTAGGTACATCTCCCTCCGCTCTTCCTCCATGTCTTTCAACTTCTTGTCGTACAACTCGGTCTGGGTGGAGAGAAGTCGCAGCTGCGAGTTGGACTCAGCCAGCTGCTGCTGCAGAGAGCTCAGCTGCAGAAACAAACTTCCAAGGGATTAAAGTTTCTTTTCAATCTGCTCTTCTAGTGGCAGCTCACAGAGGCCATTCAACTCAGACTTTTAAAGGAACCGGAAACCTCAAAGCCATATCGACAAGAACTTTTTACTATCTTTCAAAATTTAATAACACGTTCAAAAATTGATTTACTTCGCTCTCGATATTGAGCATGAGCTTTTTAAATTCTCATTCGGCTGGCCATTCAATACATCAATCACGAACTTTTTGAAAAAAGTCTTGGTTGTCCCTTTCTCTGCCTCTTAAAACTTCAGCCAAGTCTTGATCCTTCTTCTCTAGAAGAGCGGCTGCTTCTTCTAGCTGCAATGTATCTTTGATCGAACATTCAGTTGAATAGAGATTAAATCTATTCGAGAATCAATCAATTCGAGGATAAAACTCACCCTTTCGTGCATGCCATTCACTTCTTTTCTCAAAAACTCCACAGCTGCAGAGTCTTCTTTTTTCTCACCCGAATCATGCGACGATTTCACCAGAGCGGTAGTTGCCTCCTTTGCGACATCAGCCTTGAATGATACACGATTTAATTTTTTTACCACATCGTCACCAAAAAACGATAATAGTTGAAACCATCCGTGTGGAAAGAAAAGAATTGGAGAGAGTTATGAAGAACTATGAGTGCTTCAACAAACTCTCTATCGCCCATTTTGGGAAGTGAAAAGGAGAAAAATTGGCGCATCTTCAAAAAAACAATCTGATATAAAATAAGCCTCATCATCAAAACATCGCAATTCAATCGGAGAGCATTTTTTTTAAATTCGAAATTAATGTTTTTTTTTGGTGAAGAAGTTACCCAGCGAAAAGAATCAAGTTGAACAATAGTTTTGCTGACTGATCTGTCCTGCTCGATCTCGTGCATCTTGTTGAGGAGATCCTTGTTCTCCCTGCTGAGTCGGGTGACCTTTTCTCGCAAGGAGACAACGCGACTCACCCTCCGCAACTCTTTCTCACTCTCCTGCTCATCCGAGTTGCAGTGCCATGACTGCGACATTCCCACTCTGCAGATGAAGACGGCTCGTATCTCTTTGGAGCTCGCACGAGCAAGTTATTACATAGTATCTATAGTTTTCTCGGTAGCTAAAAGAAACGCTGCTGTTAGTTACCAATTCCAGCTGGTGATGGAAATACTTCGGGCATATAAATTACTACACCTGAGTGAAAAATGAGTTAACTTACACTTACTAAACAATCATGTATTTTTTGTGTAAAACTTCGCTCCCATGTTGAGCAAGAACTGTGACCAGGAAAGATTCAAGACAAAAGAAGTCTTCTGACCCAGCTTTCAGCATATTTAGACTTTTTTTCTTCATAGTTTGGTTAGCCTATATGTACGAAAAACAGAAAAAACGTGAGGCTGATAAGAGTAATAAATGAGTAACAAGGGATGATGATTTGTCGTTGATAGTGAGGGAGTCGATCCAAGAGTCTCCACCGCCGTTGTAAAAGAGAACATCGAGCCCTCCTCAATCATAGAATCGATTCTTTCACATTTTTCGATACCACAAAATGATAGTCTGTTTATACGATCAACCGGATCATCATTAAAAATGTGAAGACTAAAATAAAAAAGTATGGGGTATCAAAGTCTCATCCGCTCGATGCATATAATGAAGGACTCTCGAAAAGAGACCCTTTATCTCATGTTTTCTCTATCAATATCATGAGCTCTTTAATCTAAAAAAACTGTTCAGAAATATAGAATAAAGAGTATGTGTAGGGTATATTTCTTAAAAACTCGTGTCGGCTCTCAATCCCCCGCATCAAATTAACTCCTGCTCGTCAGAGAAAACACTTTCCTTTTTTATGTGGTATAACTGAACTCGCACATGCGACAGTCCTCCTTTGTAAATATTCAAGATCTATTTGCAAGGAATAAAATCTATCTATATATCGGTATATTCATATTCATTCCTACCTTATCCGAGCAAGAAAGTCGGTCGCGTCCACGACTTTTCCTCACAATCCCTTCTGATTTGTCTATTCTCGTCTACTAACAGAGTTACTGTTCATGTAGATGAACTGTAAGTCGACACCAATTTAGAGGACTTTTCGGATTTATGGGATTGAAAAGCTGTAAGGTCCTATTAAGACTGCCAAAGTTCCTTATTTCTATTCGAAAGTTTACTCAAAACCCTCCCTGCCCGCCATGTTAGCGATAACACTCAACAAGTAGATAACACTCAACAAGTAGATAACACTCAACAAGTAGATAACACTCAACAAGTAGATAACACTCAACAAGTAGATAACACTCAACAAGTAGATAACACTCAACAAGTAGATAACACTCAACAAGTAGATAACACTCAACAAGTACTAACAGTAAAGATATGAATATTCATTTGAGCAGAGAAAGGTTTTCTTCTTCTTTAAACGAAGATCCTAGTTCTTATAGAAAGCTTGTCCAAGTTGAGCAGATTTGTTCCATGTAAAATTCTCTCTTGATTGTATGCGTACTTCTCGTTCCTTACTAGAGTATCTACCTTGGCGGAGTGGAGTGATAGCTCCCGCTCTTGCTCCGCCCTTCTGCGAGCTCCCGTGCTCCTGCTCCTTCTCCTCCGTTCCTCGGAGCGAGTTCTTCGACAGGAGGGCGTCGGCTCTCTGATCCATGCCGTCACTCTCTCCACGTTTCTTTCCTATGCAATAAAGGTTCATAAAGTATACATAGATCAAAGAATAGCTAGAGGGGAAAGAGACAGATATATTAAGAGAGAGAGAGAGTCAGAGAGAGAATACGAGAGAGAAAGAAGGAAAGAGAGAAAGAGAAAGAAATAAACAGAGGAAGAGAAAAACAAACCTAACCTTTTGAGTTTGTGATATATGTAGTAGAAACTGTATGTATGAAAATAAATCTTCAAATTCTAATTTACATAGTTTAAAGGCAGTGACGCCTGGTTAAGAAGACAAATGATTGAACTAAAATTACAGTTAATGTAAATACATATGTATTATCTTATTGCCTCGAACTGAATCATCCTGTGACAGTTATCCATTGTATATCAACCATGTGCAAAGGAATAAAATGAATGAATGAACTATCGCACAGAAAAAGCTAGTGCACCGGGTGGGATCGAACCTAGTCATCTCGACTCAAACCGGTGAGCGTGCGCTACCATTACACCACGGGGACACAGAGATGGAAGATGGATGATAATTCTTCAAATTCTAAGTTACACAGTTTAAAGGCAGTGGCGCCTGGTTAAGTTTTTTCTGCGCGATATTTCAATCGATCGTTTGTATGAAAGTACTTTCATGCTTTTAAACCTTTATGAAGATCCTGCTTAGTATTTGTAAAGTGTATACCTTTTAGCCTTGTAATCGAAACCATTCCAGCTTTGTTTTATCACCTATTCCTTGAGAATTGAACATGTAGGAAAATTACAGAGAAAGCCTTTCACATTGAAAGTGAAGAGCTAACCTCTGAAGGGACATGGGTGACCAAGAAAGAGCTCGCGGGAGAAGCCTTTATTGATTCGTTTAGCAAATCCCTTATTCTTTTCTCCTTTTCCATTTCACCTTCCATCCATGGTTTAGACGGTAGATTCTTTCTTTTCTCGGTTTCAGTATAAGGATTCCTTAAAACATCAGGCCGTAAAAACAATAATTTTCAAAGTATCATTTTAGAGGTGAAAAGTTTCTGAATTGTGGTGGTGTGCAAAAAAAACTAACTTGGCCTGTTTGGGTACAAGTGTCGCCGGGTGGTTAGAGTTACTCTGAGGGGGCTGGCAGCGTGCCAATTCCAACTCTCCTCGCAGCATCGCCAACTCCAACCGGAGATCTCTTTTCTCGCTTAGCAGCTGCGAGGTGCTCGTGCGAAGACGAATGAGCTCGCGAAACATTGTTCCAGCCTTCTCTTTCCACCTCAAATCAACTTGTTTCACTACTTTGAACGCTCTGTCACATCTCCTCAAAGAGTCCTATGATTGCCCCATCATCTCAGTCCTCAATCAACATGAACCTCTCATACTACTTCAACGAATAAGATGACAATCTTTCATCTCTCGATTTACTTTCTTCTCCAATTACATTAAACGATACGTGACCTTCTTTATTTTCTTGCATGAACGAACCTGGCACATTCCATGTGATCTCCGTCTATGCTAGTCAAGTCCACAGTCGACCTACTTCGACTGGTCTTGAGTGAGTCTAATGCCTCCCCTGCTGTCTCTCTCCTGTACAGCTCCAACTCGTTCGTGGCTTCTCGAAGATTACGAGAAAGCCTCTCGATTCGCAGCTGTAGTTGGTCAAATTTATATTTCTTCTTACGATAAATCTTAACTATCTTCTAAAAATCGTCCAGTCGATCTTTTAAAAAAAAGAGTTGTCTCTGATCTACCAAAGGAATGAAGTACCTTAAGAGTTTGCCTCTCCTGTCTAGATCTCTTCAAATCCTTCGCTAATCTGACGATCTCATCGTTGTTCCAGTCACACATCACAGTATTTAAAAGCTGCTGAAAAGGATGAATTTCTCTGTCTTCCCTAAGCTTTCTCGGGAAACTCCTTCATTCACTCCGTGAGCAGAATCAAACATGTAATTTGTGACAGAAGTTGTAAGACCATTCGAACTCATTTTCAATTCTACTCAGTAGCACTTCAAACAAGAAAAACTTAAAATACGAATGCAAATGGTTTGAGATGTCTATGTAGAATAAGAGATGTCTATGTAGAAGGACCTGTATAATAAAGATGGAAATTTAAACTAGAAATAATCTTGAAAGGCCTGCCTAATCGGCCCCAAATAGATTCTATGAAATTTAAATTAACCTCACGATAAGAAGGATCTATAATAAAGATGGAACTTTAAACTTCAGCTGATTTTTGCAACCAGAATAATAAATATAGATTAATTGCAATGGGAATAGCATTCCTGATTCAAGTACTTTAAATTGAAAGGTGGAATGACGAAGGTTGTCGTTGGGAGTAAATAGTACTGTGCAATGGACATATACACCAAAGGAACACTCTCGAAATCATATAAACTCAAGTTCTCTTTCGCTTACTTTGGTTGTCTTCTACAAAGCAGATTACAAAGTGACGCAACTCCCACTCTGAAATGTGTTTAGCTTTTTTACGAGAGCGATGAACTAAGAGTACTGCATCAAACTTTTTTACTTACTGTGAAGATTTTAGTACGCATAGCTTTATGTGAGTGATACCGTACCTCCGGAGACTCTTCCTTTGTTTTCCTGGGTGCGTTCGAAGTGTTGAGAATGGTGTTGAGTCTAGTCGGCGACACGCTCTTTTTTTCTTCTTTCTCCTTGCCTTCCATTTCTTCCAGAGCCTTCTCCAAGTCTTTTTTAACCTGTAATGTTTCTCTAGCTTCAAGTCATTCCATTGAAATAAAAGAGTGGAACTTCTTCTTTCTTCTACCTTAACAAGTTCAAAAACTATATATGACGCGGAACGCGATAGAGTGGGACAGGGTGGGGAAATAGAAATTTTTATGTCACCGATTTCGCTGAAAATTTCACCAAAGGGTATTTCAAGTATGGCGAGAACGATGGTCAACTTTATTTTTTCTGATTTTAGCTCTCCGATAAGCATGAGAGGATTGAAAAAAGCTTGTTTAGCCGAAAGTACATGAGGGTGTCGCACTGTTCTAAGAGGCATATGTCAGTCAGATTGATAGCTAGATCCACCAAATACCGACTCGATGTAGTCAAATGATGTATCTTCGAGTCCCTCTGTTTGCTTTTTAGCATCAACTTTCACGGTTTTCGCGAGAACAAATATCAAAACAGATATTTCATGAAAAGATGAAAAAAAAGATTTTTCTCGGAGTACAGGAAAAAGATCGGGGATTCCAGTCAGTATGTTTTAGCAGATTCAAGTTTTTAAGTTCGATTATCGATTGGGCAGATTCAAGTTTTTAAGTTCGATTATCGATTAGTTATGCCAGTTTTAAAAACCTAAAAACGGTTTTTTGGTCGGAACTCATCATGTTTTGATTTGAGCAAAACGTGATTAACTACAAAAATGTTAATCGTTGTATGGAGCATGACATGGAAAAATTTACTTAAATGCCAGTCAATTTTGAAGCGAGTTATGGCCACTTCAAAAAAAGACCCTGAAACCCTTAAAATCGATTTTTTTTCAAAAAAATTTTCATTCGTTCTCATCAGCTCAACTAGACTAATCCGATTATGTAAGAAGCTTAAAGCTAAATCTACTTTGAAAAGAGTTATTACGGTTAGTTCAAACACAAAAAAAAACTCATTGGGGTCCTAAAATACCTTTTTTCAAGGTTTGAACTAACTGTAATAACTCTTTTCAAAGTAGGTTTATCTTCAACGTTTTTTTTATAATCGAAGTTTTCTAATTGAGCTGATGAGAATGAATGGAAAATTACTTGAAAAAAGTCGATTTTAAGGGTTTCAGGGTCTTTTTTTGAAGTGGCCATAACTCACTTCAAAAATGACGGGAATCAGTGGAAATTTTACATTTCATGCTCCATACAACGATTAACATTTTTGTAGTTAATCACTTTTTGCTCAAATCAAAACATGATGAGTTCCGACCAAAAAACCGTTTTAAGGTTTTTTAAAACTGGCATAACTAATCTATAATCGAACTTAAAAACTAGAATCTGCCTGTTTATATATAATTTAAGCAAATTCCAACATACTGGTCAAATTTCATCTCTCAATTCAAAAAACGCGTAGAGTTATTTCAAAATCCAAACAAGTTTTTTTTTCAAAAGTTAGTTTTGAAAATGAGGTACCTATTTGACAGGGTTCCCGACGTCCTAGGATCAAGTTTGTTATCATTTTGGAATCAGTAGTGGATAGCAAGTATGATTCTCTTGGTTTTAGACTCCTAGCTCTTTTGTTAAATCTTTAGACATACCCCGACCTATAGTAATATACGAACTCAAAGCGATTTATCTCGAGTTTGCCTATGTGGATCGAAAAATTATGTATACGAAAGTTGTAGCAAAAACTCGGGGCTAAAACATACTGACTGGAATCCCCGATCTTTTTCCTGTACTCCGAGAAAAATCTTTTTTTCATCTTTTCATGAAATATCTGTTTTGATATTTGTTCTCGCGAAAACCGTGAAAGTTGAATATGCTAAAAAGCAAACAGAGGTACTCGAAGATACATCATTCGACTACATCGAGTCGGTATTTGGTGGATCTAGCTATCAATCTGACTGACATATGCCTCTTAGAACAGTGCGACACCCTCATGTACTTTCGGCGAAACAAGCTTTTTTCAATCCTCTCATGCTTATCGGAGAGCAAAAATCAGGAAAAATAAATTTGACCATCGTTCTCGCCATACTTTAGATACCCTTTGGTGGAATTTTCAGCGAAATCGGTGACGTAAAAATTTCTATTTCCCAGTGCTAGGTACATTCTATCGCGTTCTGCGTCATATGATGTTTGTCGCGCACATGGTTAAGATCAGTGACGAGTTCAGCGATGGCTGGAGAGAAATGGGTAGAGGAAGAGGCTGTAGAAACCGCAGATGCAGTCCTTCCCAAGGCCTCTCGTACTCTCACGAGCTCACTGCATAACGATCGTGTTCTTATAATTTTCTCAGAACATTTTACTTGATTTTATTCAGATGAAGTCCATTGAGATGTTAAGAATAAGAATCTACTCATAAGTTAACGAGTTTCAAATTCACCCAACTTGTAATAACTGATGAAAAATACGTATTGAATAATATAAAACCTTTTGAGAAAGGATATTTGCGAGCGCAAACGGATGTTCTCGGCTTCAGAGTCAGCAATATTGAGACCTTCCTCGGACTTTGTCTTCCTGAAAACATTCGAAAAGTTGTGCTCAGTAAGGCGCGTAACGTTTGATTCAACGTATTGCTTGTGGCTATGAGCTCAGGTAAAATGGGAAGTTGCACTGTTTTGATGAGAAAAATATTGAATTTTCTTGTTTGTCATTAGCAGAATATAGGACTATATTTGTGAAACCATGATTTAAGAGCAACGCTGAACAAATAAAAAGACAACGAATTTTCGCATTAAACACGGTAGCGTTTTTTAGTTCGTAGGATCAAATTCTCTTTATAACCTCTGAATGCGGAGAACAGGACCATTCAACTTTTAGAGTAATACTGTCGCATGGATAAACAATGTTTCCTTGGTGTTATTGTGGTAACGCGCTTGTTTCTTTAAGAAAGAAACGGCCGAGTTCGATTCCGCCACATGGATTAGTTTTTGTACGTGGATAGTTCAATAATAGACCGTCTTAAACCCTTTTACGTGAAGCCCTCACACCTCAAAGCTGGAGATTTCTGCTTGGTTGCTCTCTCGATGGGTTCTTGCTGCATTCTCTCCATTCCGTCCAACATCTTCTGCAGCTCTGAGTTGGACTTCTCCAGGTTGAAGATTCTGCTCTTCAGCCACTTCTTCTCCGATGCGTACCGGCCCATCTCCTGGACATCGAAACTTGCATGAATCCCTCATTTTTAAAGGAGAAGCGGATGATGTTCTACAACTTTCTCTTAGCTGTTCGGAAAGTTCAAACACGAGTTTTGGGTGCTTCAAGGCACTTTTGCTCAGATCTCTTCAACCAATTCAGTTGAAAAGTTTTATCTTCTAACCAGAAAAAGTTGAAAAGGTATAAATAAACGTAAACATTTTTAGATCCTATGAGAAACCCCAAATTCGTTTAATTTCCAAATTGGTGCCTTTCATTCTATTGTTTATCCAAAAACCACAACCATTAGTGAAAGAAAAACAAGGTACAAACTTGGTCTAGTTCTTTCCTAAGAGTGTCGAATTCCTCAACAAGCTGCATGATCTTCTGCTTCTCTCTTGTTTCGACTTTGTCCTTCTCTTCTTCCAAAATCGTCAACTAAACTCGTATGACTTTATTTGCATTATTTTTCTGCTATGAAATTCAATAAATTACACAACAAAATGTATTTAGAACTGGAATATTATGTACTGTTGAAAGTATTCAATTACAAATATCGAATGAAAAAACTTTGAAAGCTCATACAGAGTATCAAATCTAAATATTATTTTTTAAACAATTGTTCTATGAAGTCATTCAAACAATCTTAAGTTCGTAAATTAACTGAATTAATGCAACCTTAATTTCGTGAATTAACTGAATTAATGCGACCTTGATTTCGTAAATTAACTGAATTAATGCAACCTGCTCTTGGAGCAAACGATTTTCGTTTCTCAAGAAGTTCTTCTCTTCGGCTTCTCTTTTACTGTCCTTCCGCAATGTCGAGGCCTCATCCAGAGACCGAATCATGAGCTCGTTTCCTGTAATGAGAGAGTTCATCGCTGACTGGATGAGAGATTGGTCATGGAAGGAAACTTCAGCAGTCGGACAGAAAATTAAATTATTGTACGATACCCTTATGTACCGGTGAGAGGGATTCCTGTGGATATAAACAAAGCTTCGTTATTTGAAGACAAAATTTCGATGACTGTTAGACGTTGGTAGCTTAAGACCAACCATCGGTGTAGCAGTCAGATGAACTTCTTTTGTGTCCTGTTTCTCTGGCCCCCTCAGCCTTCCAATCAGTCGTCAGAGCTGATGGTATCCCACGACTTCTCACTCGGAACCGCTGCTTCAAAAGGAGAAATTCTGATGATTAATTCAGTCTAAAAGCCAGAAAAGATAACCTTTTCGTTGAGTGTATCTATCAACTTTTGCTGTAGGACGTGCATCTGTCGCTTGGTCGTCGCTAGCTCCATTGCAGCAACTCGGGCCTTCTCTTCACTCTCATCCATCAAGTCTCCCTAATCACATCTTTTTCTTCACCTGATTCGATTTCAACTCAATTAAATTCAAAAGCTTTATTCTCGATGTCATGGGACATGAAGCGCATTGATTCAAACAACTCAAGCTTCGTAACAGTATTTTGATTTTGAGAACGAGAGAGTAGAATGTGGACTGGAGTGTCGATTTTGGTTTGGAAGATACGGTCTCAAGGTGTCCAATGCCTGCTAGAGACCGGAATCCTTCATTTTGGGCGATAGAAATGGAGAGCGAGAAGTGAGTCGACCGCTCTTGATTCATAGAGAAAAAGGGGTAAGAAGAGATGCATAGTGCAAGAGTGCAAGAGATAATGAAATATAAAGCCGGTCCTGAACCGTACTCGTTCGATTTGTGTCTCTTTGGCTTTGGAATGAGGTCGGCAAGCGACATATTTACTACTTGTCTTCGGTTTCGCTTCGCATTCCGCATCCAGAGTACACCGGTTCACCTCAAACAACGTCTTCAAGGGAGATCATTCGAAGGCTCATGAGCCATACAAAGAAATGCATTACATATTTCGATTTTCCCAGGTCATCTAGCTGAATGGGTCTTAAGAGACAGAAATATTGACATAAATACACATTGATTAGTTTTTAAAAAAACCAAATGACAGTGTTCACAGATATTTCTTAAGTACATGACGAGTGAATAACAGATCAGTAATAGAGTTTCAAATTTTGAAGGATGAGTAGAAAATTTTTTGTGTTCTAACTTAATTACTAATGAGTGCTAAGAGATTCTGTCAAAGTTACCAGTGAACAAAAAGTGACAGTTTTGTTTCCCCTCGATGTTAAAATGAATCGTCGAAAAAGACCGTTATATAATTTTTAGAGACACCCTGATTGTCAATTGCTTTAGATAGAAGCAACCTGCTTGGATAGCTGCTGAACATGAGCAATGCTAGAAGCGAGTTTCCTCTCCATCTCTGCCCGATCGACTCTGCTCTTCAGCCGCTGCTCCTCTTTTTCGCGTCTCAGTTGAGTCACTTCGTTCTAAAAATTACATTATCGTTTGAAGTCCATACGAGACCATATCTATTAAATGAGGCCTTTTTCGAAACCTGAACTACCGAAAATAAGAGATCGAAAGAGATGAAGTAAATTAGAGTCGAACCTTCGCGTTAGTTAGCTGCTTATCGTACCCGGCCACTTTGTCTTTCCAGTACCTGTAACTTCAGGGAGTTTAGGGATTATCGTCTTCATTGTTGTTTGCAAAAGGCAAGCTCAAGACAAAGAAGAGAGAGTTTGAAAGTTTGACTCGCCTGCTCTGCTCCGTGTACTTGGTGAGTGCTTGTTGAAGTGCGTCTTCGAGCCCCTTCTCATATTCATCTTGCAAACTGCCCATCTCAACAAACTTCGTTTTAGTTCCAAGTTTGCATGATTACTCACATCGATTACCTTACTCCGGAAGTAAATGAACAAAGATATAATTTGGTCTGGCTAGACTGTTTTTTTTTAATTTTCAAATTTTCGAGCAAAGAATCGAGAGTTTTCAAATTTTTCGAGCAGAATAACTTATGAGCTGTGAACATCTACCAAAAAAAGTGAAAAGGAAGAATATAGCGAACCCTCATATCCAAGTGGACGTTCCTCTCTTGCAATGATGTGACTTCTCTCTCCAGAAAACTTATTTTCTCAAATATTTTTTTCTCAGAAAAAATTTCCTTAATAAAAAAGGTTTTTTTGCAGAGTATTGCAGCGCTGATCTTACTTTAAAAGTTTGAATATATGAATGTTTAATATTCTTGAAATTCTCGTAGCTTTTTGGTGCCTTTCCAAATGCTCTGTAATGGACATCCTGAGAATTTTCGAAAAAGTCTTTAATTGAACATAAAATTTCTTCAAATACATGTAAACCTTCTCTACTTAAAAGTTAAAGTACTGTATTATGTACAGCTGAAACGTGGAATGTGAAGAGTTAAAGTACTGTATTATGTACAGCTGAAACGTGGAATGTGAAGAGTTAAAGTACTGTATTATGTACAGCTGAAACGTGGAATGTGAAGAGTTAAAGTACTGTATTATGTACAGCTGAAACGTGGAATGTGAAGAGTTTGTCCTGAGAAATGGTTGCCAAACGAATCGTGATCTTCTTGTTTTAAAAAAACCAAGCAAATCAACAAAAATAAACTAGAAAATCTTGTAAGTTTTGTGCAAAAATACCTCTAGCAGCTGGGATTTTCCCTCCACTGCTTTTCTGTGGAGTTCTCTCTCTTTTTCAAGCTTTTCCAGTCCGACTTTGATTTCTTTTCGAGATTCGTCCAACTGCCTGAACATGTAGGAAATGTTCTCTGAGAAAGAATTTAATAATCATTAACCATCCCTAGGTAAATATAAATTCTTTTTTTAAAACTCATCCTGTACCTCTCTCTTTCTTTATTTTTATTGACGGAACCAATATTCGTCTTCTAAAAGCTGAAAAATGAAAAAAGTTCTGAATGAGTAACCTTATATGTATAAATAATTCATACTAGGATTTTTCTCAAAGACCTCAGTCTTCGATTGTGTTCTCTCTCCGAGTTTATAGCATGTATGTATATTATGTTCTGTTGAGTTTAACTTCATTACAGCTATCTCTTCATGTCTAAAATCGTCTCAGAATGCTAATGAATACCTTTTGCTTTCCCTCAATTAAATGTTTTAAATTTTAGTTCAAAAGTTTAATATTAACACAAGTTTTTACACTTGTTATAGACGACGAACCCGTGATATATTTATACTTGTTTCGTTGATACATGAATAAAAGTTTGATTATTGTTCGCAAATATAACATGTGCACGGAAAAAAATCTGAAAGAATTAAAGAAAGGGTACATATGTACCTCGAAAGGGTTTCAACCAGTTGGGTCTTTGCTCGCAAGTTAGCCTCGAATTAAAGAAAGGGTACATATGTACCTCGTAAGGGTTTCAACCAGTTGAGTCTTTGCTCGCAAGTTAGCCTCGATTTCGACGAATTTGGAGTGGACATCGGCATTCTTGGACGAAAGTTCCTCATCCAATATCTCAAAGAAAAAAGCGTTCGTCTCATGTGGTCATCTGCACGATTTTTATCCACCAAGACTTCATTATGTTCTCACCAGTACTTCATAAGATGTTGTTTTTAAACCAAAAAACTCTCGCTGAGCTGTTGGTGAACTGTCACATTCAAGATGTAAATATATCGAGTCTAATATGTAGAATTTATGAACCTTTAGTTGTTTCTGGACTGAGTCGAGATCATTGTGCTGCTTTTCCATGTCGGAGCAGGTTAGAGAGGTCTGCACTCTTTTTGACAAGCACACGCGATATCTCAATCAAGGAATTATTGATGACTGGTATCATGATTCATATCATCGTTTCCGAACTTGACAACGATATTTCAAAAAGGATCACACGACAATTTTGAACAAGCTATAAAATATGCTCATTTACACAAGTTAAAGAGGGTGGCTTTCAGTAAAGACGGAATGATTATTAAACTTACGAATGGACACATTTTGTTTTTTTATCGAAAAAAGCGACAGAGCAAGTTACAACTATGTACATAAACTACTGAGTACATATTTCGTATTGTGATGATGCTAAATATGTATGTATATATGTACGTATAAGTGTTAATGGGCTCAGTTCGACCGCAACATTATACTATGAACTGAGAAAAACTCTAAAGAACGTATAAAAGGGTTTTCTTGACTGACTTCTCACATCAGTTACATTGAATCGAGCAATTAAGAGGTAAAAAAGACAATAAAAAACCTTGGGTTGACAAATCCCTTGCGCCACTCGGAGGGATTTTCATCTGTCACCACAAGTTCGTGATCGGTTATTGTGTTCTGGTAAACCTCAAAGCAATCTTTTACTGTACTCGAAAGTTTGATTCGGCTCTTATAGCATCTCTTTTGATCTCTTACCCTTTATCTTCATCATTATATGTATGTATTCCTAACTCTCTGTTTCTCTTTTTTCTCTCTCTCTCCCTCTTTCTCTCTCCGTCTCTTTCTCTCACTCTACCTTTCTCTCTCTATTCATCTCTCTCTCTCCCTCTATTTCTTTTCTCTTTCTCTCTTTATCTTCTTGTTCTTCTACTCTCTTTTCTCTAGATTTACAAACCTGCAGTCTCTCTTCCATATAGCTAAGAGCCTTCTGTAGAGTGTCCTTTTCGCCATGCAATCTATTGATGGCCACCTCAGCAGAAGCCCGATCTGCTCCGTTCTTTTCCATTTCCTCGACACTTTCTTTCAATTTCTCTGCTGCGACTTTTCGGAGGCGTTCCGATTCCTGTGAAATTACCTAGTGTCGAAATTGAAGCGACCATTAAAAGATAGTGGGAGAGAAAGAGAGAGAGAGTAAAATATGGAGTAAAAGAGAGAGAAAGAGAGAGTAAAGGAAAGAAAGTAAATATGAGAGAAAGATAGAGAGAGAGAAGAAGAGAGAGAGTTTTAGAAACACAGATGCAGATCGAGCACGGTATCCAAAATTCAAGAAATAAAAAATCACCTGAAGCTGCGAGGTAAGAGAAGTAACGGTAAGTTCGAACTCGACCGCTTGTTCTCGTAAATTTTCGATCTGGGAAACGATTGTTGTATGTATTGTATAACATTTTAGTCATATGTCAATGGCCTCTGAACATTGAATAGAGAAAGCTGACCGTGTTCTGCAGGTTCTGTATGGAGTGAGCGCTCTCTGCACAGCGCGAGCACTCTTCCCTTCTGGCGGCCTCTTCAACCGGGTCTGCTTCTGGTCTGTGCCCCTCAAATCTCGCCATTAATTTTTATGAAAAATCACTAAGGAAATAATAGAGAGAAAGAAGAAAACAACCTGTGGGGAAGGAGGCGCAGGATTTTCTATCCCTGAGTCCGCCATGTTCTCGTTTTCCCGCTCTCGCAACTAAAACATTGAGTTTCGAAAGCTTAATAGGTTAAACATGAATTTGTTTTTTGAATAATAATTTCCCTTATCAATCAAAGATTGTGAGAGACATGAAGAGAAAAGAGAAAGGCGAGTGAAAGAAACGAGGCAAGTTCTAACAACGTGTCGAGACATAAAGATAAATTGGAGTGAGAGAAACGAGGCAAGTTCTAACAACGTGTCGAGACATAAAGATAAATTGGAGTGAGAGAAACGAGGCAAGTTCTAACAACGTGTCGAGACATAAAGATAAATTGGAGTGAGAGAAACGAGGCAAGGTCTAACAACATGTCGTAGCCGTTCGCATTCTCTTTTGAGAGAATCGAGTTGCAGTGAAAGGGTCGTTTCCTGCTTGTTCGCCTTCGTGAGATGATCCCTGACGACGATCTCTAGCTGGGCTGCTTTGCTTCTCCAGATGAAAGCCTCGTTCATAGAAGCCTAGTATATGACAGTTAGCTGCGAGGGATCGGTTAACAAAAAGGTATCCTTGATAGTTTCCGTCGAAGAATGCCCGTCATTTCACCTTTATTATTGTTATTACAAACAATAATCCTTAGTTTGAAACGGCTTCAAAATGTTAAACACGAACGCAAAAAAAGTGTTTAGTTAAAATAGTGAAATTTTTGAGTAATTCGAGTTTCGAATATTGAAGGTAAGATTGTCTATATTCTTTTTCTGTGAGTCTCTATCATGTTAAATTTTACTAGAAATTACTTTAAATTTTAAGAAGGAACTTCGGCATAAGACATGACGAAAACTTGTTAAAAATGTTTTTGTTTTTGTTGTAGATTTTATTTATTTCGGTGATGTGCAACATCTCTTACTCGTAAAGATAATCGAACAACTACTGGTATCACTGTCAAGCACAAAATATGAGGAGACCACCATTTGGCGACAGAGTTCAACGCCTTCGGACTGCTCTTTACTACCTAGCTATCCAACAACTTTCCTTTGAAAATAGAGTGAAACCTGCAGTTTATTAGCCGCTTCTCGTGTGATATACTGCTGTATGGTAGGGTGGTCAAGAGGGAGGGGTGAAGAGTGCGGCCCCACCGACTGCGACATTTGTTCCTCCCCGCGAGAGAAGAACAACCCGTTTGCTGTAATCAAATATTTTCAAATACAAAAACTACAATCTTGTTTTTTTTAATGAGAACTCGGGGTCACTTTTTACAGTGACAATGGAGGTATCATTATTTGAAGGTTTTTTAAAAAGTAAGTTTTCTACTGAGCTTGATTAACTTCGTTTTTTGTGTAGGGGTTGATTGTGTTATGAGGAATACACTTGAATAATATTTGTGCCCGTTCTCGAAACTTGTTCAGCTCTGGTTTTCAGAGGAGCAATTGGGAGAGAGAAGGATATATAACGTTTGATGGGCGGGAAGTAGATTTCTTCCATTGTATTTGTCGCCTCTTCTCTGAACTCTTTAGCCTCTTCCTCTCTCCATTTCGCTTCGTATTCAGACAACCGAAACGTGAGTTTGCCCACTTCTTCTCTGAAAACGACAAGCATCTTAAATGGAAGAACTCGCTTTCTCGGATAGAGATCATCCGATGAGTTAGACGAGTGGCGTCCCCCCCTTGAGAAACCTAGCTTGCATGTTCCCCCCATACCATAAGAGATACCTAGCTTGCATGGTCTCTCTGATGAGCTGGTTGACT